>VZTD01004942.1:1069740-1157724 GCA_013397725.1 Rhagologus leucostigma | reverse complement strand
GGACAGAGCCGGGACAGAGCCGGGACAGAGCGGGGACAGAGCCGGGACAGACCTTGGACAGAGCAAGGACAGAGCCGGGACAGACCCGGGACAGAGCCGGGACAGAGCCCGGACAGAGCGGGAACACAGCGGGGACAGAGCCGGGACAGAGCGGGGACAGAGCCGGGACAGAGCCGGGACAGAGCCGGGACAGAGTGGGGACAGACCCGGGACACAGCTGGGACACATCTGAGACAGACCCAGGACACACCTGGGATAAAGCTGGGACATGGCTTGGACAGACCCGGGACACAGCTTGGACAGACCTGGGATAGACAGGGGACACAGCTGGGACACACCCGGGATAGGCCTGGGACAGACCTTGGACAGAGAGGGGACACGCCTGGGCACCATCCCTGGCACCCACATGAGTGTCACGCCCTGATACCGCCCTGGGCATTGCCCCCAGTACCCCCCTGAGCATCGCCCCTTCCAGTCACTCATCCCCTCCTACTCAGCACCAGTGACTTCTCTCCACGTCCAGCCCCTCCATGAACGAGGGTGAAAACTGCTTCCTCCTCCCCAGCCCAGCCCAGCCCATGTCCCTCAGCCCAAAAGGACACCAGTGACACCAGTCTCATGTCCATCAGCCCAAAGGGACACCGGTGACACCAGTATCATGTCCCTCAGCCCAGAAGGACACCAGTGACACCACTCCCATGTCCATCAGCCCAAAAGGACACCAGGGACACCACTCCCATGTCCCTCAGCCCAAAGGGACACCAGTGACACCAGTCTCATGTCCCTCAGCCCAGAAGGACACCAGTGACACCAGTCTCATGTCCATCAGCCCAAAGGGACACCAGTGACACCAGTCTCATGTCCCTCAGCCCAAAGGGACACCAGGGACACCAGTCCCACGTCCCTCAGCCCAAAGGGACACCAGTGACACCAGTCCCACATCCCTCAGCCCCCCGAGTCACCAGTCCCCCAGGGATTCTGCCAAGTTCTAATTCCCCTGCCCATCCCCTGCTCCTGTGCCCGTGTCACTGTCACCTGCATCCCTGTCCCCATAAACCAGCTCACCTGCACAAACCACTTCCCTCTCAGGTAGATGTGGTCCTAGCACAAATTTTCAGGACACAGATTAATTTATTCTCAAGGAAAATTGGTAGAAATGAACCAATTAATTGGCTGAGACACAGCTTGGTTGGGTCTGGGTTGGGGTTTTCTACAAAGATAAGATGGAAAAGTTTGGGACTGAGTTGAAGCAGGCTGAGATTTGGACAAACACCTTCCCCAGAGCCTTTACTGACCATTTTTAGAGTAAGGGACCTTCAGCACCACCCCATCAGTTGTGGAAATCTGAGTTCCACTCACTGGAACAGGCAGGATCTCTTCCTTCACAAAGATGTTGTACAGCCCACACCAAAGTAAAGGGAATTGGGTTCTTAGGATGGTGCAGATACCTTGAGCCCAAACCCATCGTGTTGTAACCCTTGACTGTTTAATCTTTAATAATTGCCTCAGACACTTATTTCTAAATAGCTATGAAGCAGGGCTAATCGGACACTAAAGGAGGGGGGACAGAAATTGGGTTATTTCGTATACCAAGGAGCACAGTGACTAAAGCCAAACCCAGCAAGTCCCAACCACAGTCCACTCACCTTCCCTTAAAAAAAGGGAGGTTAGGACACTTGGTACTGTACAAAACCAAGCACTCAATGTCCAGACATGACTCAGGGCTGATTACAAAAGAGCCTCGTGCTAACTTTCACCACAGTGACCTGGCTCCCAGTGATTTCAATGTGTGATAACGCTCAGTTCAGTGAAACCACAATTAAAAACGACAGAAAAAAAGCCCCTTTAGATTGATTTTGCAACCGGAGTGCAACAAGAAGCCAATCAAAACACGTAAGAGTTTTATTTTTAATTATGGAACTATAAAGGCTAACAGTTTATTAACATAAGGTTGCAAATTAAAAGACAAATGCCAGAACTCCTTAACAGTCTCCACCGAAGAAATGTAAAAGACTTGTGCTTTAAACATCGCTGTACCAGACACCGCAGCGCTGCTCCTCCTCCCTGCCCCTCTCTCCCACATTCCAAGGAGAAACCCCTCACTGACATCCCCAATTTGCCACTTCAAACAACTTTTCTAAAGCAGAGACTCATCACGGCCATTGCCAGCCCCAAGAGCCCGTGTGTCGCACAGAGAAAGGACGTTAAATGAGAAATACTCAGGAACTGATGGCAGACAGGGCCACCTACATTGCAGATCTCATTTTTTTACAGCGCAGCTGAATGCAAGTATTTGAGAGATCAGATCAAATATTCACAGATGCATCTCTCCCGGGTTTTTGTACCCCATTTCCATTTTGTTTTCTTAAAAAAAATCCTCTCCAGCAGTCCAGATACTGCCTAGAATACACCTAATAACTTTCCCTAGAGCCAGAAGTTTTTAACTCCACCATTGCAAAGCATCCTATGCCTCAAGTTCTCACTTGTAGGGTGGACTCTTGAGTTACAGGGAATAATTTAAAATGGGAGTTTCAAATATTTCCTACAGGGATGTCTTTCTTTGAAGCCCGAATACTTCTAGCAAAACACTGACTTGAAAGGGCAAAGTCAGGAAGAGGGATGAGCACCTTCAACTCAGGGTTTCCTTCTGCTCTGACTCGAAATTCTTTTGTTTGCAAGGACGTCTAAAAGCACAACTAAGCTCATTTTGTCTTCAGAAAATTAGAAATAAAAGTGAAATCTCACGGGTGCAGAGGCAGTAACTGCCTTGCTTTCACATTTGGAGAGGTGAAGAGCAGATTCTTCTGTAAACACACGATGCAGTACCACGGTGTGACCCGAGCCAGCCACGCCTGAAGGGCAAGCTCAGCACAACTTCCAACGGCCCCAGAAGGTGGCCTTGCCCTGGCAGCACTCAAAGGCTTAGACCTGGTTTAGAGAACCAAGATACAGACCGTTTCTCCTGCCAGAACTTGAGTACAATTTGGTTTCCACATCTAGCCAAAAAAAAAGTGATTTATTACCTTATTGCAGGGGATATTTTGGCAGAGAGAGCAGGCACGCTGAAGTGTGTTATTTCCAAAAAAAAAAAAAAACCCCAAACAAACCAATTTCACTGGTCTGGTTTAGAGAACTGGCCTGGACTGCACA
Organism: Rhagologus leucostigma; assembly: GCA_013397725.1. Lineage (NCBI taxonomy): Eukaryota > Metazoa > Chordata > Aves > Passeriformes > Rhagologus > Rhagologus leucostigma. The sequence goes on along the minus strand of VZTD01004942.1, from coordinate 1,154,574 downwards.
GGAGGCAGTTTAATACAGACAGGGAATGGGGAGAAGGATGGAAATAACACACCAGGGGACACAAGGAATCTGCAACCACCTTCGTTTGTGTCAAAGAAATTGTACCAGGGGAGAAACTTCAGAAAATGAACTGCACTGCAAAGATCTCCCCTTGCCCAGCTCAGGAGAAGGATGCACTGAATAAATCTCAGCATAAGGAAGATGCTAAAATATTAAAAATCTCATCGTTGTAATCCACCGTTCCCAAGCTGTCAGCAAAGACTCACCAAATCCAAAAGCAAAAACTAGGACATTCTAGCTGTGAGTTTCAGCTGGTCACAGCGGATTAGAGGAAATCCTTCAGCCAGCAGGAGAAGCAATCCCCATGGAAAATCCCACACCCAGAGGGTACCGCTCGCAGGCACAGGGACACGCACCCCAAATGAACACAAGCATCTCATTTTCAAGTGGATTTTTGTAAATGGAAAAAGAAAAGATGTAAAAAAATCTATCCATACATGAACGGGTACAGGGAGTTACACAATCCAGTTTACACCTAAAGTAAGAGCAATCAGTCCAGAGTAAGATAAGAACAGGGAAAAACTCCAATGCTGTCGCTTGTCCGAAGTCACTACAGGGCAGAAAGGCAACAAAGGGAGAGCAGTTGGCTGCTTCTTTTTGGTGGGTGGATAAAACTGGCGACACCTTCCCTGCTTCCAAAGCAACGAGACAATTTCAACAGACAATCAGGAATTCTTTCGAAATGCATCTGACTCTAACAATAACACTGTTATTGTTATTCTGTGTATGTTACACTGAATATTCAACGATTCGTATCATCACAGCATAAAGTTTGGATATTCTGCCTCCAGGAAAAGGCAATGGATATTATCCAAGAGAAACCCTGCACCCATCTTAGAATTTACAGCAAAGAGTTCAAGATTTTTATTTTTATGATTGTTTTTTTTTTTAAATCCATCCTGGAACACTTAAAATTTGCGTATCCTCAGCTCAGACATTCACAAGGCATGCGGAGACTGTCACTACTCAAGGAACATTGATGAGGCTCTGGAAAATGCACTGGTGGGCATTTGGGTCTCATTTTTGTGAGCTCATGCCCACCACGACATGCAAGACACCCCTGGCAGGAGTTTTCCCCTCACACCTCCGCTTTTTGGAGGCTCCAGAAGACAAGGCTTGAAGGAATGGACAGGGAAGCTCAGGTACCATTTTAAAGAATCAAACAAAACTCCCAGTGAGGGTCAGCCTGTGGGAATGCTGCCCTGTGTACCTGTGGGAGAACAGTGTCAGTCCAGGGCTCAGAAAAGATGCCTGACTGAGTTTTAAAGGAAAAGGGAGGCACCTTAGATCCTGAAAAGTCAGAATTCCCGTGTTTGACAGGTGTATTGTATACACACACACAAAGCAAGAGAGGAAGCTGTGCTCATCCACCCAGAAGGCTGCACCATTTTTCTGAGCACAGAGAATATAAAATCTCTTTTCAAAAAAAAAAACCCAACAACAATAATAAAGCAGAAGTGCAGAATCCAGACTTTTGGGTGGTCTGTGTTTAAAAACAGAGAAATAAAAGCTAATGCTGTAAAGACAACTATTCCCTTTCAAAGCAAAGGCCACATAAAACTGTGTTGCTCAGTTTGGTTTTTACTTCATACCACCTGTAAACACAAGACTGGATATTCAGTAAGTGGGAAGAAATGAAACCACTTTTACATCCAGAGAAAAAAAAATGCCCTCCACTGCTGGGATCACAGATTACCCAGGAAAAGGTAGCTGGGGAAGGCTTCCTCTTCTCCTTTGTTCACGTCATTAGAAAGGTTGTATCTGAGTAACTGAGCTTTCAATAAAAGCACAAAACATTTCTTGATATGTTATTTCTGCCCTCTGTCTCTTAGGTTTGCTGTGGGGACTAACACTTTCCATTCCTCACCAACAGATACATCACCTTTTTGGCACCATGGGTGGAATTTCTTCCTCATGTGTAATTTTGCCCTATACAAAAGTCGATTGTCTGATCATGCAAATCCAACAGAACTCCAGAAAGTGCCACAGGACAGTTCAGCTCTTTGCCATCTACTCCCTAGTTTGTACACTGCCATGGGGACCTCCCAGAGGACAGACTGTCATCCTTACTTAGATCTGATATGGCATTTCAACCTCTCTTTCTGGGGGGAGGGAATCGAAATCCACACCCTGATTCCACTGATTTTTCCCTCTCAGAGCTCTGAAATGCATGGAGATTTCTTTGATTTGTTGAAGACGTCTTCACTGAACAGCCTGATTAGAGAAAAACATACTGATTCAATCAAATAGAAAATAAAGACAAAAACAGGTAGTGGTAGATCTCTCAATCTTTGCTCCTGTCCTTGGAGTCGAGGGTAGAGTTTCATTGCTACTGCATTTTGCCCAGCTGGATCTTCTTCCAGGCCTCTGATGCTGTGAAAATGCAGGAGTCGAGGATCCCAGCTACAGTAAATGTTCCTCCAATGATGGCACATATCTGAAATTGCAGAGAGAGGAAATGTTTGTCAACAACGAGGAGAACTTTTACACAGCTTACACTGGAGGAGGCATCCTGCTGCTGGGGTATTTTCTGGAAGCACAGTAAGAACTGGCTGACAGCACTGGGGATGGAATTACATGAGAATCATTCACAAAAAACCATTCCCTGCAGTGGAATAAATTAGTCCTGAACTCTTCATAGCCTGAGCCCATCACAAATCCCAGCTCCCACAGCACGAGCACAGCTCATTTCTGGGCTAAACTCCACACAACTCAGCTTTCTAGAAGCTCTGTGTTGCTCACATCTTCCTACACTGTTTTCTGTTATAAACACCACAGCCTTGTAGTCTTTTCCCCATTTCACAAGATAATAATTTACAAACAGGCAAAAGACACTGAAATAGCACGTGGAGGGCAGTGACTAACAGAGAAACCCAGCTCTCAGTGACACCACAGCTCACCCTGTCTAACACTTTCCATGACAAGGGCTGCTGACAGCAGCCAACTTAACTCTTTGCAGGACAAAGTTTTCCACACAAGATGTCTTGAGTCGAATTAAAACACGCAATCGCTTTCAAGAACAGAGTTAGGGAAAAAATGAATCTCCTGATTAGCGTTAACAGCCTACTTCACTTCTCAAGCACTACGAAAACACAGAAATATTCTGTGTATTCTCCCAAACCAGAGTCCTTGTGGAAACAGAATCACAGACTCATTTAGGCTGGAGAAGACCAACAATACAAAATATTTCCCTGCTACACTGGCTCACTGGTTTGGGATTACTCTCTCCTTCAGCTCCTAGCTCATAGCAAATCTGCTTTTTCCAAGGCAGGCCCTTGTCAGGAGACAAGCTCCGTATCTTGTTCCCTTCTCACAGCCCAGTGTTGTTATTCTCAGAACCACCTCATCCCACACAATGTAAAAGACCAAATTAAAAGAGCATCACAGTTCTGAAGTCAAAAATGTGGGAGTTAGGAAATTAGAACTGTGTAATTAGAACATGGCTGGTAACACTTTTAGGTTACACTGCGGTGTATCACACTTTCCGTGTGAACACTGCCTCGTGGCACCCTGGGAATTTCTTTCCCTCCTGCGGTGTTTGACTTCTGCCTCCTCACCAGCAGGTGGTTTGCATTAACCCCGTCGTGAGCGTAACTCAAATGTTTTTGTATCAAAAATCGTGTGGCAGCAGGAGCAGGGCAGTGATTGTCCCTCTGTGCTGGGCACTGCTGAGGTCACAGCTCGAGTGCTGTGTCCAGTTCTGGCTTCTCATGGAAAGATGGACATTGAGGGGCTGGAGCGTGTCCAGGGCAGGGAACGGAGCTGGAAAGGGGCTGGAGCCCCAGGAGCGGCTGAGGGAGCTGGGAAAGGGGCTCAGCCTGGAGAAAAGGAGGCTCAGGGGGGCCCTTGTGGCTCTGCACAACTCCCTGACGGGAGGGGGCAGCCGGGGGGGTCGGGCTCTGCTCGCAGGGAACAGGGACAGGAGGAGAGGGAATGGCCTCAGGCTGGGCCAGGGGAGGCTCGGGTTGGACACCAGCAGGAATTTCCCCATGGAAAGGGTGCTCAGGCCTTGGCAGGGGCTGCCCAGGGAGGTTTGGAGTGCCCATCCCTGGAGGTGTCCGAGGAAGGGCTGGAGGTGGCACTCAGTGCTCTGGGCTGGGGACAAGGTGGGGATGGGGCACAGCTTGGACTCGATGGGCTGGGAGGGCTTTTCCAGCCCAAATGATTCCATGATAAACATCATAAAACTGCAACACAGCTGGCACAGAAGGGAACCGCTGCCACACGACACGCACCGTGCCACGTCTCTGCTCCCACACAGCACCCCATGGGCAAAGTCACAGACAGAAAAATAACGTAAGAGCAGCAGCAGCGCTGAGGGAAAGGAACAAACAGCTCATTAATGGTGAGCGAAGGCAGTGAGAACCACAGCTCCTTTCCATGTGTATTTATAACCAAGATACGAACATTCAGTGAGCTCAGTGAAACAAGGAGCTGCAGGAAATGTGGCTTTTGCAGGACACTCGGCATTCCAGCAGATCAAGGCTGCTAAAACCAGAGCACCAGCCTGAGGCAAAGTCAGGATTTTCAGGAGACAAGTCCAGCTCCTGCCCCTGTGCCCCGCTCCCTGCTGTCCCTTGGGCCATGACACAGGGTGACTTCCCAGGGAAAATGCCCACCACGGAGCTGGGTTATTTCAGTCCAGAGCAGCTCAGCTGACGGAAGATGTCACACCACAAACACGAACCCCGTCCAACACCCAGATTCTGCATCACACGGCAGGAAAATCTGACTTCAGTGCAGCAGCACAAGGGGCTGGGGAATAGAAAAAAAATATAAATTCATCTGCAGAGCTCTGTAGTGCTGAGTGTGGATGAGTCACACACACCTGGCACTGGCTTGGGGCCTCCTGCACACAAAGCTTTGAGTCCTGGTGACGAAAAAAGGGCTTGGAGTCCTTGTGACCAGTGCTGGGCTCTAGGTCAGCACAGGAGCTGCCCCACGGTGTTTCTTTATCATCACAGCTCTAATATGTATGGGAGGCTGGCAGCAGGCAGCCTAAATTCTTTAGATTTAATGGAATAAACTACTGGGAATGGTCTTTGTTCAGCTCCGTGAGGTCTGCTTGACTCAGGCCCAGCCATTAAAGGATGAAGCGGAAGAGATACAGACGTGGAATAATCCCAGCAGGGAGAGCCCTCTGGACGTGAGGGCTGCACCTTGAGCAGAAGGTGATCACGGGAGAGTGGGATGCAGGCTCATGCCCAAAGGAAAACATGGGTGGATATGTAGGAGGAGGCAAGGCTGCAAGCAAGGTGACAGAAAGGCAAATGTCAGGTGTATGACTGTGCTCCTCTACGATGTCCTAAAGCCTGAAAATTTACTTTTAAGGACAGAGGGGGTCAGTAGGACCCTCAGGCAATTCCTAGTAAGGTAAACTGCAGAATCCCACCCAGAGCTTTTCAGCACATCTTACAGAACACTGTCTTGGCTTTAAAAATGCCACAGGACTGAATCTGTGACACCTCTCAGTACCAGTCCCCACGGCTGAAATTATTCTGCCTGCAACCATTCTGTTCCAGCTCCCTCCCCATTATTTCCAGATTAATTCTTTTTCACACACAGAGGCCAGATGAATCCTCTCATACCAGGAAAAAAAAATTATTTGGATTTCGAATGCTTCAGCAGAACTTTGGCTGCTTTTCTGCCTGCTCTCCCCTCCCAGCCCCTGCACTGATCTCATGGTAAAACATTCTTTCAGTCTGGCCACTTACAGGAACTCATGAATTTTCAGCAGTGAAACTTTTCCCCTTGCTCCATAACCTCAACCAGGAGGTCTTGAATGGCTTCTCTTTATGAGGGATGAGTTGATTTTAAGTAGGGCAGTTTGAGAGGCAAAAACCCGAGTGTTTAACACTATGCCAAGTGTCTGGTTAACTCCAGGCAAACTCATGGAACACTGACAGTGGCAGCACTGACCCACAGTAATATAAAACCTTATTTAGTACTGAACTTTTTGGAGCACGACACGTAAAGTAAAAAAAAAAACCTCATGCTAAACCAAAGTCTTTGCACAGGAAGCACCTCTCACACTGTACAGAAAATTAGGGTAATCCTCCACACCACAAAGATCTAAGGAGCAAGCATGAGTTAGAACGGAGACAGACAGGATCTGGGAATGCTGCTACAGGGCTGGAATGCTGCTCTTAGCAGTGCTGAAGTTTTGGAGGGCAAACCCATTAGCGACAAAGAGCATCAGATAACCTTGGCAGCGGCAGCAGCAGGAGATGCCTTTGGCTCTCTGCCGAACAGCCAACACCCCTCTCCCGTGAGATCGTCCCTCCAACACTGACACCATCACCCCCTAAAGCTTCTTTCAAGCCCACAGGATCACCCCCCATCCCCAGGACAAGTTTAAATGTCCTGAAAGCCACAGGGGTGCCCAAGTACACAGTGAAGAGGCTCCTATCCCAGAGCCCGTCTTGTGGTTTTTAAACGGAACAGCTGCTGCTCAGAACAAGCTGCTGCTTTCCATGGCCAGGCAGTGACTCCACATGCCCCAGCCCAGTCCCTGCTGGCCCTCAGCCCAGTGCTGGTCATCACTAACTGGTCTCCAGAGCAACTGTGATGCAAAAGGCCACGCTGGAGATACAGGAAGGGGCCGAAGAACAGATCATGTCATCCAAACAGGGCAGGGAAAGCAAGGCCGGGGGTGTTTTGATCCTGTGCAGCACTGCTCCCCCTTCCAAGCTGTTCAGTGCCACCTGGAAGGCTGTAAAGCTGAAATGCACAGCCAAGGCTGCCCTCCTGTACAGCAATCCTGGCCCAAATGAGGGCCAGAGCAGCTCACCAGGGCCAGATGGCCCAGACTGAGAGCCAGGATCCAGCTCCTGGAACAAGGCTCTGCCTCCGTGCCAGGAGTGTCTGTCACACCTGGGTGACGTCCTGACACAGCTCCTGCCAGCACCAGCATCATCCTCACGCACCAGAGGAAGGACATTCAACTGGAATGGCCCCCAGTGAGCTGCTTGACACCACAGCCATTTATAAGACCAAACAAAGTAGCCAAAAATCAACTGTAAAACTCTCCTTAAGCAGCCCAGCAGTTAGAATTGGCTATCTTTAAAGACAGAACAGGGCAAAATTCAAGATGGGGCCAGTGAGGAATATGAGGACTGTTACTTTGAGGAAGAGGAGAAACTGAAATTCTTATTTAATGAAAATTAATCAAGCTTTAAATCTTTCCAGAAATAGAAGTGGAGCTGCTGTTCCATTTCTGGATTCTCAGAAGAAAACACACACTTCAGTTTTTGAGGTCATGGGATACGAACTCAAATGAGATACAAACCCAGAAGGTCACTGTGGCAACCAGGGAGGAAACCCTCTCCTGTGGTCCCTTATGTCAACCCAGAAGCAGGGCATCAAATTCAACAAGGATGCTATTTACAGGCACACAGTGGCACATCAGTGAATCAATGCTGATAATAAAACTAAAGACTAATCCCAGCTACCAAATCATTTCCCATGAAAACACCTCCACACCCTCACCCCCAACAAGATGCGTAAGAAACCTCTGGGAGCGTAATTTTAGGGAAAGAAGCAGAGGCAGAATGAGACACCGAGTCGTGAAATGCTGATGTCTGACCTTTTTTAGGATTAAGTTTTGAAGCCAAGCAGACTTGCTAAGAAGAGAAAGTCTTACACCACGACATTTAGATTTTGCTTCAAGTCCCCTTCTCTGGTTATTTGTGTATTCCAGAGGTCACTGTCTAAAGTTCAGTGAAGGGAACTTGCTGTTTATCAGAAGTTGCAAAATCAAAATCTTTAAGTGCAACTCTGCCACACTGTTTATGTGACTTCCAATTAAAACAGTCAAACAGTTTAAAAACCAGAATTTGAGGTCTTCACTCCAGCCGATTTATCAACTGCTTCACATTCCACCATGCCTCCCTGGCACAGCTCACTGCAGCTTCAATTTTAAGCCAACTCCCTGAGGACACATTTTTTTTAAAGTTCTGGAGGATCTTTAAATAGCTCTTTGCCTAATGAGCAGTTTGGCCAGCACAGCTTTGTTCTGGATGCTGAGATCAGGACTGCGGGATGCTCTCTGGACAGATCCAAACGTAACTCGTCAGGAAAACACCTCTGCAATTTGATAATGCAGCTCTTCTCCACTTCTACCCAGGAGTAAATGCCTGGAACTGGCATTCCATATTAAGCCAAGCAGCAGCACTGAGTAAAACAACTGCCCTGCATTCAGTGCCTTGTAGGAGAGGAGAGATGTGGCTGCTGGTAAAATCTCCACTGCCAGTTTTCTTCCTATTTACTGTAAAAATCACCCAAATACCAGCAGATAGCAAGGACAGGCAGCTCTGTGTCATCTAAGTTCTCCTTCCTTCACCTGAACAAAGGAAAACCCTCTAGGTGAGAACAGGATGACTTTGGGGTGGAAAAGGGTGGGGAGGCCCTGGCACAGGGTGCCCAGAGAAGCTGTGGCTGCCCCTGGACCCCTGGGAAGTGTCCAAGGCCAGGCTGGACAGGGCTTGGAGCAACCTGGGACAGTGGAAGGTGTCCCTGCCCATGGCAGGGGGTGGAATGAGATGAGGTTTAAGGTTCTTTCCAACCCAAACCATTCTGGATCCTCTGGACATTTGATGTCATCATTACTGAGCAGTTTATTGCAGTTTTCCTCCTCAGCTTTACTTCCAAGCTTCTGACACGCTGCAATAGAGCCCATCCTGCCTAGACAGAGCCTGGCACTTCTGGAACAGGGAAATTTTCCTTCTTTTTGTGCCTAGCTGTTAAATCAGGTTGTCAGAGCACTGGACTTAGCAGCCACCTCCCACTCCAGCACCACCCCAGTGATGTGCTGCTTTATCTCCACCACCTCACAACGCCCTGAGGCAGAAACTCAATTCCTCCGGACAAGAAAGGCTCAGGAGAGAAATGAAAGGCAGGCAGAGGAAGGGAGAAGGAGAGGTTCAGGGTAACTTACCGATGTGATAAACCTGTACAAAGGCTGTCTCCTCTCTGTGTATTTCACTGTGATGGGGCTCAGGTCGTACCGGAACCAGATGGCCGGGATGATGCGGCCGGTGTGGCTGTAGGCTACGTACTCCTGGGAAAGAAAAGGGGGAAAACAGCACAGAATGTGAGCAGCCTCATTCCAGAGAGTGTCTGCCATAAAATTGCTTCTGTGGGTTTGGCCCTCACCCCCACTGTTTTGTACCAGTGACCAGATGGAAAGAAGCAGACAGTGAATTCCTGTGTGACTGCCCACCTCCCATCCTTATCAACCAGGAAAACAAGCTCTTTACAGCCTGATAATGAAAGAGCTGGGGACAGAGTGATGGTGATTACTCTCACCTCCTCCATTCAGAGTTACAGGACTAAACAGAAAGGCTGTCACTGATTCTCCGTAGATCTATTTAAATACAAACAGCCTCACTGCAGGTGAAGTTTTGGTACTGTAAATCACATGTATGTCTGTATTTTGCATATAAACCGTTCACCAAACAAATGGAATTTAGTTTGCAAGAGCCTGAAAATCCCTCCTTATCCCTGCACTCCTCTGTCAGGCCCCCTTCCCACTGGGAGCAGCAATGGGAATGTTTTGCCCTTTCAGTACGAATCATCTGCAACCACCTTCAAACCACGTTTAAAACTCCTGCTGAAAGCCAGGATGAAACTGTATACAGAAAAATATTGGCAAAGGTTCAAAAAATATCCCAGGCTGGTTTTGGAGAGACATCTTTCAGATTGCCAGTGACAATCTCCCTTAATCCATTTGTTTCCCAACAGGTCCAGAGCCATCCACGGCCACAGGACAGCACCAAGCAGGACACGCTGCCCAGTGCCAATACCAACACCAACTTAGTGCCTAAAGTCACATCTTCTTCAAATAATATTTTGTCTGTGCTGTTGGTGGAGATAGATATCAGTTTTTCAAGGATCAGGACATTGACAGGGGGAAGAAAAATCCAAGGAAAGCAGGCTGGGGACCCAGCAGTCGAAGGAGAGCCATCGGTACCAGCGCTGCCTCTCCACCCAGCTGCTCTTCCCTTCCCCAGCCCTGTGACAAGCTGCCAGCTCAGATCTCCTCTCCTGGTTCAATTCTCCTTCATACAGAGGCAAAGACAACCTTAAATACTTTAGAAAGATGAAAAAAGAGCAAGCAACAGGGCAATCATGAGCAGGAGTTAATGAGCATTTAATTTTGCTCTCTGTGAGCTAGTGAAACAGCCTTTATCTTCAATCATCTTATATAAATACCAAATTTCCCTGGTTTTAGAGGTTTTATCCCATGATGACAAGAGAAGCAGAAGTCCCCAGTCATATCATTTTCAGGGCTTTTATTGGAGTTCTGCAGCACATGTTGGGACAGTGGTTATGTGGAAAGTGAGGAAACAGGAGCTAAGAGAGGAGACAGAGTCCACACTTCAGACTCTCCTCATCTCCTCACACCAGCCACTCTGTGCCAGACTATTCCCATGGCTTCCCATTTCTCTTTCCCACTGCTCAGTATGGGAGTAAAGGACTGAAGCACCACGAGAAGAAAGCGCAGAGGCAGCAGTGCTTCTCAGCACCTCAGTTTTGACAGAACTGACCTCATTTTTTCCTTCCTCTCCCCTTCTCCCCACCAGCAATCCTGCCCTAATGAGTCAGACTTGGCTGAACGCCCCAATTTGCAGCCAAGCTCACAGAAGTGTCAAAAGCTTCTGCTGTCTATTTTCCAAATTACTTTCAGAACTCCTATCACCAGAGTCTTATCAGAACAGCAGTTGTGACATTAAGCAGAACAAATACATTGTAATCTGAACAGAGGGAGATGTCCAAATCCCTGGGACACACCATAGAAGCCAGCCCAAAAGTCACTAGAGAGGAACATTAATCTGAGAACTAGTCCAGGAGAGCGTGTGCTTGGTTATTAGCTAGGACAAACTAGCAGGAATTAGATATTACAAACAGATTCTGGACTTTCATTAAGCACTTGAATGGCAAATAATTTTCAACTGAAAGACGCTTTCTACCTCAAATAGTAAATAGGGTCTTTTTTTTTCCTTAAAAAAAAGTTCAATACATTGAATTATTAAAATGCTGAAGGTGGCACTCAGCGCTCTGGGCTGGGTGACGAGGTGGGGATTGATCACTGGTAGGACTTGGTGATCTCGGATCTCTTCCAAACTAATGGATTCTGTGATAATTCACTACCATAAAGCAGGGACTGTGAAATAACCAGCACATATTTGCTGCATTTGCTGCAAAGTTCAGTGGCTTAATGTCTGAAATCAACATCTGTGAAAAGCTAAAAACTCTGCTGATCTATTTGTCTGATACATCCATCACAACTGAGACTGTTCTATTGCTAAAACCAGGTCTAAGTGATGTTTTGTACGTTCAGCTGGGTTACAGCTTCCATTCAGATGCATCTTGTCAGGCACAGCAGGAGTTCCTGCAGCCTGTAAATACCTCCCACACAATTCACAGAAAATCCACATCAGCCAAACTGACAGATGAGAACGCCAGGAGGAAGAACACCTTCCTCAGGAATGAAAGCAACACCACCGCCTGCTTTGACAAGCCCTCACAATCCCAACCCTGGCAAATGCCAGCACCAGGAAAAGCCCCACTCTGAAGAGCTTCAGTTCCTCCTTCTCCCAGCAGAGGCTACTGCTCACCTACAAACTCAGGCACAGGGCACTGAGCGGAGCAAGAGGGGAAGGAATGGTGGCTGAACATCCTCCATGCACCCCCTGGGATGCAGAGAGGAGCTTCCTGAAGAACCTCCTGCTCCTTTACCTTATTTGCCACCGTGTACTGGTAGGAGTATCGCTGCTTGCCGCTCATGTCCTCGTACACCGTGGGGACAATCTTCAGGATGTAGTCGTGAGAGGCAAGGGCTGTGCTCAGGGAAGGAAAGGGAAGGACACATTAGCATTGAGAGAAAGGAGTCGGCCTACAGAACAACTCAAAGTGGAGCAACTCACAAAAAAGGGTGTCTCCTTCCTCCTTATCTCAGTGACAAAGCGTCAGCTTCACACCCCACATCTCTGCCCTCGGTTCAGAACTCTGACAGGTACCTGGGTGACACCACTTCTGTAGGACCACAACCCACCCAGGGTTTGGGTTACTTGAGGCTTCCTAACTGCTTGCAACTATAAATGGTAACACTTTTATCACCACCACAAACAGCCTGGTTAAATCAGGAACCGGCTGAGGTTAGGGCTGCAGCCCACTGAGATCATTTTGACAAAAAAACCTGAGTTATCACAACCTGTGTACTTCCATTTCTTTCTTGCTTTCTTATCTTCCTTCTCCAAAACCTGCTTAACTTTTTTTTTTTCTTTATTTAAATGGCTCATTCCATTTATGGTGTCTGCTAAAACAGTTCTAAAACAGAACTCTAAATGACACCTCTGCAGGATCCTCTAGCCAAATGTAACACAATGACATTTGGCTCCTGGAGGTAAAAAAAAAAACCCAAACAACAACTGTATAGCTTCAGGAACAGCCATAGAAATTTTGTTCCAAGAAATGGACACAGGACTGATGTCCTGCAGGAGCCTGAGCTCTTGAGAGAAAAGCTCTCTACACTGAATTGTAGCATGCATTGGAAATTTTGTTTTGTGTGCTGGTCATAAAGAAAATGTCCCTCTTGCCATCCACAGAGTAGAAATTTAGAGGTAATTTGCAACACAAGGACAAGGAAAAGTTCTGATGGAAGTAACAGCAGCAAAAGGACACAACAGGAAATGGATAAAAAACTCCGTATGGACTGCAAAGGACCTTCTGGGCGAAGCCTTTTCTGCAGCACTGGGGGAAATGGAAATGTCAGCCAGCAATGTCTGGATCATTTTGGCTAAAGAAGCAAATTAAAGACTTCTGGATACACCAGTGTTGCATGAATGGCCCTGCTTTCCCTCCTGCAGAGGGTGGCTGAGAGCTGCAGTCCCCAGGAATACCCACGGTTCGAGCTGAGCTTGTCTGCTCCCTCCAAGGCATTGAATGCTCCGTGAACGTTGTGGACCTGGAAAGCAAAAAGGAGCATGAAGAAACTGTGCTCTGACTTGATACTCTCGACCTTTGCTTCCCTACCCCGTAACCAGGGGATCAGCCTGATTCAACCTTTCCAAACAACAAAGCCTCAACCCAGTAAAAGATGACCCCGAATATCTTTCAGTGACCATCACCACAGCGGTTGGTTCCAAGTGAAAAAGCTGATTTCACAACATCTTACAAGATGAAACTCCAAAACCACTCCAAAGCTAAAGGAATTGCAGTTGGAAGAGGCCAGTTGTGACATTTTCACCGTGAGCTATTTCCTAAGAGCTTTGCAGAGTTAACTGTGAAATTAATTTATCAGGCTGAGAGGGAAATAACTGGGAGTCACACTGGGGTTAAAACTCAGGAGTTCTCCTCTCAAGATGGCTCATGTCAGAGCAGCTGGGTCTGTACAACTCATCAGCCTCGGAGATGGGAAGGACACATCCCAACGCTGCCATCCCTTCAGCTTTCCCTGCAGCTGACCCCAGGCCTGTGAGTATCTGTTTGCCCAGAATAACAGGATCTCCACGCCTTGCAAATGCTGTGTGACCTGGAGTCTGATCTCCACCAACAGAGTAGCCCATGTGTGAACTCTCCAGACAGGGAAGACTTTCCAGACAGGGAAAAGCCCACAGCAGGGGCTGTAGGTCAGAGGTTGTGCTGCTCACAAGGTACAAAGAAAGGACAAGTAACTCCACAACCTAGAAACTCCTGACTGTAAGTCAGACAACAGGGAAGAAGAGTTTGGAAGGAGGATTTGGTCATGGGTGTGACAGTTTCACCTCACCAACAGGGCAATGCCATCTCCTTCCCAGACCCTCTCAACAACCGGCAGCCCGTGGATGTATCTGTCTCATCCTAATGGACATTTCCCTATTCCCAACACTACAGAGTGGATGATGGAGGAAGCAGCAAGTGAACCAGCTTTGCTCAGCAGAATGGGAATTCTGGAGAGACAAAATCATCAGCAAGTTCAGCTGGAAGGTGCTGGGAACAGGAGCAGAGCAAAAGCAACAGCTGATCCTGCTACAGGGCCTTTTGCTCTGCTGGAATTTCACACAACCATGACCATTCCCGAACTACATCTGCAGGCTGTGCTTATTCTTCACCCTTTGGAAAAGGCATAAGAAGAAAAAGAAGCCCCTGGAGTGGGCTACAGTGTTATGTTCCATTCTTGATAGAGCTAAGAAGTCTCTTATAGAATATCAGGGCCAGAGACTTTAAAGTCCACTTCAAAATTTTGGTAATCTTTCCCTCGTGTAGACAAGACCAAAATTCAAACTAGTGAGTTCCTGCATGTCAGGTAACGCAGTAAAAAGAGAGATGTAGAAAGTAGAAGATGATGCATTTTTACTGTCAGGGACAGACGACTCTCCTGACAAGGTTAAAACCAGGATTATTCAACACCATAATCTAGCACTCAGTAGAAATTATGATTAAAAATGCACCATCTCCTACTTCCACATCACTCTCTTAACTGGGTTACCTGACACGCAGGAACTCACTGGTGTCAATTCCGATCTCATCTAAATGAGGGAAAAAGCTACAAAAAGCCTGCCACTATTGTGCACAAAGTACTGATGAAGACTCAAAGCTCATTCAGTGCCCCATGACATTTAAATCTCTATTTCAAAGAGACTGGTTTTTCTGGAGAATGCAGCCTGTCCCTTAGTGGATCATTGTGGCAGAGTCAGTAACAACCTACAAAGAACAAACTCCCAGCACATGACACGAGTGAATGAGAAGCTCCTCACACTCTTTAAGCAATATAAGCACGTATTACATCAAAGCAGGTGGAGACAGCCTGAAATATTCAAAGGTGCATCTAGACAGATTTAAAGCTCTCCACACTTGCTGGCTCTCACTGCTCGCTGAGTCGTGGTAGCACCTGTTTGGTGAACACATCCTTCTTTAATTTGTGCTGCTGAACTGCTGTCTGCCTGCAGGACCAGCAGCACCTACGTGCTCCCTCCCTGTGCGCGCAGACGATGAGTAGTTATTCTGAACCCTGAAAATACTCATCCGAACTTGTCCGAATCGGGAGCCAACTCCACGTTTGCTAGACAGGTTTCTCACCATCAGCACTGAAGACGCTTGCTGCTTTTCTGTCCAGGCTCCTCCTTCATGCTGATTCACACTGCAGCTGCCTTACCCCAGGACTCCATGATAAAACAATGGGAATGCTCCCTCACAGCGCCGATTTCCCACGCAGGCTGCACAACTCCCTATTAGCACTTACCTAATATTTTTCATAATCTCAGTGTGCTTTACAGACATTAAGCCCGGCTTATTTATATGCTAATATTTCCCCGTTCCCACACAAGATATTTCCTAAAAGAAGCCGGGAGCAGAATCAGAAGACTACAAAGCAACGCTTAGGCTTGTTAGCATGAAAAAGGGTTTTGGAAGTGGGTGTACAAGGAGCAGACTAATGAGACGTCTGTGCTGAGGAAAGAAGATTACAGAGAGACTACGGGTAAGCAATGTTTAGGGTGAGTCTCAAGCTGGGTGTGCACATGTGGAACTCCCACCTGCGAGGCCAGCTCCTTGGAAGTAGGCTAGAGAAGTGCTGTAATCTGTCCTTATTGAGAAACCAGGCAGTATTACATAACTTGCAACACCTGGTGAAACTCTATCCACTGGGCAAGCGCTCGCATTCAGCTTCTTCCCAGCAGGGAATTGGCAGTGCTAAGTCTGACTTGTGCTTCACAGAGCAAATTTGACTAATAGGTGTCTGCTACACAAGTACAGTGAAGTGAATTAAAAAGAGCTTGACTGGTGCTGTGGTAAACACAGTAGCGAGCACACATCTTCCCTGAGTGCATCACTGCTCCTCCACAAAGGCAGAAAGGTTTGTTTGCTGTCTTCATGCTAAAACCAGGATTTTGCCGAGCCACAAGCGCTCATTTCTACTCCCTGCAGGAAGATAGCCAAGGAGTTTTCCTAAAGCACTTTGAGTTTCAGAAGAATACAGCACAGTTGCTCTGTGACTGGACACTGCTCCTCCCTGAAGTGGTGGCAGCTGTGAACCCTTCCAGACCTGAGCTTACGCTGCAGGGACACAAGGCCCTGCCATAAAACCAAAGTGCCTAATATTAAACCACTCTCACTGCATTCCCCTACAGCCAAGGAATTTTCAGGACTCACCTGTAACTTGTCCCCAAATGAGAGCTTGTGGATGACGTGAGTCATGTCGGGGTTCTGGGGCTGCGCCGTCGCGCTGTGCGTCGACACGTGGAAGTTACCAGGGACCTAAAATTAGCCAAGACAGGGAAGACAGGATTTCACATTTTATCCCTCAAGGCATTGCCAGGCTCTGTGATGTGACGTGGGAACGCCTGGATCCATCCAGCCAGAGGAAGGCTCTGGGATACCCTCCTGCACCTGACCAACACCGCTGCACTCAGGTCCTGCAGCCCCGGAGTCTGCCACCCCCACACTGCTGATGTTCCTGACAGGGAGGTGATGAGTGGATCACTCCCAACTCCAGGGATTCCCAGCACTTAAGGCTATGTCGTTCATCCCTACTAAAATAAAATTCCCGTCTCTCTTGCTCAGTGTCTCGCTCCCACATCTGGTGTTTGCAGACAGGCCCACTGCTGCAGAGCAGCCCAGGAAGATGGGGATATGTTCTTCTTCTTGTAGTACCAAACTTTACCTTTGAGATTGTGTGCAAGAATGGGTTTTATATAAAGAGAAAAACCACCACCAAACCCAAGTGGGCATCCCATACAAACTAACCTAGATCTTCCCCTTCTCCACCTGGCAGGAGCCAGCAGGAGCCCTTTCTTTTGATTTTTTTAATGGAGGGAAATACTAAGTTCTGAAAAACACAAGTTTCACCTAAGGGCTCAGTTCCAAGACAGAAAATGAGCCCTGGTGTCACTCTGATGGCACCACTCTGCATGCACACACTTTTCAGGTCACTAGCCCTGAAGTCTTTCAGCAGATACAGCTTAATCACTGTCATGGAGGGTGCAAGAATATTTTCCTATTGAGAAAAGGTTGTGAAATGAAGCAACACTGAGGAGCAATCTGGCACGGCCCAAGGCAGGAGTGGGAGGGTGGTTATACAACTGGTGCCCAGCGTGCTCTCTGCAGAGACACCTCACCAGCAGGGCCACGGGAGGCCACACGCCCGTTCCATGTGCTTTCAGGAAAGCTGATTTAATGACCTGAGGAACAGCAGTGCACTCCTGGGAACACTTTCAGGTGTGGACACAAGCTGTGTCATAAACAAGCTCGGCAAACAGGGCGTCAGGCCCTGCAGCAAGCAGCACACACGATCGTCTCACTGTCACCTTGTCCTCCCTCGGCAGCTCTGACAGCAAGTGCAAGCCTTGGTCAAGTTTCCAAGCCTGGCCAGGTCTCACTCCAGCTCCCAGCTCAGCCAGATGCCTGTCCAAGTCCTGCCAAGGGACTGCAGACTTCCAGGTCACACACAAGAGGTTCAGGTCTCCAGACCCAGAAGTCCTGGGTCAGCTCCCTTCCCTGTGACAGCTGTCCCAACCACTAAATGAGACACAAATCAGTACTGGAGGAAGCTCCTCGCTGCTTTGGTGAGCAGGACACACCACATCTAGCAGACAAACCCCCAGGTATCTCAGCTCAGTGCTCTGGGAATTGTCTGAACAAGAAGGACCTTTCCAGAAGCCCTTTCCCAGTTTCGTGGACTATCAGCTGCCAGAGATCTTGGTGGCTTGGAGGTGAGGAAAAAGTCCTCTTTTTAAACCCCTAATCTTTTCCGTGCCACAAACTCAGCAAGAGCTTCTGTCTGTTATTTTTAGATGTGCTTTACCATGACCTGGGAGGAAAAGAAGGAAGTAGGATTTTGTAGCCTGTGGTACACGAAGAGGAGTGAATAAAGGGTGTGCCCTTCTTAGGACATCAGTGGGTCCCACCAGTGCCTCCCCCACCCCAGCAAGTCATCTCCAGCATTACATAGCAAGATTATTCAATCTTGAACACACCCATCCCAAAGAGGAGCCTCCTCCAGGCCTGGATTTTCATTCCTTGAGCCAGAAGCAGAGCATCCCCACGAAGCATGCGTGGAGTGCTGTATTCCAAACATCCCAGCACGGAGCTCTGGCACCCTCCAGTAGGGAACATTCCTGTCATTCTGCAGCTCTCAGAACAAAGCAGAGCTGGGATGCAGCCATTGCCAAAGACCTCTCCACACTGAGTCACATTTTGGAGGTGCAGAAGTCTTGAGGAGTAAACACAGAAGCTGTTTGGCATCTGTGGGGTTTTCACACATCCCCTGAACATCGGGCTGCTGCACTGAAAGGCAGCACAGGCCACTGCACAGAGCTGCTGTCTCTGTTCAGCAATTCTGTCTCTGTTACCAACCTTGGAGAGTGAAGAAAACCCCTGATCTAACACATCCCCTGTGGGTCTGGCCATGCAGCCTCCTCTCCCCACACCAACATAACTTTCTGTCTGATCAGGGACATGAACACACAAACACTGCAGGACAGACACTGAGATTCTTGTATTTTCCTTTTTCCAAATGGATCCTGCCAGCATTTCCCCAGCATTACCCACTGCCACTGCCACTCACCTTGTTGATGCTGAAATGGCCCTCGAACCTGCAGCCATCCCCGTTATTGAGAGGGATCTTCATCGAGTTGTCAATGTGACCCACTTCGTGCCTTCCCATTTCATCCTGGATGTCTAGTCCAACCACTGCAGGGGTGGGAGGGAGAAGACAAAAAAAAAAAAATATCAAAACAAAATAAGTAACAGGAAGGTTGCATATGAAAAGCATATACTGCTTTTACTCGAAAAAAATCCATACCTTTTTCCTGACATTTGACTAAACTGTCCTTCATCAAATATTGCTGTATAGAAAAAAACTTTGTAACCAAACAAAATTTGATACAAATACGCCTCCCATGTCCTGCCAGCTGGCTGCAATCCCAATCACACAAACAGAAAACCTTCAGGCAGACAAGGCAGGTGACTTGGGAAGAGCCAACAACCAGCTGGTGCATTCCGAGTTCCGAATGGAACTTGGGAGGTTTCTTGCTCCCAGACACAGAAGGGTTGCTATAAAATAAAGAAGGGAATGAGATTTAGAAAGAAGCCAGTGAGGGAGATCAGCCACTAACACATGGTCCAGGAAAACAGGTGCCCTGGCCTGGAACAGAAAGCAATGGGATATTGGCAGAGGCTGCAGCCACTTGATTTCCCTCCTGTTACAGAAGAAGGGCCACTGTACCAGTCCGGGCCCATTTCAAGTACTAGAACACAAATAAAATCTGCTAAGTGAAAGGGGTACTCACATTCACAGTGCAGGTTTGGCAAACTGATGTTCAGGTTCACTTCTATTTTACCTCCGCTGTCTTTGTCTGGGTCATCCACGTAGAGCTCATTAACTCTGCAGGGCAGGAAACACAGGTGGGTTCAGGCACAGGGCTGCTTTCCCCAGGGAAAACCCAACAACTCGCACGGGGAAGGGGAAAAGGAGACTGGAAAGAGGGGGTTTGATTGTGTGACGGCTACAACAGAGTTACAGAGAGCAGGGAAAGCTCTCCAGCATGGAATGGGGGCAAACCACGGCTTAATTTGACCTCTTGCTTGGCAAGTGCAGGAGGCTTTAAACAAGTTCTGCACCAGCAGAAAACAAAACTCCTGCTCTGTGCTTCCCATACCGTTCCCTACCCCGAGGTTTCAGAGGTGCTACAAAACAAGGCCCTAACGCTGAAGAGGCGGCAGGTTATTGATCCAACCCTCCCCTCCCCTGGGCTGCTACTCCTTTTAGGAAGGAGGGAAGCATGTGCTTTTCCATTTGTTCCATAAATAGTTCTAGAGAAAGGCTGCTCACCACTACCCCCCAGGAAAGCTTATTTGTGTCACTAATTGCCTTTTGTTATTGCCACCCAGCTGACAGAGCAGCAGCAAGAGAAGGAAGGCAGCACGACATATCTGTATCCTTCTCCTCAGTATCACATTTCAATCTATGAATGGTAACCAAAAACAGCGACTAAAATTGAGGAGAAGAGGATTTGAGCCAGGAACAGATGGGAAGAAACATCCTGGACAGCAGGATCTCACACACTCTGCACCAGTCTCCCAGAGTAATGTTGTCTCATAGCACCCACAGTGCTGGCACGCATTTCCCAGGAGACAAAACACAGATAGAGAGGCAGAGGAACACAGGAGTGTAAATATTTATTGTTGGCACGTACAATCCATCCGACTCGTAAGAAAATAAACCAAAAAAAACCCCAGTGCTGAATGTGCTGAATGGTCCTGGAGAATCCGCTCTGGGGAAACTCACCCCATTGAACTGAGGCGATGCTGAGATTACCTAGCAACTCTCTTCCCTGCTCAACAAATAAGATTTGACAATTTATCTTCCAGTTGGACAGACTGTAAAGCTACGGAAACTTAGATTCGGGCAAATTATATAAATAAAACTATTAAGTGCTCTGTAGCATTTTTATTTTACACTCAAAGTGCACAAAACTCTTTGACAAGCCCCACTGGAGAGTCCACATGCTAACAGTCAAACCAGAATAAGGCAGCTACAAGACAGACTCAAAGTGATTTTGCCCTGGTGATACCTCTCTGGGCCACAATGAATTGTTTGCCCTGCGGATTCAGAAGAAACAAACCTTCACACTGAGAAACACACACGCTGCCAGTTTTTTTGGAGGCAATTACTCACAGGTCAGTGGGGTTTGCAGACACTCATTTAAAACCAGCACAGCATTTGTCTTCGGCTTCACAGCCCTACCTTTCTCTGTTTTTAATTGGCTTGACAAGTTGCTTGCAATCATTACTCAACCTATTTTTCAAGTGATTAATAAAAATGACACAGAGGGAGGGGAAAGATTGCTCATCAGTGACCTAGTTAGCAGCTTTTTGGCCGAGCCCTCTCCTCCCGGGTGGAATGCATCCTCCCCTCTACGTGTTCCTTACTGACAGATTGGGCAGCGATTGGATTAAATCATATGTCCAAATAGGGCCGGGAGGAGCAGCTCCAGCCAGGACAGGCATTAATCCCCCAGAGCAGCGCACCTCTCAGTGCTCCCTCATCCTCCCATCCATTTCCCAGCTGCCAGCCAGCCCATTTCATAACCCCTGGCTCCTTCCCAGCGCTGTGCTGTCCGAGATGCGGGCCATGCCCAGCCGGTGCCGCGGGCGCCTCGGCGTTGCTGGCAAAAGGAGCGTTCACAGCAGGGCTGGCAGAGCAGAGTCAGGTCCAGCAGCTCAGCTGAACATCCCAGCTCTCTGGAGAAAAGCCCCAGCAAGGTCAGTGTTTGTATTTGCTGATTTCTAACCCTGAACCTGTCAGAAATGGTGCGGCTCCGGCAGCGAAGGCGCGGGAGCCTTTCGGTGATGAGCGAGTGAGAGGTGATTGCTGGCAGAAATCAGAGGATGCACTGTGCCCAGGGAGCCCGTGGAAGCTCTGACATAGGAAGGCAAGTGCTGAGGTCACTTGGTTGCTCGCTGGATCACTGAGGCACAGAGAAGTAGGGCAGCTTGTCCAGGTCACACAGCCCATTAGCTGCAGACAAAGGAAACCGGTTTCCTGTCCCGCAGTCCGGTCACTGGACCAATGGTTCCCAACCTGTCCCTTGGGCAAGGCTCACGGCCACTTCCTCCTCCTCCTCTTTACCCAGTAGCCCCCTGCCCCTCTCCTACTCACGTTCCAAATGTCATAACCCAATCTATCACTCCACAGACATCTGACAGCTCCTGACAGCGGATCCTTCCTTTCCTTCCAACCCGCAGCGTCACCTTTCATGGAGCACCCATCCAGCTGCTCCTCCCTCCCAGCTCCTCATGGCAGCATCAGCTCTTGCTGAGGGCCCAAACTGACAAACCCAGCGACATTTCTTATCAGGAGCTCCAAAGTGCATCCTTTGTGTGTCACTGATGTTCCCTCTCACTATGGGGAACCAAGGGCACAACGACAACACAGCACAGGCTGCACTTGTTGGGGCAAACCTCAGAAGAAATGTTGTTTTCAACAAACTGGGCATTTCTCTCCTCAAGTATTTGGAGTATCGGAATCTGGGAAACCTCACAGGCAATGCAAACTTCCAGGATCAAGGCTACTCCTTCCAGTGAACCACTGGCACCCAGGTGTGGATGGCACAGAGCTGGCACTCACACGTCCCTAGCTATCCTCCTCCCCAGGGCCAAATTGCACACAGCCTTCCTACTATTTAATCAGACTACCCTGGGATGTCAGGAAAAGCACTATTTACCCCCTCTAGCCACTCTCCCTGGAGGAGTAATGTCTCTGGTGGAAGAAATGAAGTTGACTCTAATTTATAGCTATCCCTCCTGAAAAATAAAGTGTCCCAGGAGTGACAGTGCTTTAACAATAAATCTGGGATGGTCACGAGGGAAATAAAACCTGAGGCCAGGCAGAGAGAGGCAGTGATATTGGTCATATTGTGACTCCAAAGGTGGGGTGTACCTTCTCCAAACACCCCGAACATTTAGGAGTTGGTGTTTTCCTGGCTGCTGCTAAGGAATATTTGAATAAAAGCAGCACAGTAAAGCAGGGTGAGGGTGCAGAGCTCTGGAAGTACAACGAGGGCAACACCACAGGGAAGAGCTGGACCTCTCACCCTCACAGAGCCTCCCACCACTGACCCAAGGAACGGGAGGGCAGTTTCTCCGTGATCCACGCATCAGGAATCCGCTTCACTTCTAGAAAGAGCCTCTTGGAAATACTTCACATTCCTGAGTGATGCTGCTGGGCTGCTTCTCCCGTTTGCTTACAAACTTCCAGCGTTCCACGCAAAAAGCTGGAGGGACCCTTTGGCCAGATCATGCCAATGGCACGTGAGAGCGAGGGAAAGGGGGCCACAGCAGCCAGAGGGCACGGCATGGCTTCAGGATTTTATCCAAAGAAAGTCAGACCTGTTCCCTGTGCTTTAGGTCTCGGATTTATGACACAACAGCTTTGTTTCCCCAGAAACAAAACTTCCCCAGTAACTTATTTCCACCAGCAGCCCTGGCCGCTAACTTCAGCACTTCAATAGCTGAAGAGCCTGCAGCCCTTTGGATCCAAGGGTGGGCACTGCATCCACCCTCCAGAGCTTCACACACTGTGTGGGTGCTCTCTAAAGACCTGCCTTGTCTTCTGTCCTCCTTGTCCTAAGTCCCTGCTTCAAGTTTTAGCCTTTTTTCTCGCCTTTCACAGCCAACAGCCAGGCAGCCTCCTCCCCACTCATCAGCCATAGAGAAAATACAGCCACTTACTCCGGGCAGCTGCACTTTACCTTGTCCTCCAACTCCCAGGAGGCACCCTCTGATCTCCAGGACCCCATGCCTAAGGGGGAAAATAATTATTCTTTCTTGAGGAAGCCCAAAGCTTCTCAGAAGACTTTCTCAGGTGAGGTCTCTTGGCTCCACTTGCCCTTTCAGCTCTCATCAACCACCTTCCAGAAACACAACCCTCCCATGCTGAGATTGCTGCACCACCATCTTTTCAGTGGTGACAGACCATAAAACACTAGACAGATCTTCTTTTCAAGTCGTGTGAAGAGACAACAAGCAGGTCAGCAAACTCTCTACTGTGTCGTAAACTGTGCATGCATCTGCTGCTCTGGTATTTGTCATCTTCTGCATCTCAATCAGCTCTTCAGCGTGAAGGTCCTTGTCCCAGATCAGCTGTGAAGCACAGCAAACACGCTGCCCTACAAAGGAAGGCATTACAGCTCTCCAGGAGACAGGAAGAAGGAGAAGGGTTCCAAAGACGTCAATGTAGACTTGAGTCAGGAATTGCAAATGACATCATGACACGACCTTCCGCTTCCTGCAAGCCCACACAGGGCACAGCGACCCCGCGCAAATGTCTAACACCTTGCATTAGGTAATCTCCACGTTCCTACGCAAACATTAATTAAGCTTCTTACCTGCCTACCTCTCTCAGGGCTGCTAAGGATTACACCCTACTGCAGAGAAGTGTCTGTCTCAAGGTCAGTCCGTGGCAGGAGCAGGATTGCGACTCCCACTCCCCTTTGCCTACGAGGCTCTGCTGCCCGTGCTGGGCTGGTTTGCTCCAGCATTTCGTCTGCCTCAACTGGATGAGCCAGCAGGGTTGGAGGTGCATCTCCAGCTTAGTGTCAGGACACGGGAATTGTGGCATCTGCTGGCTTGTGCTGCTGGATTACGGTTTGCAGCAGAAGAAACCCCTGTCGCAGCAGCATCCCACTCTGCTGCTTGGTACCATTTCCATGGGCTGAGAGCCACAACACACATCCCACACACTCTGGAGAGCTATGGGACAAAAAGCCTCTGAAGACAGGTCTGGTGACAGTTCTGCTGCTCTGCAGGATCAGTCTTGGGCATGCAAATGAATCCAGTGTGGACAAGGAACGCCAGTCCCTGAAACTCCTGGAGTTTTGCTTCCTCCCACACTCCTGACAACCTTCTTGGGCCTGTCCTGTTTCAGGCCAGGAATCGGGCTTTGATCATCCTAGCAGGTCCCTTCCAGCTCAGGATATTCTATGGTTCTGCGATTCATGGTTTACGCTTTCATGCAAAGGCAGCCATTTTAATTGCAGATATTCTGCTCGAGTAATTAATTGCCTTGCAGGGGGGCACAGCTTTCCAATTAGCAAACTTGTCACTTCAGATACGTTTTTGTCTGTTATTACATCTAAAAAAAAAAAAGGGAAGAAAAAGAAAACTCTGCCAGGAACAGTCTGTTGCTTCCTACAGTGTGCTGTGGCAGATGAATTAGTGTTGAGCAGCAACATTCATACCACAAGCACCACATTCATACCCTCCTACCCCTTCCCCTGGCTGCCAATGCCAGGCAGACTAGATTAGTTAATTACATCTTTAATCCTTAATGATGGAATACTTGGAAAACTATTATTGATCTTACAGGACATAATTCATGACCTAATTATGGTGATAAAACAGCGAGATTATCATCTTGCCAGCTATTAACGTCTAGCGCTGGTCTGAGTTAATTAGAAAAGAGATGGGTGATTTCTATGCTTCTGATTTGCAACACAGCAGCAGAGGAACGAGGAGGGTGCTAAAGGCAGGACAAGCCATTTCTAGCCCTTAGACTACTCTCAACTCAACCAGCTATTGATCTTCCCCAGGAAAAACCAGACACATTTAACCCTTTAGCTTCATTTCTTCAGCCATTTGAGTCATTGGCTCAGTGGGACAAGAGTGTTCGATGCTGTTCATCTTTCAGAGGTTCAAACGTGGAGCAGAGACCTCCGTTTCTTTATCTTTCACAGAATTGAGGAGATTCATCAAGGTTCTTGGTATGGAATCATTTAGGTTGGAAAAGTCCTCCGACATCATCGAGTCCAACCTATGACCCATCCCCACCTTGTCACCCAGCCCAGAGCACTGAGTGCCACATTCAGGTGGTTCCTTGGACACCTCCAGGGATGGGGACATTCCAATGCCTGAAGTTTGGACTACGTCTTCAGTCACGCTCAGTCTGGACTAAAAAAAAAACCTAAAAATCAAGCGGATCCTTGACTTCCAGAGTTAAACTCGCCCTCCCCTTAATGGCAATGATGGGTTGTGACTGAGAAAAGAAAAAAACCCTCTTCCTTCACCAGCCCTTCACTGTGCTTTTCCTGGGAAGGATGCAGCCCCACCTAAGTGCCAAGCTTGGATTTCCTTCATGGCTGCTCAGAGGCCTGTTAGGGTCACACGATAAATCTGGAAGATGAACAACTTGGGAGTTTTCTACCCTCCTCAGGGCTGGTCTCCCCAGGAAACCCGTCAGCAGCAGAATAGGACATGCCTTTAGAGTGTGTTACCTCTTCCATGTGCTTCCTGCAGTGTCTTGGTTTGACTTCCTAACTGGAGTCAGCTCCTGTGCACAGACACAGCCTCGGCGCTCATTAGGAATGCCCACACGAGTTATGACACAGCTGCTGTCCTCCCCACACAGGTAATGTTTGGGTTTAGGGCTACGACTGTGATCCTCGAGATGAGGGTGTCATTTCTTGGCTTTCTGCCACCCAGACAAGTCTTCAGCAGCTGAGACTGTAAATGCTACGACAATGGGCTGGCCAAGGAAAAACAGCTTTGAAGTTGGGCAAGAGCGGCCAAACTGAGATTTCGAGTAATACCAGGCACTGAGGCTGCTGCACTCATGTGAATGTGGAACAAAGTCCAGCAGTGGGCAGAAGCCAGTGAGTATTCGGGGTTAGTGTGGTGCAGAGCAGACCTTCTTTTCTCATGTTGCAGCACGAGCTCAACAAACCACACCAACCTCTTGCTGTAAATGCAGCTACCGAGGGAACCTCCCGGTGGTGAGAGTCAGACAGGGAACCCTGTGGGCACCGCTGCTGAGGTTGCCCTGGAGGAGCTGTCCCTGCACACACCCCACACCCCAGCACTCGCTGTAACAGGACTCTGAGGGAAGCAGGAGTGCTCAGCAGGGAACCTGCCACGTCTCTGATGTAAAACACCCGGCCAAGCGCTCTCCACTGCACCCTGACATCAAAACTGTGCAGCTCTCCCCACCCAGGCTGGCTCTGTCAAGTGCTTTAAGGGAAATATGACACAAAAGGAGAAAGAGTGATGCAGTCCCACAGCACAGCTGGCAGTGACAGAGCAGGGAAGTTCATCCCGTGTAACTGCACACTTGTTAATCATTCAGGTCCTGGCTGGCACTGGGAAACTCCAGTCTGAGTGAGGTGTCTGTTGTAGGAGACTCTTCATACAAAAAAACCTTGAAGCTTGCAACGAAAGTGGATGAGAACTGAGCAGTTTGCACATAAGGAATCTTCCATATCTTTGTAAGTATTTGGATCACGGGCAAACAAGGCTCAAAAACCTTTCTGAGACAATATTTCCCCTGTTATTTGCTATTACCCAGTTTAAATGGTGGCACAGAGTTCTCACAAGTTCCAGACCACGCAGAGCTCCCAATTGTTATTCCAAGTGATGAGGCTCTGCTGCCTCACAACGCACTGCCAGTAACACCTGACTGAAAGGGAAGCACAAGAGGCTCACAACAACTTGTACTGGGTTTCTCAGAAGAGAAACCAATGAGTAAGAAACGGAAAAAGAAAAGTTTACTCGTGCTTTCAAAGTCGCTGAACTGGGAAGGACTTGAAGTGACTTTCTGAAGTATTTCCGCTGTTCTGGGAGAGCCTTTTCACGAGTGTTGGGGGCGAATGTTCCCAGCAAGAGTCTGATGACTTGTAACTCATCAGAAGGAGGTTTTCCTACTCTTTTGTGTGAGCTTTTGTGTTGGACAGTCCGTGACGAATCAGGTTCCTGCAGTCATTTGTCCCAGACTCTCGCATGACATCCTCTCTAAAATTCTACTGCTTTATTGCCTGCAAACACCTCCTCCCCACACAGCTCCTGCTGGGAAAGGCACTCACCGTCCCTCTGAGGTTTTAATGAGGAACTTGCCAGCTGAGCATGCTTACAGCACTTCCCAATATTTTTGTGGAAAATGCATCATCTTCTTAAGGAAAAAGCAAGAAGAGGCCTCAGAGAATCGTGCAATTGTGTTGTTCAAAAAGGAATTTCTAGTCAGGAAACTGCCACTACGTGTGCAATCAAATAACTGGCTCGAAACTAGGTAAATATTACTGATTCCTCCTGTAAAGCATTCACTGAAAGAAAAAGAAAACCAGGCAAGAGAATGAGATCTAAGAGGAGAGCAAGAAAAAGCACTGCTCCACTTGAAGCAATCTGTTTTCCAAATCTGCTTTTTAAAACAATAAACCCAAGGAAACTCAGCTCCGTGAAGTGGCTGATAAAGTGACCCCGGATTTCACAAGCAAACACACGGAACTGAATTCAAAGAAACAGTGAGCAAGCAAGAAACCTGAGATACCATCTCTGAAGCAAACGCGCAACAGGCACAAAAAATGATCTCGAGCTTGATTACACTCCTGCCTTCAGTTAAACATTAGTCAACACTAACATTATTCCTGAAATTATATTCTCGACCCAAGACAGAGCTGCACAAAAACAATGAGAGAGCCTCCTGGTTATCAGAATGGTCAATCTAATCACGGCCCAGGAGCCCAAGGTTTCAGAGCCTTTTTGCTCAGCTCTGACATCTGTTGCTATCAGGACCATCATGTGAGGCTGACAGAAGTTCCACCCTTCCCAGCTATCCAGGAACTGTGCCTCACGCTCAGTGAGCTCACTGCCACATCAGCAGGGTGATGGAGAACGTTTCCTAGAGCCCAAAACAAAGGTAGATGTGTTAATGGTTACTAAAAGTTTACTCTTGAGGCAGGGAGAAGATGAGAACAGGGGAAAAAATAAAAATCTGATTAACTCAGTGTTAGCAAGTGCTTCGTGCTTGTTCAATGAGCAATTTTTAAAAGTAGAAATGATTTCCATTTTTCTCAAAGCTGTCACCACCTGGGGCAACTTGTCCTCAGGCACAAAACCTGTGAACAAGGTTTCCTAGTAAGGCTGAAGAGAGGAAGAAAAAATTCACACATTAATAAAGCTGCCTGCATGAATCAGAGGTTCAGCTCTGACATTATTATAAAAACCCAATTATTGATATTAAACTAATAATTCTTATTTTATGCAATCCATTTTTCCATGCTGCTAATTATGCAATTCAGCATGCAGCTAATAAAGGATCAAGCAGGTCTGGAACAGCTTCCTCTATCAGAAATAGTTCAGAACCTAGTTTGCCTATTAATTTTAGCAAATTAAAAAGCTGAATGGATGTCTGAGAATTTGGACTCAACCTAAAGGATTCCCAAACCCATTAGGCAATTAAGTGACCTAGTGAAATTACAGGAATATTTCTCTCAGATAACAGTAAAGCTGTAAAGATTCACATCCACACAAACAAGGGAAAACATGACTTTTACTTACATTTCAGTGGCTATGAATCCGGTGAGCTCAGACAGGAAGAGAAACAATATGAAGAGACAGCAGCAGACAGAGACTGGAACAGAGGTAAGGAGAGGAAAAGGTTAGTTTTGTACGTCTAACAAGGACAAAAACTGTTTTCACACAGCTATATCCCCCCATACCCACTTGAGAATTAAGACTCTTTAGAGTCCATGACCCAGAGGAGCCCACCAGAGCACTGACTTCAATGCTGTGCCAATATCCAAACATCCTGAGGCGTATCTTCATTTTTGGGCCACTTTTTCTATCATGATTTCCATCTCCCCACAGCTCCTGCATTCTCCATCTTCAGCACAAACGTTGGTCTGCCAGCACTCCCTCTTCTTGACAGAGCTGCTTGACAACACGACTTCTTTGGAGCCTTGGCTCCCAATTTTATTACTACTAAAACCTCCAGAAGGCAAAAAGAACCAGCACCTCCTTGCTTTGAAAGCACACGCTCCCCTAATACGGTGTTTTGGGGATGAGGACACATTTTGGTTCCCTGTCAAGTCCCAAAGCTCTGTGTAAGTCACCTCACAGCCCGCACTCCTGGAGCTGGGACAGCAGAGACGTGGCAATATGGAATACTGCAGCCAGTGCCCGACTGCTCTAATTTCTCCATTTGCTGTCATATTGACTCTTCAAAGAGGGAAAACCCCCACTGAAGGAACTGTGAAGTACCCAGACAACAAGTCCCATGTCTTTCCTAAGAATTCCAGCCTGGAGTTGCAAGGAGGGAACCCAAAGAAACTGGAATGTTACTGTTTACTCTTCACCAGGAAATTATTCAAACCATTGACCAGGGCCATTCAAGCAGCAGTGACAGAGTCACCCACACAGGAGGGGCTGGAAGGAAGCACAGCTGTAAATCCCATGGATCAGGGATGACTGGAGCAGACAAGGATGTGCCAGCTCAAGGAGACAGGGCTGCAGAGTGTCTCTGTGTTAAATACAATACCCAAATTCACCATGAATCACTCACAGAAGGGCAAAGCAGGAACTGACAGGCTCTTCCAGGGCTGTGACAGCCGGAGCACAACCCCAGCACAACCCCTCCATCCCAGCACAGCTCTCTGTGAAATGACCACTTTACCAGAGCCACCAGTTAGGGCTGAGAAATACACTTTAAAAAAAACCCTGTTCCTTAACCTTATTCCACATGACCTGTACAGCCCGACTGCCCATTCCTTTGGGAAGCTCAAGCAACAACAGGCTGGGAACAATTTTATCACACAACAGCCCCGGTCCAAACTCCCTTGGTAGAGAACACGAGAGGCATGGGAAGGAAAGAGGTGCTGAGGGCAAGTACTGAGCCAGACCCCTGAGTGACCTAAAGCCTTGTGCCTCATTCTTCCAGTTCTGAGGAAAGAGAAATGCGTTGTTTCCCCTCCCTCATCAGAATAATTCCAACTGTGGATTCATTTACTGACCCTCTCTAAAGTGCAAGGGATTAACTGAGATGCCAAAAAAATCCATTAGCTAGATGACGAAAGAGAGAAAAAAAACCCCCGAAGACCAGTAGGAAAACAGGAAGCAAGAAGGGATATTAACTCCTGAAGAGAAACCTCAGATGGCCACACAGTTGCTCCCAAGTCTTGGCTGCCAGGACACAGAAGGTCACCAGGGCTGCGACCCAGCTGAGCCCCTGGCATGGGGCACCACGGGCTGGGAGAGGAGAAAGGTCTGCTCAAAGCACAGCAGCAAATTCTTGTGAGAACATCCACACCTACACTAAGAGCCCAGAAAAAGAAACCAAGGCAGGAGATGAGTAGATCCAGTGTTTGTACTGTTGATCACCGACAGAGACACGAGATCTCTGATCTCTGGCAGTTGCAGGGGAGAGTGTTTGACACAGACAACCCTTTTTTCTTTAATTGCTTCCCATACTCTTTGCTGCTTGTTATAATCCTATAAAGGCTTTCCACAGCATCAGCCAGACCTCTCTGCTCTCCAGCACTTCTAGGAAAGCCTGGTACTACTAACTCTCTTAACTAAATTCTCTCCCAGAGCTTCCTCTCTCTTCCCATTTTTAAACTTTCTTCTCTGCCACTTATATCATCAAAATACCTTCTTTTCCAGTACTTGCTCCCTCAAGTCCATCTTTAATTCAGCTCTTGCAGTGAAGGTTCGTGACAATACTTACCAAACACAGCACAGTAAAATTCCACTAACCTGTATCTAAAAAACCCTGCAAGAATGCCCTGAAGTGCCTGGCAGGGACTGACTTTCAAAGCTCCTCAATGCTTTTCCCAGTCTTCAAACCACGGAGGCAGTTTTGAAGCTGTAAAACAGATTACTGAGGGTGGACATGAGAGGGGGATATAAAATCATGAGCAGCCTGAAGGAGGTGAGTGGGGAACAACCACTCACTGTCTCTTCCAGTATGGGAACAGGGAAAGGGGAGGTTAAACACAAGAGAAGGTTTTCCTTTACGCAACACTTAACTAAATTCTGAAGGTTCTTGACTACGGATGCTGCGGATGTTTAAGAAATAAAATCAGATTACGAAAAGGAATCATACATGCCCTGAGGAAGAAATCCATTAAGGAATACGAAAACACAAAGGAACCAACTCCAGCTCAGGAAGCTCAGAAGCCAACTGAGCAAAGCCTGGTGAAGTGTTTAACCTGCCCCCTCCTGCTCCTTCTCGGGCATCTGCTGCCGGACACTCCGGGAAGGAGGACACTGGACACTTGCACTGACTCTTAAACTCTTCTATACACACACATTTTCAGGGCAGGGGGAGTTTTTGGCATGAGACTCATGTGAAAGCATTATCAGTTACTCTGTCTCCAGAGGCAGCATTTCCTGAGCTGCAGAACAGGAGCTCCTCTCTGAGCGTGGAGCTGCAGGCACAGACGACGTTCCCAGCGCAGGAATTTATGCACGGGGTGCTTCAGCTGCTTCTTTCACAGTGAAGGCTTTTCCTTGCTTCCATGCAAATGTGCAGTCCTACCACCCACATTTGACAAGTGTATGATATTTGGAAAAGTAGATTAAAGGCTGGGATCAGACGGAATCAAACAATTCATGCATAAAGCTTCGTTTAACTGCAAGAGCACGGCGACGTTCCCACAGAGCTCCAACAACATCTGAGACAGGTTTTTTAAAGCTCTAATATGATAACATGATCAATATATCAAAGGTTGCTGGTGTAGACACACTGCTGCTGGCTAATCTGCAATCCCAAAAGGATGGGAAATGCTGCCGAGGTTTTTATGCCTGCACTAACCTTTTTGTACAAATCCCTTCTACTACATACCCCGTCTACGTACATTCCTGGCTCTGCCTCCCCACCCCACGAGAAATGAGAGAAAGGCAAAGTGTTTAACACATCACACAGGCTGAGAACGTGGAGCCATGTCTATATTAAGGCATAAAATTAATAGTATTTATTATTCAGTGGAGCAAACTGTTATGAAGCGCAAGGAACGGGTCCTGTTACAGGCGCCATGTGAATCATAACTTCGATATTTCCTGATGTGTATTTAAAACTCCAGCCCCCAAAACAGCACAGAGTATTTCTGGATAACGTTTCCATGTGTGCATACAACATGTGCACACAAACTATGCATCCACACCGATGGCTGGATAGCAGGATCGTGACAGCAGCTGCCTGGGCTGCAGGCTCCTCTCCAGAGCCCCACTGCTCCTGTCCAGCCAGATGCCAGCTGTCAGCCAGCCAGGAGTGCTGCTGCTGCTGCCTCTGTACCCAAACATGGCCAGGTTGTCACCACGTCTGTCACAGCGGCACCACAGACACGCTACACAGGGTGGGAAGACCTGCAAAAACTGGTGGAAGAGGGACAACAGCACGACTGGGTGAGGGCACAGGGGTGCTGCCTGAAGAAGGGACTTTCACTGAGGAAAAGGAATGAGTAACTTCTACACACTCCCCAGAGAAGTCCACAGCAGTGGGTGTGTTGTTCTGGACAAACCTCACTGCAAGCAAACGGCAGTGGATTGTTCTTGGTTCCTTCATTCCTAAAAAAATCGTTTGTAGCCGAGTGGTTGCCACGCAGATCTGAAGTATCTTGTATGCAGCTTTCACTGCAAATTTGAGAATTAAAAATCCACACTTAATAAAGCCACAATAACCCTCCAGTTGTCTTCTGAGCTTGCTCATGTTCGATATCACCAGCTCTTCTCCCTTAAAATCCCCCAACACTTACTGTCCCTTAGCTGCTTCTTCCCTAAAAGCCTCGGCCCCTTCAGCCCAGGCTCCTTCAGCCCCGGTGACAGGAGCAGAGCTGCTCTTTTCCATCTCTTTCCTTCTGTAATCTGATCTGTGCCTTCTTCCTAATAAACCTCAACCTTTTTTTGAAAACAGATCTTTTTACAACCCAAAACCCACTGCTGAAACCCTGCAGTAAGTCCATTCCTATTCCTGAAAGCCTTCAGCACCAGAAGTGATACTGAACTAAGGTTTTCAGCAGAAATCATATGGAAAAGGCCTAAATGAATAATTGGATATTATGGGCTATTTTATATCTGCTCTGTAAAGCTTGGAGGACTTAAAGAAAGCCAAAATAAAGCTGCAGTCATAGTAATTTCACATAATTACTAAACCCTAAATCATTTTTTGAGAGGCAGAACCTTCCCCTACACTCAAGCCCCCAATGTTAACACAAGATGACTTCCCTAAAGCATTTTATCACCGAGTCATGCAACCTTCCCAGGCTTCCAACCGGCCTGGCAATGGGCTGGTCTCATCCATGGCCTCCTACAACACCTAAGATTAGTGGCTTTCAAATTACAAGCCACAGGCTTGGTCAGACAGAAGAGCCCTTTAGGAAAGCTGCTCACAAGATCCTCACAGGCAAAGCCTCCAGTTTGTGTGGTTCAGAAGCTTCTATCAGGCTGTCTAAAAACACTCTGGGAAAAAGAAGGAGAACCAGTTAGAGAAGAAAATCAAAGCCTGAGAAGCTGCAAATAACAATAGAGAGAAATAAGTCAGCTAATAATTGTAAGGAAGAGTCACAACCTTCAAGCCTTCCCACAACAGACTTATCACTTGAGCTGTTTACTGCAGATCAGAAAGCCTCAACTGGATGGCCTTTGATGGGTTTTTTTTTGCTTCTAAAATACTCTTTTGCAGGTGATTCATAACAAGACAAATTCTCAAAGGGAGCCCAGTTACAGTGTGGGAACTCTCAGTTTCCAAAACAGAACAGGAGGCAGGATCACTCATAAGTTCAAAGCGTTCTTTCAAAACACTAAATCTCATCCACCTCTGAATTCCCAAACAGTTTGAGTCAAGCCCTTTGTTCACAACTTCAGCAAATCTAAAAGGGAGTCGGGATACAAGTAATTCAGTGGCCAGGAGAACTCAGGGGACGAGGACTCTGAGTAAATATTTAGGGAAATGTGCTATCTTCACAGAAGAACAGGATAGTTGAGGCTGGCAGGGACCTCTCTGGAGATCATCCCGTCCCACTCCCCTGCTCTGAGCAGCTTGCTCAGGGCCACCTCTGGTTGTTTTGAGCATCCCCAAGGACAGAGACTCCACACCACCCTGGGCAACCTCTTCCTCGACCCTGCTCACAGCGAGGAGTTTCTTCAGCTCACAGACGGCTTTCCTTTGTGTCCTGATTCACCGGCACTGACTCAGTCCTGCGTGCTGTCACCGAGGGATGTGACATCACTCACGTCAGCAGTGACATACAAGACTACTGACCCATCTGGCAGAATGGCTGAATGGAGCACAGCTCCCTGATCAAAGGAAGTCCCTGCTCAATGGGACAGGAAGGCTGCATCAGGAGGGTAATTACAGGCCTGGCAGGATCAGCCTGATCAATGTTTACCGAGCCCTCTGCCCAGCGAGCTCGCTGCACATAACTGTGAGAAATGGCATTACTCAGTCCCCAGCCTCCCTCAGGAGCAGGAAGGAAGGAAAAGGGGCCCAAGGCAAGAGATTTGTATCAGCAAAGTCTGTGTATTGATACACGGGAGCGAGAGTGGATCGCTATCGGTGGTTGGGACTGGAGGCTCTCTAGGGTCCCTTCCACCCCAAACCATTCTGTGATGCTGCAATTCTGAATTCACACAAACTATTCCACTGTTTGATGGGCAGGACAAGCTGTCTCAGCAACAAAGGACACCCTTTCCAATGCTTAGTATCCCTTTAAAAAAATTCCCTGCAGACAGAGAGGCCAAACACTCTTTAATTTTAGACCAGGGCTATGCAAGGACATCAAAAAGAAGTTACTTACTAATGGCCCCTGTGTAGGTTGGCTGCGTAAGGTCTTTTGGCACCTTCCTGTAGATGTCAAACCTGAAAGAGGAAAAGCGACAGCCATGAAACAGGTGGAACATTTCAATACATTTCATGCCCCCACAGGGATGAACGACGCTGAAGTTTTTTCCATCCGGCCTTCCAACAACATTTTTCAGTAGGCAGGAGGATATGGGAAGGAAAAACAAAACAAAACAAAAAAACAAACCCTTTTCTTTTGTACAATTATGTAACTGTGCTCTGTGTTGGCTCCCATTTCCAAAGCACTTCCCTCCGCCTCCCTGTTGTGCATCTGTGCAATCTGAACTGTGAGAGGAGCCAGGCAAGAAGTCATGCTGGACAAGTTTATAGACCACTGCAAAAGAAAAGGATACTCTACAGTCTCCTGAATAAAGATGCCTGGCAAAAAAAAGCCCAGTGAAACATGACCTATATTGCCCCTTGCAGTTTGTATCCTGCAAAACCAAAAATAGACAACCCCCAAGTCAGAAATCCAGGTGTTGAGACAAAAAAACATCCCTTGGACATTGGATACAACAACAGAAATTAACCCAACAGGTTTGTTCCTCCCCCAGCAAAATCCAGGTTAATATTAGACCGTTGTTTTGATTCAGTCATAGCTTTTAATATCCATAGGGCTCAGCTTTGCTATTTTAAACTGCCCATGGTTAAACTCTCCCTGCCCTCATGTGTTAGCTGTATTATTTCCTACCACCTTGTGCTCCTGCACGCCCAACCGCAGTGCAGCTCTGACATCAGTTTTTCCACCACTCGATAAAAATTAATTAATGCATTAAAAACACCCTCCCACCCTAAAGAAGGAAGTGACAATTTCTGCCCCAAAATAGACTTTTTTGGATATGCCACAAGTGGGTGAGAGCTGATGCTCTTTCCAGCCCTGGAGAGGCATGAGAAGCACGAGCTTCCAAATTCCCAGTCTATACTGCACCAAGATGAAACACCCTTGTGTTTACCCAGTAGCTCCTACTACACCGAATATTATAGTGGGAGTTTAAAAACTAGATCATTGTTCTACCTTTAGTG
This sequence comes from Rhagologus leucostigma, assembly GCA_013397725.1. Classification (NCBI taxonomy): domain Eukaryota; kingdom Metazoa; phylum Chordata; class Aves; order Passeriformes; genus Rhagologus; species Rhagologus leucostigma. Next base: position 1,118,411 of record VZTD01004942.1, on the reverse strand, counting down.
TTCAACTGCTGAGGTAACTCTCAGGCATGAACAAAACATGAACAAAACAGCATTTGCCTCGCACGAGACCAGGAGGATGTTGTGCTTCACTCAGGAGTTGAAGCTGGAGGAAGAAATAGAAGAGAGGGAATGGAGAGCAGGTAGAATGATATTTCACCTGCCCAGCTCGAGCCCTGAACAAGCTGTGCAATCACTTGACACCCCAACAACCCCCTGTGAGACACCTGACAGCAACACTGCACAGGAGCTGTGTTTTCATGACCCTTCTCACTGCCGTCTCCTACACAGCCCAGCAATATTCGCCAGCCAAACAATCCATGTATGGTTTTCCAGCTGCCCTGAGAACATCTGGAAAGTGCTGCTCGAATTCTTTCCACATCCATCGAAGCATCAGCATGGGGATGGTGAAAGAACCCAAAGTAGCTGATGACATCATGGTCTCACAGGCAGAGGAAGCTGCTGCTCTCCCAGCCCATTAAATGCTGAAAGCTGGCGTTGTCTGGCCAAAGTCACAATAATAGATCAACAAGGCTAAAAAAGCTGAGAGAGAAACAGAGAGGGGGAGAGAGAGAGAGACAGAGCACGTGAACACCAGGGGCTGCTGAGTGTGAGCGAACACTCAGAAATAGGAAACAGCTCCAGGATGGATTCAGTAAAAACAGCAGCGTGTGGATACTATAAAAGGAAGTTTGTTCTCACCATCAGAAATATTTACTAGTATTGAAATCATGGCCCATCACAGCACTAAAGAAAAAAAATCTAGCTTTTTAAAGAACTCACTGGAAGGCTGATGTCACATGAGGCAGAGTTCTCTCCTCTCAAGATCGTCATTTTGATCACTAAGTAACACCCAACACCACAAATTAACTTTTCCACGGCCTAAGTAAGCTTGGATTAGGCAAAGGCACTACAAAAAGTACTCAGTTAAGGTTTTATGGATGAAAGCAGAAGCTTGAAGGATGTCATCCAAAACCTGACCCAAGCAGAAGGGAAGGCAAGGAGGGAAGGTGTATTAAAGCTTGCACAAGGATGCTGAACTGATCACAACAATCAACAACAAAGGAATGGAAAAAGACAAGTTTGGAGTAAGAGGCAAACACTGCTGCTTAGATTTTGCTCACTGATGTGTGATACAGTAAATCCAAATGACCACCAGCCCAAAAGAAAAAGGACTGGCTACGTGCAAGTCTCCTGGCAGAACCATCAATTGCTTGGAAAAGACATGTTCTGAGTTAGGAGGGTTCATAGTCTGGCAAAGGAACAACAACCCTCAGGGTTCCAGGCAACTTCTCGTAAGGCATCTGATACTGGCCACAATTCACACAATTTCCTCAGTCTGATCCTGGTTAGTGAAAACAACAGTGGGGTTCATGCACTCAGAGAAGGGCAAGCGGGAAGCCCGAATGAAATCAAAGTTTGAGGAGAATGACGGAGATGGCGTGGCCAGGACACGGAGCCATCTTGTTAACTCTGATTTAAACTCCAAGTTAGAAGAAGATAGGAAATGTAAAGGATTTAAAAACAGCTTGAAAAGTATGTTTGTGAGACATCAGAGAGATTAAATGCTAGCAGTGAGGACAGAATCCCAAAGAAGGCTTCAATAATTACATATAATTGTAAAAATAACTAAATCACGCAGATGTCTCAAACAAACCTGTGAAGTTGACAAGAGCTATTGTAACAGGAGTTACAATAGAAATGAGAGATTTGTGGAAGCTCCCATTAGACCTAAGGGTTAAAAATCTGCCTCCACTAGAAAAACCTTTCTCCTTTTGCCACTGGCTCCTTGCCTACCTCCCAGAACTGAAAGCAATCCCAGGAGAGCACTTACGCTGTCCCGGGAAGAGAAAAGAATGAGGATTAGACACCAGAGATGATTTGTAATGCGTGAGGGAGGAGGCCATGGAGCTGTGTGCACACTTGCCCTCAGGTCAGACGTTCCTGCAAGCACCTGCAGTAAAAATTCCAACAAGCCTCCAGGTTCCTGAGGCATTGGTCACTCGGAGGAGTATTTGTACCCTGGGAACAGAGAGGAACCTTGTGCTCTGTTGCAAAAGCTGCCTCCCAGCTCCCTGCTGTACTCAAAGCAGTGGAAGCTATTAGTAATGCTGCAGGGAGACGGGATGTTCGGAGGGGCTGTACCTGCCAGCTCATCCGGCAGAGACACCCCGTGCCACGCTGAGCATCCACTGGGAGAGTCTGGGACTCATCCTACAGGACCACAAGAAACCGGGGAGTAGATTTACAACTGCTCAGAGAACTCAACCTGCAGCTTACTCTGCTTTAGGAAGGGAGACATCACTTAACACTCACAGAGCAGGCACATGTGCATTTATATCTGGCTTTCAGCAACTTTCTTCTTCCCCTCAGAAAGGCAAGACTTGTAAGGCGAAGTTGTATCTTGGAGTTAATCAATTAACATCGTCTCAGAGTGGAAACAACAAACTTGCTGCTAGGAAAGTTCTTCCTCCAGGTCATACGTGTTCTTATAAAGGGAAGGCTGGGCCTTGCCATTCCAGAATATGAGGCTAAAGATAGAACCAGGCTGTCATCAGTATAACAGAGGAACTTCCTGACACAATCTGTAGTGTCTTTTCTTTCAACGGAGAGCAGGGTTGCAAACAAAGAAATAAAAAAAGGCTGCTTGGCAGTGTCAGAGGTTCGCAGGAACCAACGCTCATAACTAACATGAGGGAATGCTACGATACTTTTTTATCAATCCAAGAGTTGAAAGGACACGGCAAAAAACTTTCTCACCTTCCTGGTGGGAATGTCAACAAACTGGTAAAACAGTGTCACAGGGATGAACAGGGGTCATTCCTAACTAGGTTCAAACAGAATTCACAAATCTTTGCGTGATTAAGCCAGGTCTGGGGCGGAACTCCAGCTCTCTGATGGACAGGAGTGCAACACTCCTCTCACAAACAGGGAGGTGAAGTTCCAGGTGGTGACCTCAAAGGAGCCAAACCAAAGGGTGGCAGATTTCAGGAGCCAGTAAGTGTTAGAAGGATTTCAAAAGCTGTACCTAGACTAATATGGGCTGCTGCTACTCAGATTTTTTCTTCAGACAGAAGTATATCAGAATCACACAATGGTTTGGGTCGGAAGGGACCTTAAAGAGAGCCTCATTCCCCCCCCTGCCATGGGCAGGGACACCTTCCACTATCCCAGGTGGCTCCAAGCCCCGTCCAACCTGGCCTGGGACACTGCCAGGGATCCAGGGGCAGCCACAGCTTCTCTGGGCACCCTGTGCCAGGGCCTCACCACCCTCTCAGGGAAGAATGTTTTCCTAATATTCCATCTGACCCTGCTCTCTCTGTCAGTTTGAAGCCATTCCTCCTTGTCCTGTCACTCCATCCCTTGTAAAGTCTCTCTCCATCTTTCCTGCAGCTCCTTCAGGCACTGCAAGGCCACAGTGAGGTCACCCCAAAGCTTCTCCTCTCCAGGCTGAGCAATCCCAGCTCTCCCAGCCTTTCCTCCCAGCAGAGCTGCCCCATCCCTCTGCTCATCCTGTGCCTCCTCTGGCCTGGCTCCAGCAGCTCCAGGTCCTTCCTGTGCTGGGCCCCAGGGCTGGAGCAGCTCTGCAGGTGGGGTCTCACCTGAGCTGTGACTGACAGTGCTGGATGAGCGGCAGGGAGGGCAGGGGACCCAAACACCGCCGTTTTTTCTAGAGCTGATGCTTCACCTGCCTGCCCTGAGCAGGGGATGAGCTCACTCCATCAGCAGGAGCTGCCACAGGCAGGGCTTCCTGCCAGGGCTTTACGTACACTTGAACAGTTTCAAGTTTGGACCCAAAATATTTCAGGAAATGAAGTAATAAATACATTATTTCACTGAAGATTTCCACAGCTCCAAACACAAGAATCCTCTCTGACATCTCTGGAATCTAAAAAGAGCTTTTTTAACAACTCTGTAAGATGCTGTTAAGTTTTTCATGAGCAAGAAGCAAAGAACGTGAGGCAACTAAAAAACCCCAACAGCTTATAAGTAGAACTAACTAGACGATGGCTAAATTTGAATGTCTTGTAGCAAAACAAGACTCTGATACCCAAAGGAGTTCATATCAGAGAAGGAAAAGCACTAATTCCTCCCTCAGTTTCCAGCATTTGCCCACCCCTCCCTGGCACAAAGACAGGAGGGATGCACTGGCCATGGCACCCAGGGCTGAATTTCTCCCAAAATTCCTGATGCCCTGTGTGAAACCCCTGCAAACACACAGCAGAAACTCTGTGGAGCTCTGAACCACAGCTCTGGAGCGGGATGTTTTTATGTGCTCTTCTGCAAGGTCTGGTTTTACTGATTTACCTGAGGGGCCAGGGAAAGGCTGTTTTGGAGCTCTGGGACTGTATTTTGGATTCCAGTTTATCAAGCAGAAATGTAAGGCATTCTCATGTGGCACTTGGTCACAGAACAGAATTCGAGCACTGTAAATCAGCAGCAAAAAGATTAATTTTTGTCCCTTTCCTGACAGAAATTCAGCTTTAATGCTCACAGACAGGGGAAAAATGGTTTTGTTCTTCAGGCAGATTATGCTTTTTCCCCAGGAGAACCAAATATTTAAGCATCAGTCTTCTTTTTGAAGCATACTGGCTCTACTGTAGGTACTTCAGCACGTCCTGAAAGTTAAAGGATGTGAGCACTCATTACAGCAAATGACATTTTTGATGTCAAAGATGATTAAAAAAAAATAAAAACCCAATCAGTATCATGGCTGACATTCCACTTTTAGCAGGTCAGTGGTGGTGTAAATACACCATTGTCATCTCGGCTCAGCAGAAAGGGTCCGTGGCTGTGATTCACCCAGAAGAATGTGGGTGTTGAAACAACACTTGATTCTCCACCTCCCATATTCACCAGCATGGAGAAGTGGCATCTATTTTTCAGCAGATACCACATTTGGAGCTGAGGTCACCAATTCCTGGTGACATTACTCACTCTCAATAACTCCAGCATACAATGAACAACTACCTTAATTTTATTACACGGCAACAACTTTGAGATCCCTTTGAATAAAAGAGACAGCCTGGTGCTGCTGAACTGATTTGTTTCACTAACAAATAACTTGACTTGAAGTGACTTGCATGGACAACACATTTTTCAGCAAAAAGAGAACTCCACTGTGAAGTTCTACAGCAGAAGTGACTGAACTACACAAAGGGGGAATTATCAACCACAGAGAGAAAAAGTGAACTTTGAGGGTGTGGAGTCTCCCTCACTGGGGATATTCCAGAACTGTCTGGACACAAGAGATTGGACCAGTGACCCACTGTGGTTCCTTCCAACCTCACCCATCCTGGGATTCTGTGATTCTGGAAGAGGGGTTTAGGGTCAGCAGAAATGCCATCCCTGATTGTTTCTTGCTAAGAACCACGGCTTCCCTGAGAAAGAGATGGGCTGCAGGTTGAAAAAGAGAAAGGCAAGGCAACTATGACATACACAGGGGAGGAAATAAAGAATAATACACCTTTCTAGGCTGAGATGGCTTCCTGGAGCAACAAAAACCCTCACTCAGGGGCTCCAGTTGAAAAGACAACACAAAGAAGCAAAGAAATAACAACCCCTCTCTTCAGCCCTTCAGTGGGAGGCTGATTTGGGCTGTACCACTCAGACTTCTGTGGAGATCCCTCTTCTCACACAGTATTTATGTACCTGCAGTACAATTAATTCACTCCCAAGGCAGCTGCCTAAGTCAGAAGGCAGGAATGAGTCTGTCTTTTCACAGCCCTTTTGAAAACACGGCCGTCACACCAAAACCACTCTCCTTTTTGCTCCAAACCTGGCGCAGCAGCTAACGCTGCATTTTTAGGCAGTGTTCTCTGCTCTACAAAGTGAAAGAAGACTAAGCTGGCCTTTGAGGAACTATTTCACGCCAGAACTGTTTCCTTGCCACTGCACAGGGGAATAAAAGCTGGTTAAAGCAGTTACTAAACGTTGTTTACCCTTCTGCTTGTTTGCTGGAATGCCTCTCCCCATTTATCAGCAAGGAGCTGCAAACTGGAGATAAATTCCAGTGAAATATCACTGCCGGTTTTCCCCATTTGTCAAGTCCTCCTTGCAAACCAAAGAAAAGGGGATCAGAGCGTGGCTGCAAACCTCAAATCTCAAGAAGCCAAGAAGGCATGAAGTCACTATTTCTCCACACTCACACACCAATTCCTGACTAAACAAAGAGCTTGCCTGTTCTTTACAAAGTCCACTCATTACATACTCACCAGCAAACCCAGTTACAATGTGGAAGAGAGAATTTCTACCGTTACACGCTGTACTTGCCACATTCAAGAAATGACACACAGGCAGCCCATGCAGACATTAAGTTTTAAAAAACTCAGTCTTGAAAAAAAAAAAGGTGCTTTTTGTGAAAAGAAGATAAACCACTCTATTTGTTACACTGGTTTTCCTCTTCAGGTGGATAGAAAAACTGCTGCGCTGTGCGTTTCTGGGAACACTCATTCAAAACAATAATCCCAGACTGCTTTTGACGAAAACAACATCAAAAGAACTACAGCACTGTGGAAGATACACAGAGAGCAAGGCAGGTGCCAAACACAGCCCTGGACAGTCAAGCCTCTGCCAGCATCCATTTGGCTTTTGATAAGAGTCACTTTGAGGCAGGTCTGTCTGATAACAGGCTTGAAAACATCCACTGCCTTTTCTTTGAGAGCGTCTGCCATTTAGACATTCTAAACAAACTCATTTTTAGGCCGCATCCCTCAGAATCACACCAGCCTCTCTAATTACTTCATGTAGATATCAGTGAATCCAGCCAGCTACAATTTCTATTTAAGTGCCTTTAGAGAGACGAATCATCCTCAACTTTGAGGATTAGTTTTCCCTGGAGACAAGGACATAACCTTGGGATTTGTCACTCAACAGACTTCTGTTCTTCCTCTTCCCATTTCCTATCTGCCTCCTTGAACCTTTCTGTTTTACTGCATTCCAGAGAGCAGAAATGGTTGGTTCCATCTCCTTTATTTGGGTTCCCCACAGGACCTACAGACCTGATGCAGAGACAACCAGCTCTTCCCACAAGATTTGTATAACCAGGTCTATTTTGAAGTCTGATTTCATGACAGAAGAGCTGCAGTAGCAATTCAGGAAACCAAGGCAGGTGTGAAGCAAGAAGAGAATGAGCAACCTCAGCCCCACTGCAGGAAACACATCTGAGTGCACATGAAATGAGCTGGAACAGTGGTTCTGAAGAGTCTCCCCCCAGCCCACAGGATGGGCCACCACACAGGAAATATTGTTTCCTCACATTTCTGCTGCTCCCACCTCTGGAAGACCCTTCCCTAGAGACAGAAGAGTTTATGGACTATGATTCATTCGATAGCTGCTACTATTAAGGCTCTTAGCAGAGACACCAATTACAGCTGAGAATACACTTTGCATAAAACGCTTCATCGTTTTTAAGGAGGACATGGGAAGCAGAGAGAAACTCAGTCATGGTAAATATAACTTGGATTAAGTCCATCTGACATGCAAAGATGACTGTGCACAAACAGACTCCATTTTCTCTCTCCAGGAACACTTCAGAGGAGGATGGTGTTACAAAGAGGAGATCAGAGTTTAACCAGCGTGTCTCTCTCAGAAGTTTCCCTTCTTCTCCTCCTCAAATCAATGCAGCTTGGAGGCAGAAGGGGAGGAAAAAACCCAAGCCATATTGGTTATTTGCCATGTGAATTCAAGGTATCAAAAGGAAGCCCTGCCTGCTGTCAGAGCAGGATCATTCGGGCTGGAGACACGGCCAGATGGCAACGCCCTGGCTTTAATCCCCAGTGGTATTTCTAGAGAAACCTTCCCACCAGAGGCATGCTGCTTAGTGACAAGGAGCATTTCTATCCGTGTGCTCTGCTGACTTCTCAGGCAGCTTCTCTGGTCATCTGAGCAAAGCTTGAGAATTAGAAGTGCCCAGGAGAAAACCTGGCTCCCTCCAGCTCTGGCACAGTGGGGTCTGTGATCAGCCACTGCAACACCCAGGCATGGCATTCCCCATCCTCTCCCCAGCATCCATAACGTAAATATGAAGTAAACCAGATTCTCAGGCTGTAGCTTCTAGATCAAGAGTGGAGACCTGGAGCTCCTGGAGCGGGGCCAGCGGAGGCTGCGGGGCTGAGGAAGGGCCTGGAGCATCTCCGTGCCCAGGAAAGGCTGAGGGAGCTGGGGCTGCTCAGCCTCGAGAGGAGCCCCAGCTGAGAGGGGCCCTCGGCCCTGGCTGTCCCTGGCTGCAGGGAGGGCTCCGGGCAGGGCCCGGGCTCTGCTCCGGGGCCCAGCAGCGGCACCAGAGGCACGGGCAGGGGCTGAGCCCGGCAATTCCCCTGCACAGGAGGCAGAACCTCTGCCCTGGGCAGTGCCCAGCCCTGAGCAGAGCCCAGAGAGGCTGTGGGGTCTCCTCCCTGGGGATATTCCAGAGCTGTGTGCACACACTGCTGTGCCCTGTGCTCTGGGATGGCCCTGCTGGGGCAGGGAGGTGGCACCAGTGACCCACTGGGGTCCCCTCCAGCCTGACCCATCCCGCGAAACTGCTGCCCCGGGACTTGATCTCTTCAGACAGACCAAAAAAAAAAATAGATGGTGCTAGAAAAAACTAAGAGAAACTAAGAAGGCACAGAGAATACTCCGGTGTTGCTAAAAAAATAGATTTTAAATTAAAAATGCAATCACTCAGTGAAGAGCTTCAAAGTTGTTTAACAGGCACTGACTGTTCCTCTCTTTCCTTGTGTCACTGCTCCCGAACAATGACTTTGGGACAATTCATCCCAGCTTTGTCAACAAACTGCTGGGCAGCAGGAGCCCAAGCACACCAGCTGAGGAGCAAAAGCCACCAGGCACTCAGGTGGCTTTTAACCTCTTCTGAGGCCATTTAGCTCTAAATAAAACCAAGCAGGCTTAGACGCAGCCTCACTGCACCAAAGGCAGGCAGGTACTTCTATCAGAACACACTTTTCTGGCTTCGTTCCCTCCTACAAAGCACATCAGACACTCATGGTAAGATCTTGAAAAGCAAAGCTGTTACTTCTGTAAAATGGATAAATCTAAAGCCACCAATTTAGCTTTCAATGTGACAGCTCAAGCTGAGGGAAATGTAGAGGTAGACCAAACAGCACAGCTGAGTCAGGTTTGCACACACGGCGCTCTTTTGATTAGCAAAACACCATTTACTTAAAAAATAAAAATAAAATCCCAGACGCCTGTCTGAAGCAGCTGGGGAGAGTTTTACTGCTCACAGTTGTTTAAACCATCCCTAGAACTACTGTGCCCAGGACCAGAGATAAAAAGATTAACGTCTTCACTTGTTAAATTGATCCTATTCAGCAGTGTAACAGCTGGGGTGTGCAGAGATGGCCTGAAATATCAGTTACCCCATCCCATACGCCTAAGGACAGAATATGTGAAATAAAACAGTAAAGATGGCCCTGGAGAACAGCTGGGATCTGGGACACAGATAAGGCACAAGCAGGACACAACTCCCCTCTGCTTAGTGACTCTGAGAGGGGCTGGGCATCACCAGACTGCCCTGGGAGAGGAGAGGAATGAAAAGAAGGCTGGGCAAGGGACACAGACTGCCCAGCAATGCCCTGGGCTGGATTATGTTCCCCAGGTGCTTGAGAGCTGCTACTGGAAAAAAAGTCAGACCTGGTCTGACCAGCATTTCAGAGCAAGTCTCTGAACTAGGAAAGGATGGGCTTTGACTGGGGAAACATCAAGAAAAGCCTGTCCTTTTTAAGCAAAGCCTCTCTTACTTTACTCTAAAAAAGCACTGAGTTCCAACGCCCTCTGCATTTTCAGTTCCTGTGGTCCTTGCTGTACCTGTGCTGGGCAGAAATCTCCAATTCTGTTCCACATACCTGGCAAAGAAAGAAGAATTTCTACACACAGTAAATTCACTCTAAAACAGGTGAACAAGTAGAGCTGCCTTATTCTTACACCTCACTTTACACATGTATAGGAAGCATTAAATTCTCTATTTTCATTGAGAAATATTAGTTCAAGGTTTCATTCTGAAATTCTTTCTTTAGATGGTTTTCTTCCCACCCAAAGACAAGTGCGTGTTCTGACAACTCTGCAAGAGCACTTAGCTCCTACAACCCGGCACACACAATAAAAAGCAGTAACTCTTCCTCCAGTCCAACCAAATAGGTGAAATCTGTTTAAATGAATGGCAAAACAATGGTAGGAAGTCAGCAGCAGGGGCAGAAAATAGGAACTACTGACTTTGAGCCCTTCATTCTGTTAATTCTTTGTTTAGATGACATTTCTATGTTTCCTGTCTGCTGGCAGATGAGAACATAATGTGCAGAGAGCAGCTCAGGACAGCTCTGGCAGAGCCAGGCTGCGATCCCGCGGACGGGATGAGCAGTGGGAGCCAACAGACCTGAATTTGTTCTGCTCCCGGCGCTGACTCACTGTGTAATTCCTGTTCCACTCAATTAAATCTTTCTTCTTCAGCTTGTTCATTTTGCGCAGCAGCACCTGGTAACATCTGCCCACCTTTCCTCAAGCACGTGGAAATCTACAGATGGAAAACTGCAAATATGTGAAGCAAAACCGGGCAAAGCTCCAAGTTCTACCTGAGGGAATGGCTGGGGCTGTGTTGGGGGGATTTTAGCTTGGATATTAGGAAAAGGTTCTTCCCCCAGAGGGTGCTGGGCACTGCCCAGGCTCCCCAGGGAATGGGCACGGCACCGAGACTGCCAGAGCTCCAGGAGCGTTTGGACAACACTCTCAGGGATGCCCAGGGTGGGGTTGTTGGGGTGTCAGTACAGGGCCAGGAGCTGGATCAATGATCCTTGTGGGTCCCTTCCAGCTCAGAACATTCTGTGATTCTTTGAAGGTCTGTACAAGGAAAGCAGCAGGAAGGCGGCTTTAGGAAAACAAACTGGATGTGCTCTGCAAGAGCTGAGCTTGGTTCAGTACCAGGGCCGTGCCTGGAGAGCACCTCTGTGAACAGTCTTGATGGTTTTGTGAATTGGGACACAAACTTTGAAGCATGTGCAAAGTCAGATAAGTGATCCTGCTAATCTCAGTTTCACACGGAAAATAAACACTGAATACACAAACACCAAAGCTTGGTCCTGAGTGTGAGCTGGAGATGCAAACACAGATTCAAAGCCGGACTAATAAGCCGATACTTGTAAATACCAAGCACTTATTAACACATTTTATAAGATTAACACCCGCGTAACAGCAGATAACGCACACATCATTAAGCAATCAGCCAGTCCTCATTTACACACAATGGGATATTAACACACAAACTGCAGAACCTGAGCTTTACTGGACAAACTCTCAAGGCTTCAAAATTACATCGGAAACTGTTTAATCCTCAATTACTTTGAGCAAGCTCTGATATGAGAAGGACCAGACAGGGAGGTGGAGGGGCTGATGGAGTTTTAAACCAGTTTATCTGGACTGCAAGCAGGCGAAGGCTGCAATTTTCAAATGCTGTATGACTGACTTCTCGCTCACAACATCACACCAGTTTTCTAAGCGAACAGGATTTTTTTTGACCTGCTGAGTCTCCACACTTTTAAACCCAGGAGTGAAATGCAGGAATAGGTTTCCTTGCCAGCCAGCTCCTCCCTCTTTAATTCCAGTTCCAAGAACATAATGAAACTAACAGAGGAAGTGTCTGAAACAAGGAGGAGTACTGAGAACAAGAAAACAAGGCTAGGCCAGGAGGACTGTCATTAATTATATAATCCAGCCTTTGGGTAACTGGACATTTAGGGAAAGGGGCTGAGAGAACCTTGGAGGCACCAGCCTCAGCACATTATGTCATCTGGTCTGCTGGTTACTTAACAGGTACACGATCTGCATAGGGGCAGAAAAACAAACCCATTTATTTCTAGGACAAAACACTATGAATCCCCACAGCAGCTGCTGAAAGAAGGCACGAAAACTCATATATTCTGCTCCCACTTCGATTGATTCCTTTCCAAGGAGCCAGTTCTCCTTTTTTCCTCCCTTCTGCCAGCTCTGTGGTTCCATTGTGCTGTCCTGCAGAACACCTTTTTGTCAACCATGTGCCAAATTTCGTGCTTTTATTCTTTCAGTGCATATCAAGCTTGTTCTCTCAGGAGTACACACAGCAACTGTATTGCTGCAATATGCCAAAAACGCAGCTATTTTAGGTGACACTGAAGGATGGAAGACAGGAAGCAGTGCATCACTTTTCTTTTTCCTTCAAAATAAAATGTTGGGCTCAAACAAATTCCAAAGGCAATTAGGAGAAGGAGGAAAGTATAATCTCAAATACTCAAAGGTGGAGTCTTGCCAGCAAGCATTTTATTTCCTTTTAGGCAGCAAAGCAGGTGTCAAAATGAAGGATGGAAGAGAAATGTATTTTTAATAAAAGGAGCAAATTACACTCTGCTTCATCAAAACAGGAGAAAAGTGTCATGAAGAAAAAATGTTCAAGTAAGGGGACTGGTATTTAAAGGGATCCAGCCCTTTGCTGGTCTGTAAGAGCCATTGTACTCCTGAGTGGGAGCAGCATCTTCTGGACAACAGAGAGAATGGGGAAGAGCATTAAACATATATGGCTGCTCCCCAAACTAAGCAAATTGAATGCCATAAGCTGACTGTAACCCTTCCTGGCCCAGAGCCTTTGACTCAAAAGATTCTTGTTCCTGCAGCTCCCCCAGCACACCCCAGCACTTCCACCCTTCGTGATCCCCTCGGTCCTGAGCATTTCTCCTTTTCCCTATGGGACACCTGCCAGCTCAGGGTGCTCACCCTCCTGCCACATTCCCTTCCCACAAACAAACAAAAGTCCTGATCTGCAGCAGGCACTGAACACAATTCAAAGCTGGGCTGTGTTTTCTAAGAATTTACCTACACACAACCAGAGAGCTATGGAAAAAAAGAGTTGCACCACAGTCTTCCCCACGGCTTCCAGGAATCACAGCACATTAAGGCTCTGCTGCTGCCTTGCACTGCTGAACACCTTGAAACGGGATCTGGAAGGAACTATTTTAGCATCAGAAATGTGCAGGTTTTATTCGTGGAAGCTACTTTCCGGTTTAAGGCCCAGCTGCACTTGCTCAGCACAAAAATCAGACACTGGTACAAAAGAGCATGAACAAGTGTAACATCTGGGGAATCAAAAAGAAAAAAGGGGGAGAGAAGGATATGTGAAGAAAACAACTCCATATTCATAAGGCTTCCCTCAAAAGCACACAGGCCAGTCCACACCAGCGCACCACAGAGAGATTTCTCCATCTCAGTCAGGGAAACTCCTACCCAATACATGGGATTCAAATATATTGTACTTTTCCAGAGTATCAGTAACTCTGCAGGGACCGGCTCAGGTTCTCCTATTTAAATTCCAATCTAAGGAGACAAGAATTTCTGTACAGGCTTCTACAACTCAGTTCTGGTTTTATCTACATGTAAGTGTGTTACCTACAAGCAAGTACAACTCTTCTGCATCACCTGGTTTCCAAGTCAAGCTCCTGGTTTGACACAGTTTCCAAGAAATATCTGTATGGATGCCCATTAGAAAAACATAACTGATACAGACTCAAGAGCTGCCACTCGTAGCTGGGGATCAGGTTCACCACTGGTTTTTAGTGCAGATATACCCTGTCATAATGCAGCAGCCAGATTCAGATTTCAGTGCAGCAGGGTCACGTTTGATTTAGAATGACACAGAATCCAAGCAAGGCTCCGAGACTTCACCTTTATCAGAAAACAAAGTCACATTTACATTACTGATGTTTTAGGGGGCACACAGTGGTCTACAGAGGTGGACAATTTGGAAGCCAAGCGATCTGCTTTAGGATATAATTGTTAAATAAACACTAAAGAATCATGATCTCCTGAAGTCCTGTCAGGAGTAATACAGGCCTGCACATTTTAACACAGCATTTTGAAGGCTCTTCTATGACATGCCAATCTTTCTGGATTCTCTGAATTCAACTAAATACATCTCGTTTGGAAACATCCCTAAAAAAAAAAACAAACAGAAAAGCAAACATCCAAACACAAACAATTCAAACAGTGAATTGCACTGGCCAGCTACATCTTGTGTGTGTGCCTGCCATGATTATTACTGAAATACTCAGTATACTTATTTCAGTACAAGGAAGATTTTGTAGATCGTGGCAAGGCTGTGGTTAATTTTTTGGCAGACCAAGTTTTCCATTTCAAGAGCAGCTGGCTCTGTACAGGAGTACCTAGACATCACTTCAGGGCTTGTGCTTGGATAGAAGACAAGAAAAACAGATGATTCTCCACTTCTTCATTCATTGCAAGACTATTCTTTTCTCCCCACCTCCACCACTTGAACTACACGCCTAAAAAATACACCAGCACACTTCAAAATACAAGCTCAACAACGTCCACAGTTCTCAGTGCAGGCTGGTGGCATTGCTTCAGCTCTGTTTACAGTGTGATTCAGTCATTTTCACAGCAGTGAACTATGATGGCATGAAGGAAGCATCTGTGTCACCAAGGACTGAACAAAGGAGGACAGCTGAAGTTCAGAAGGAACAATGCAAAACTTTCCTACAAAGCCAGACCTTAATATTTCCCTACTTACTCAGGAGAAAAAAATCTCCATTCCAATGGTATTTTGAGAGAAATGATGCACTAGGGAGACCTAGAAAGAAATATTTACATACATGCGCCCCATGTATAATCACTTATTTGTGGCACAAACATCAATAGACTCTGTCTGTACAGCTCTGCTTGCCCATCTGACTGCTGTGACTGCAGAATAATTTCTCAGGTGCCCTCAAAGGGCTATTGTTGAGACAAAGTTAGTCATGGCACTGCCTGGCACCCAAATCCACGTTGGTCATTACGTAAGGTGGCAGCAATACCACTTGGAAGGGCTGTTTACCAGTGGCATTGCACAATGTGAACTGCAACGGGCTCGCCAGACGTGGCTGCAGGTGGGGATGGAAATGCCCTTAGAGTTACTGCTGAAATGAGCTCAGTTTGTCAGAGCATGGTGCTAATAATGCCGAGGTTGTGGGGTTGATCCTGGTATGGAACATTTACTTATAAAGTGGGCTCGACGATCCTTGTGGTTCCAACCGAGAATATTCGGTGATTCTGTAATTCCATGAATCTGTAACAACCCAAAACAGAGCTGTGCTAGGGCCCCTAGACAATAACTTAGGAAGTGATGGCTACCAGCTCAATCCCATACAGGAATTCATATTTTGAACAAAATCATTGCAACCTTACTGCTCTTAGGAGAGGGAGTATGTTCGGTTTTAAATTAGACCTAAGAGTTGTGATGGTGAATAGACAAACTGATGCTTAGACTTGTGACCTGGCACAGTTGTGAAATCAATTTCTAACCAGATTAATGAGCACAAACCAATGGATTTTAGGTGATTTTGAGTCTATGGAGAAAAATCTTTTCCAAACTAAGCAACCCCTCGGACACCTTCTCATTCACTTGTGAGCTTAAGGCAAATAACTTGATTTTAGTGTACAGGCTTCAGAAAAGAAGGAACAAAACTGTCTTTCACGATCCCCCCATTTTTCTTTCGGCAGGCTTGGGAGGATCTTTCTCTAACCCTTCAAATCTCCCTTCAACTTGTCTGGGCAAGCAGCAACGCCTGTGGCACGGCTCAGGACAGGGCACACACAAACCTCTGTGGTGCCACTGCTGTGCTCAAAGCAGCAGCACGACCCATCAGCTCTGAGCTGTTTCTTCTCCTCCTCCTCCTCCTCCCCGCTCTGCTTCAGCCAAGAACACACCTACCAGTGCTGCTGTCGCCCTGCACCTGCTCACAGCTGAGCTCAGGGTGCCTCTCCTCCAAAGTTCAGCCAGTAATTCAGCCCAAGGAAGGAGCGTGTGCTGCTGCAGGCAGCTAAAGGAGGTGCTGGGACACGGCCAGCAGGCGCACGGAGCACCAGGATCCGATGGAAACACGGCGCTGCTTCACGCTGCAAATGAGAATTCCTGAGCAAACATCTACACTTCCACTGACATTTGACATTTAAGATGTCAAGCAGTCACCATTTCTGCTGAATAACTGGCAAATGTTCAAAATGTTCAAATGTTGGCAAACAAATCCTGGACAAGTTGAAGGCTTAGAGAAAGATTTTTAGTTGTGAACCCACCGAAAGAAAGACAACCTTGTTCCTTCTTTCCTGAAGCCTGTAGACTAAAATCAAGTTATTTGCCTTAAGCTCACAAGTGAATGAGAAGGTGTCCGAGGGGTTGCTTAGTTTGGAAAAGATTTTTCTCCATAGACTCAAAATCACCTAAAATCCATTGGTTTGTGCTCATTAATCTGGTTAGAAATTGATTTCACAACTGTGCCAGGTCACAAGTCTAAGCATCAGTTTGTCTATTCACCATCACAACTCCTAGGTCTAATTTAAAACCAAGCATACTCCCTCTCCCAAGAGCAGTAAGGTTGAAGTGTGTCAGCTTTGGTTAAGACTGAACAATTTGATTTAAAAAACTCTTCAGGAACTGAAGCGAAGACATGCCTGTGTCCCAAAACAATAAAAATGATCCATAGGTCTGAATCAGCACACCCACATTAAAATAGCATTTATCACAGACATGCCAAAGAACAGCTGACAGTGGGGGCCTCTTGTACTGTGCAGATGGAATAAGAGTTTTTGCCTTCCACTCTAGGTCAGCATTTAAATCTAAATCCTTTCTACGCCTGGCTCCTTTCCCATGACCGCCGAAATCCGGGTACACTGTTACTTCATACAGGTTATCACGCTGTGAAAAAAAAACAACCAAACCCCAAAACCAAACAAGGAACAATAAAAAAACCCTAATGAAAACATCACAATGATTAATTGTGGGAAATAAATTCTGAATTTCTCAGTTACACATAAAAATACGGATTCACAGATATTTGCCACTCTATGCCAAACACCTGGCCAGGGCACAACTGTGAATTACCCAGAATTAGAACAAAAACTTGATTTCAGAGTGGTCTGTTTTAGTTTTTTCTCAGTGTAACCAACTAAAGTGACCAAGATGGTTCAGAAGTTTCAGTATCTTACAAACCCATCAGTAACTCTTCCATGCAAATAGGCAGGTGCAAAGGAAAGCCACCAGAGTCAAGAGAAGTTGCAGCAATGCTTTTTTCTACCACGTCCACCTCCACTGCAAGGGAGTCACTTCACTTTTACATCTGTAATTCTCATTTTCACTGTGTCATTTTCAACACCTGAGCGGTCTGAAGTCCCAGCACCAGCTCAGCCTCCTGCTACCTGGATCACACAACATGTGGGAACCTTTCTGGCTGGCTCACAATCACCACTCAAGATGACCCAGGCTTAGAGTTTAATCTAATTAGGATTTGAACCATCCTCAGAGGCTGCAAGCGTGCAGGTGTCACCAGATCTTAAAGGCTCAAAGGAGAAATACCCTTTCAGCTCCAGTGACAGAACTCAAAATCCCCAATCAAACACATACAAAGCTGCTTTGCTGACACAAGTTCTAAAAACCAGGAGATGGGCAAGAAGGAAAAATCTGTCTCTCTCATTCAGCCAAATGAGTGTTAAAAAATAGGAAAGAACCAGACCTTCTGGAAATTCAAACTGATTTAGTAGTTCTGTAGGAGTGCTGGTGTCTTGTGACATGCACTGAACAGACCAGTACTGAAGGCTCCAATCTGGAAGCTGAAAACTTGGTTCTGTACCAACATCACAGCAGGGCTGGGGGGATTAGTCTGAACGAAATGCTTTGAAAAATGAAAAGCATTAAGCAAATACTGATTATTATTAAAACCCCAAAGATACTTAGGACAGAGTAATTGCTATTCATGTGAGATTACTGTGAAAATATTGGTTTATTTATGAATTAAATGCAGTTTGTATTAGGAAAGGGAACCACTGATAAGCCAAGAAAACAGAAGTCCTACAGAAAAAAAAAAACTGTACAAAAAAGTACAAGTAACAAACCAAGCTGCTTCCATATCAGACTCTGACTGATGGAGACAACTTCCAAGAAAGATTTTTAAGCAGTTTTGGTTCTTCATTCTGGCTAAGTCTAGAAGAGAGGAAAGAGATTTGGTCCCATGGAAGTAAATTATTTCTTTGACTTTTAGTTGGTGAAGAACAGGGACATTTTTGGCCATGGGCTGTTTTAACTACTTGTCATTTGTGTCTCCATCATCTCCAGATGAGATTCGAGTAACCTATTCCTCTTGGAGCTACTTTGTGTGGAAACAGAGCTCAAAACCTAAACTTCCAGATGGTCTGGAATGCCCCCCTCTACACCTGATGTCAGCTGTCAACATCCTGCCACTCTAAAATATCAAAAATACAACTCCGAGTGAGGGGAGGACACAAAAACAGCAAAACCTTGCCTTCCCAAATGTCCTTGGCAGAGCAACAAAGGACAGAATTCCTTCAGATGCAATGCAGACCTGTGAAATGTGTGGCCTCCAGAACACACCACCTTTCCACTTGGAATTTTGAACTCTAGAAGATATGCAGGGGCACTTTGAAAAGTTTCTTAACAATCCAAGCCTCTAATCATACACAGGCATATAGAACCCAGGGTGCCCAGGTGTACCTGCCAAAGGGAACATCCAGAAATCTCTGAGAGAAGAACCTTGTATTTTACATGGTGAAAATGTCATTTCTTCATTCACAAACTTATTCAAGGTGGTGACATTATTCCTCCAAGAGCCTTGTATTGCATGTTCTAGAGTTGTCAGGAAGTACCTGTCAATTTTTTTTAACGTGTGCATCATACTTTACCTACAACAGTAAAATTTTCCAGCCTCAGCAGATTTTGTTCCACTGCCTGCACTCTGAACAAAACCCACAACAGCTAAAAAGGGCTCTAACCTTTGCAAACCTTTTGGTCCTGAACTCTGTTCATGCTTCTAAAACAGGAAAGTGGTTTGTTGCACGTGACAATAGTTCCTCTGTACTTTAAATAAAAAATTCCTGTTATCAGTGGCAGCCTTTGAAAAATTCATCTTTGCAGAAAAGCTGAACTTCAGTGAGCTTACGTTATTTGAGAAAGAGCTTTGAAGTGTCTATTTCTAATCCTCCACTCTGAATGACAAAGAAGTTATTTGCAATTGTGAATTTTTAAAATGCAGATCTGAACTGATGTCTCTGTTTTTGTAACCCATTAACACAAACCCTGCAATTCAGCTTTTACTGAACATCTTTGTTCCATTCCAAAGTGAAGCACTAGTGCTGTCTCTCAAGATGGTTATGCTCTTGGTGAGCCAGTGTTTCCACAAGCACATTCTGAGACCCAACAAAAATTACATTTTCAAAACCACCAGAAATAACATTTTCTTTATCTGCTATTACAAAGTGTCAGCCACAGCCCAGGATCTCTCATTGTTCACGTATTTTACAAGTCTGAAAATGGATGGCAATAGGATTCGTAGCTGGCAGAATGTCTCCAAAGCTGAGAAGAATTTTTCTATCAAATTTTACACAAAAGCAGAAACGAGGCTCTGGGCCCCGGATCCCACATGATCCAGCAGATGCTGTTTCCAGCTTCAGCAAGTTTTCATTCAGAAGCAACTGCCTCCGTGTTCAACAATGCCCCATGGATCACACAAGATCCTGTTAGCCTGTATAAATGAGAGGCCTGGTTTAGAATTACAGTAAAATATAATGCACAACTTTTTGTTTGGGAGAACTAAAAACACTGCGCTATCACCACTTCCCATCTCAAAGGGGTGCACGTGTAGGGGTCATGATGATCCTACGTGGAAAGGACTGTAGTTAACTGTATATTCCCCAAAACGTATGTATTTTTTATTGTCATATTCATGTTGTAGTAAAATCTATAGGAGCAAAGTCATCTGTGCATCTTCCCCTTGGCACCTCCGAACTTGGAAAGGTGCAAATTGTTGGTTTAAGAACAGCTCGAAAACCAAAATGAACCCACAGTTGCTATTTTGGCTCCACTGAAGTCAGAGGGGTCTTTTTCACTTCTGCTTTGGTACCTGACACTGCTGCGGCCCAGGGGATGCAGGAGCCGCACAGAAAGGCCAAATCCCACGACCTGCACCTGCTCAGAATGGCAAAACCAAAGGTGGAGGCGGTGATGTTGGTTCCCAGCCATCAGACACGTGGCACAGCTTCAGCACATGAAGCCTCATGTGGGAGCCCCGCTGTAGAGCGACCCCTTAAAGATGCTCTGGGAGCTCCAGCCTAAGCAGTGACCCCCTACAGCCACTGTGGGAGCCCCACTGCGATCTCCTAAAGCTACTGTGGGAACCCCACCATAAGAAATGACCCTCTAAAGCTGCCGTGGGAACCCCACTACAAGGAATGATGCCCTAATGCTGCCATGGGAGCCGCACCATGACCTTCTAAAGGTGCTGCAAGAGCCCCAGCACAAAAAGTGACCCCCTAATCTGCTGTGAGACCCCAGGCACCTGCGGGAGGAGCAGCAGCCCAACACCCACATCCACCACCCCCGAGGTCCTGCTGCTCTTCCCGTCCTGCCCGGGGAACCCAAACTCCACACACCCCCCTCGGCTTGATGGAACCGCATTATGGAGCACGAACCGCTGGCTGGGCAGAACCTCCCCGTTCCCACGGCCCTTCCCTGCGCACACCTCATCCACCCACCCATCCATCCATCCATCCATCCATCCATCCATCCATCCATCCGCCCATCCAGCCGCCCACCCATCCGCCCATCCATCCGCCCATCCATCCGCCCATCCCACGCGCACCCGCGGGCGGGGAGGGGACGGGAGCGGCGCGGGGCGGTGGCGGCCGGTCCCCGCGGGGCGGGCTGGCTCTGTCGCGACCCTCGGCGACACTCACCTCCTGAAGTCAAAGGGCATGGTGGTGGCGGTGGTGGTGGCNGCCCCAGCCCATTGGGCGGCCGGGCCGGCCGGGGCTTCCGCCGCCGGGTTACGGGAGCGGCGGCACCGCGGTGAGGGATGAGGGATTAGAGGTGAGGGGTGTGGGCGCAGGGATGCGGGATTCGGGATGCGGGCGGCCCCCGGGCCCGCTGAGCTCCCCGCGGGGCTCCCGCAGTTTGCAGGCTCCGCTCGATGCTCCCCGTGCTCCGCTCAGCCCCGCGGCTCTGAGGGCGCTGCCAGCACGGAGTCACTGAATTATTTCGGTTGGAAGAGAGCATCAGGATCATCGAGTCCAAGCTGTGCCCCGTCCCCACCTTGTCCCCAGCCCAGAGCACTGAGTGCCACCTCCAGCCCTTCCTTGGACACCTCCAGGGATGGGCACTCCAAACCTCCCTGGGCAGCCCCTGCCAAGGCCTGAGCACCCTTTCCATGGGGAAATTCCTGCTGGTGTCCACCCCGAGCCTCCCCTGGCCCAGCCTGAGGCCGTTCCCTCTCCTCCTGTCCCTGTTCCCTGCGAGCAGAGCCCGCCCCCCCCGGCTGCCCCCTCCTGTCAGGGAGTTGTGCAGAGCCACAAGGGCCCCCCTGAGCCTCCTTTTCTCCAGGCTGAGCCCCTTTCCCAGCTCCCTCAGCCGCTCCTGGGGCTCCGCACCGGACTGTGGCCGCTCGCAGGGGTGAGGTGTTTCAGGCTTTGTCCGGCATCTTTTGCACTCTCAGCATCACAGTAATAACAGCGTGTGCCAGTGACTGCAGTGTCTGGAGACAGAGCCAGGCCACGGTGACAGACAGGGGAAAGTGCCCACGTAGGAAGGAGGAGCACTCGCCCCTCCATGCCTGTGCACCCTTTAAGTTTAGCTTAGATATTAAGAAGAAATTCTCTCCTGTGAGGGTGGGGAGGCCCTGGCACAGGGTGCCCACAGAAGCTGGGGCTGCCCCTGGATCCCTGGCAGTGCCCAAGGCCAGGCTGGACGGGGCTTGGAGCAACCTGGGACAGTGGAAGGTGTCCCTGCCCATGGCAGGGGGGGGACTGGATGAGCTTTAAGGTCCCTTCCAACCCAGGCCATTCCATGATTCTATGATAAGCTCCTTTAGGGCCAGCACAGCTCTTTCACCTGCTCTGGCAATCCTTTTTCTTGGCAATTTTACTGGAGACGAGGGATTAAAGTAAGAAAAATCTCCCCATTCGTTAGCTGAGGCATTTCTCTGGTCTTTCCTTTTTGCCTGCATGCCTTTTTCTGGCTGCATCCCTGTCAGGTTCAGTGCAATGCACGAGGCTAATCCTGCACTGCTCCACGCACCGTCCCCATTCCTTCCCACAATTAAGCCACCAGCTAACAGCATCCCTCAGGGAGGTTTTGCTGCAGGTAGCGTGACTGCTGCTGTGTTCAGAATCGCTGTCACTCACATGCGGTGCAGATTAGACTGCACTGCAGGAACAAAATACAGCTATTCTTGACTTTTAAGTCTAAAAGCAGGGCAAGAGAAAAAAAAGGAAATTACAGCAATTTGAGTATGCAACATACTGCATTTCTAATTGATTCTGCACCTTTCTTCCTGTTCCTCCTGCTGTCATCATCTCTTTACTTAGAGATGCACATCTTTCCATTTTTTTCCTTTCGCACGGAAACTAGGCCCATACCCAGTTAAAAAAAAAGAAATTCAGATTGACACAAGCAGGGGAAAACTACTGAATAGTCAGAGCTGTTAATCAATACCATTTTCATTCAAAGAAAGAGATAATAATTCATGCTGGGCATATTTAAAACTAAACTGGAGGAATCCCGAGTATGAGATAACACTGCATAATCCCCCAGAAGCACCCAGGGAAGAGATAAAAACACCTAATAGGTTTTTTTGGGGTTTTTTTGATCTCAGACACCTCAGTTCTCCAACTGCATTGTGCGAGCATATTCAGCAGATTGCTAACAGATCAGCCACGAAATCCTGCTGCACTTTGCATTGTACTCCAGAACTGAGCAACGCACTGAAATTAATGAGACAATTCTCATCTCTCATGAGGTCAAGCGATTGCACAGGCATAGCCAGCGGGGACGATCCGTTAGTGGAAAAAACCAAAACAAACAGTGCCTGCCGAGGTGGTTACACAACCGAGCGCTCGTCGGGCTTCTGGCAAGGCCCCGAGATCATTAGCTGTTATTAACTGTCCTGAGCAGAGGCATCAGCTCTCTCTGGAGCCAAGAGAGTGCTGAAGGGTTTACAAAAGCTCTTCACTTGTACAGTAGATAAATCTGGAGGTGGCCTTGAAGAGTTCTCCTCCTGCAGGCTCGAGTCTCAGGATCACGGCGCAGCAAGAGCTCACGTCGTGGGGATTTTATTTTCCACTAAAAGGTCAAACTGAAGAGAGCAATGGGCTCAGAGCAGCTTTGCAGTTGGGTCCAGCTCGCTTACGTCCTTGCCAAGGGAAGAAGAAGTTAATGCCCTGAGATAAGACCCTCGTCACAATATTGTTTAATTACATAAGGTTTCTTTCAAGCTGGAGATAAGAACAGGAATTTGTCCCAAGTCCAGCTGGGTGCGGCAGCTGAGCTCATGTTGTGTGTTAGAATGGGAACCAAAAGCAAGGGGTGTATTCGAGGTGGTTGTTCCACCATAGAACTGGAATGGGCAAACTGATACTGACAACTGATGGCAAAGTTAACCTTTTTCATGGGAGCAATAAACCAACGTTTTTCTGACAACAGTAGACTTAAAACTATTGTTTCTCTTCAAATGCGTTGGGAATGTTCATTGAGCCAAACTGCTACTTTGAAACCATTAAGTCCCTATTTTCTGACATCTTTAACAACCAAGAAACCAAAGCAGAAGGATGAATTGACTCACCTAAGACTACAGAGAAAGATCAGCTTCAGTTCTAAATTAGCAAACAAATCCTTTCAGTCCTAATTCTATGTTCATAATTCTTGCAAAAAAGAATATTTTCCTCATTCCAGTTCACTTTCTTACAGATAAATCAGATCACGAATGAGTCTATCTGAATTCCTGACTAATGCCTCACAACAACAAAACTGGTACCTCCTTTCTGTGGAAAAAAAAAGTGGCCAAAAGAAGTGCTTTATTTGAATCATCTTCCTGGTTATTTATTTAATAAATTTGTTTATGCAGGTAAAATGATTCATGTCCAGGTTTCTGAGATAGTCTTCATTTCCATGTGATACACTATTCTTTAGTTTTAACTTCATATTAATAGAGTTAATATTGATTTATAGAATTTATATTAATCCTTGATAATTCAGCCTGGAGGAGACTGAGGGGAGACCTCCTGGAACTTCCTCCCAAGGGGCAGCTCCAATCTCTGCTCCCTGTGACAGGGACAGCACCCAGGGAACGGCTGGAGCTGTGCCAGGGAGGGTCAGGTTGGATATCAGGGAAAGGTTCTTCCCCCAGAGGGTGCTGGGCACTGCCCAGGCTCCCCAGGGAATGGGCACGGCCCCGAGGCTGCCAGAGCTCCAGGAGCGTTTGGGCAGCGCTGCCAGGGATGCCCGGGGTGGGGTTGTTGGGGGGTCCGTGCAGGGCCAGGGGTTGGACTTGGATGATCCCTTCGAACTCAAGATATTCCATGATTCTGTGAATTTTACTTATCTCAATTTTGTAATCTCAAAGTTTTCTCTTTCCCAGAAAAGTGTAACCTCGATCCTTCCCTGTTCAGCACGGTTTGGGGTGATCTAACATCCTGTAACACTCATCTATATGATTTCCTTTTTTGTTTTGTTTGTGATTCCTTTTACACACGGCTGAGTTTTATTTTAGCCTCTGGCTCCTGCCACGGCTCTTGCATCGGGAACTTACTGCAGGTGCTGTGACTGGGTCATGAGCAGCATTGTTTGCCAAAGGTAAAGCTGGGTGCACGCAGTCATCGTTTGGGTCAATTAGGCTTCGTTCATCAATTGGGAATGTGAGGTGACTGTTAAGAAGGTGCAGTGCTTATTCACTTAAGCCCCTTCAGCTACAGAGGTCTGTAAAAACAGAACCAAAAGCTGACCCGTGGCTTTTGTTTGGGATGTGGTGTGGCAGAGCCCACCCCAGGCCATTTCCCCCGGTGCTTTCATTCCCAGTTCACAGCACTGGTGTGGCGGGGTGGGCTGGGAATCGGAGTGAGCGCATTGCTCTGCAGGGCGTGTGCCCTCGATTATGTGTTGTGTTCTGCAGGGTGTGTCCCTGGCTGCCCGGAGCCCTGAACACAACTGCCGTTCAGGAAAAGGAAAAAACATTGCAGAGAATGAAGAGGAAAAAAAATGTTATAAAGCGTTTTAAAAATATAAATAACAGCGTGTGAGGAAATCTTTCTGAAGGAACAGGATGCGCATGGAGGTGAAGAATTCAAATACAAGTGCTGTGCTAAGTATAATCAGTAATGAAAGTTCAGCCCTTCCTCTTAGGATTTGGGTAAGCTACATGTTGGCAGTACTTTCCAAATTCCAGGGAACAAAAAAAGCAAGCTTTAAATGTTGTCTTAAAGTCTTGTTGCAGTGTAATTTGTTTATCATTATCACGTACGTTACGCCGTCCATCTATTTTTGCGAGATCAGACTTAAAATACACAGTAGAATAAATGAGTATCTACTCAATTCACTGTGTAAGTTCCTTCTTTATTGAATAGCTAAGGTTTTTCCTTAAGAAGACGTAACAACCACCTCTCTTCCTTCCTGTTCAATAGGCAGAAGAAATAATGATTATTTTTCAGTCCCAGGGATGGGTCCAGCTGATGTGTACGAGTGTGGAGAGCAGGGTCTGTGCAGCTTCATGGCCCCTTCCTTGTCCTGTGACGGTGGGAAAATGCTAAGGGGAGTCTGCCGCTCTTAAAGCCCCTAGAAAATTTACCCTGCTTTTAATACAAACTGCCTGTTTTCAAGCCTGTTTCCTGGCACGTTTTGGGTGCCAGGAATTTACTATGGGAAAGTCACAGTGAGCAGAACATTTTTTTTCTATTTTATTTCTTTTTTCCGCTGTGGAAACGAACGCCACAAGGAAGTTGCAGCCCTCTGTCACAGGCTTACCTCATGCTTTGCACAGCATCCCTGTAGTGGCGAGTGTTCAGTGTCGTTCAGGAGACTGCAAACACCTGACCAAAGGTCATGGCCAAAGGGAGATGCAAGTTAACAGTTAACTAGGGTGAAGTCCTGCATGGAGGACTTTGAACACGAAGAGGGCCGGGTCTCAAGGAGATTTGGGATTAGCAGCAAAGGAGAGTTGAGGATTAGAACCTGATTCTCAAGCTGTAATGCTCTCTAGTGAGTTAAATGCCTTAAATTCCCTTCACACTGGAGAGGAATAGTTCAGAACCTGGACTTGAAAGAGTCGAGTGCCCTTAGCCTGTGCACAGATGGTGAGATTCCTACATCAGCCAGTGGGAAATACTCAGGCGAAAGGGAGCTCTGAATACCTCACTGTGAAACTCATACAGGACCACAAAGTGTTTGCTTGTGGGCTTGGGTAACGTGTTTGGCATCGACATCTAAATTAGTCTTGTCAGTGAAAATATGCCTGGGAGATGAGCCACCCCTCTGCTTTAAATACTCACCGAGTGCTGGGGAGCACCTCCCTGCAAGACGGGTCTGGACCTTTGAACACACAGTGCTGTGAGAAACTTGAGGGCATGAAGGGAAGGGAGGAAAACGTGCTCTGCCCAGCCTCTGAAGGCCGAGCCACTGGGTAACCAGAAGTGCAGAATTTCTGGTGTCGGATTAGGGCTTTTACCTTGGGAACAGTGACTGCACTTGGATACTGAGAAGGGGTCCGTGACTCACTGATGTTAAATACCTATAAGCACTCCTGAGAGTTCCCTTCTGCTGGGTACAGCATGCCTGGGAAATTGAAGGTCTTGAAGACCTTCCTGACAACAGCCCCACCTGATTTCTGGACAAGGAGGCAAGGAGCAGCTGACGGAATTGAGCCCACCCAGAGCAGCGGGGGCACGAGAAGGCGCCAGACCTTACGGCGCCTCAGGAAGCGTTCCCCAGGAGCTGTGGGCACTTACAGCATCTGACGTAGCTCAGGAGGGCAGGCAGAGCTTTCCCGGGTTGCTCTCATGAGCACAGGCGCCAGCAGTCTGCCTAAGTTGCACTTTGGTGCCTGAGTGCTATTTTGGATCTCTCCCAGAGCCGCTGCACGGGCGGGCTCTCAGTGGGCACTCAGTGCTCAGGCTCAGCAGGGATGGGGATGCTGTGCCTGGCTCGCTGCATCGCGAGTGACCTCCCTGAATGGGTGGCTTCTTCCCAGGTATGAGCTGTGGAAGCCAGCTCAGGCACCCAAGCTGCCAGGTCAGGTCTCTGTCGAGCTCTCGTGTGGGCAGCAAGACATGGAAACCTGCTTTTTACACCAGAACGAGTATGGGAGGATTCAGCAGCACTAGGCCATCACAAAGGCCCTCGGGCAGTAAACAAAACAACGACTTGACAAGGACGAATTTTTCAAACAAGGCTCTGGAAGTTTCCTTGGAAGACTTGCCAACTCCTGCTGTGGGCAGCCAGTCCTGCTACTACAGCTTAGCGGGTTCTCTCCCATCCTTTGACCCTCTGGAGCCGGCCCTGTGCGTGAGATGTTGAATTGCACTTCCCCGACTTGCTTTTGGCATGTCCTCTGTGCTGCCTTATCAGCGTTCTCAGTGATTTCCTCTAGATATTGTGTAGCTGAGTAAGCCCAATGGGACATTACAGACAAGAAATACATTCCTTTTTTTTCATCTTTTTTCATAGTAAGGATATGGATTTTTAATCGCTGCCTCTCCTGCAAATGAGACTTGTGTTTTCCTTGTTCTCACTTGGTCTCTTGGCACTGCTGTGAGGGTCGGTGGATTGGGGAGGTTTTGTCAGCGCTAAAGAATCTGTTGCAGAAATCAGGGCGTGGCCAAAAAAATATATTTTATAAAGATGTTTTATTAACCCTCTAATGAATTAAAGCAGAAATCATTGTCTCTGGCCTTGTTTCATCTACAGGGACCCCTTCCCCTATCCCAGGTTGCCCCAAGCCACGTCCAGCCTGGCCTTGGACACTGCCAGGGATCCAGGGGCAGCCACAGCTTCTCTGGGCACCCTCTGCCAGGGCCTCCCCACCCTCACAGGGAAGAATTTCTTCCCAATAACCCATCTAAATCTACTTTCTTTCAGTTTGAAGCCATTCCCCCTTGTCCTGTCACCACATGCCCTTGTAAACTGTATCTGGCCTTGGTTTTGGAGCGGGGTTGGTTTTTGGTGGTCAGTTCCACATGCCTTGTGATCCAATCCAGCATCCGCCCTTGGTGCCAGCTCCAGCAATCACCACTTGGCCAAACAGAGACTCCAAACTGGTGACTGTCTCAGGGTATTGGTTTGAAATGGGGGTGAGGAGAGTGCTGTAAGACACAGAGCATGCAAGGGAGCGTGGAACGATATGAATGGATGGAGAGAGAAACTGCTGGAGGAAGGGGATGCCGAGCAGAGGGGAACTGGGAACAAATGAGAGCACACGTGTAGGCAGGCCTGTGCAGGAACCTGGAGGTGAGGATAAATTTCAGCTTATGGCAGAAGCTCCGAGGAGATGTACTTGGGGGAGCTGAATTGTCAGAAATGAGGTGAAAAATCCCTTTCAAATGACAGTGTGCAAAATCAGAAATCACTAAACCAACGTGACTCGAACAAAGCAACAAACAAACCCTTCCAGAAAACTCCTCCAGCCTTTAGAGGAAGGCAGGCCCAGCAGTCTCCGGACTTCTCCCTCGCCAAAGAACACTCCTTTCACCCTGTCTCTGCTGAGGCCCCTTCATGGTTTCTTGCTCAAGCTTCTCACAGGAGAAAGAACAAAATCCGGTCCTCCTCACGCTGTGATGATAAACCTGCAGTGGAGTTAGCCAGGATTTATTTTAATTGGACTTTTTCGCTTTTTTCCTGGCACTTCAAAGTTTATGAACGGAAAGGATCAGTCTGACTCAGAGACTGGGCTACTTCCAAACATTAATCTTAGCTGCCATATGCTAATGCAGCTTGGCTCTGGTGCATCCTACGGTGTAAATATGTCTGTGCCTTTCATCTCTGGTGTCAGAGGCCACTAAAGGGAACTTGTCAGACTTCTGGGCAGGTTGTGACTGCCTGATATGCAATCTGCAGGCATTGGATGAAGTTTTGGGAGGAAGAAGGCCTAGAATACATCCATATTGTGTTCCCTTGAAGTTCCTGTTTTATCATTCTGAAATATCGGTTGCCAAAATTATAATGCCCAGGGAAATTCTGAAATCTGTGCATAGATTTGGTTATCCCAGTACTGAGCTCTAGGCAATAAACCTTGGAATATTGGGTTGGGTTCAGTGGTACAATATTTAGCCCCTTCTGTTTTGGTTGGCTTCGTAGTATGGGTCTAACAAACACGTAAAGATGACTGTCCTGCTCATCATGACTTTTCCAGCACTGAAACATGAGTCTCTCATCATTTGTGTTTCACTTTCTTCCATTCTGCATCCCAAATGTTTCCATTCTACTGATTTCAAATTTTATTCACTCTTTGAGGGCGTACACTGAAAGTATTTGGTATTTCCCTGCACCTTCCTCATCTTCTTACTCACTCCCTCACCCTCTTCCCTGAAATCATCGTGGGAACAGCCCTATTTAAAAAGAAAAGAGATCTTTCCAATTCTTCTTATTTCAGTGGAATTTCCCTGATGTCCTTTTTCCCTATCAGTGGATGTTTTTTGCTGGTGACAGTGGTGTGAACAGCGTCAGGAAGATGAAAACTTCATTACAGAGGCAGTCACTAAAGCTAACATTAGCCTAATGAAACTGATTTTCCTAGATTCCCTCTCAAGCCTGTATTCAGGGAAAGGTCTCCTCCAGAGGTAATTCAGAGCAGTAACCTCATTCCATGGGGAACATAGGCTGTCCACAGAGATTAACTCCTTAAGCCTAAAACTTAAAAGCTTAAAGAGATTGAAACCCACTCTTGTTCAGGGGAGTTACAGCAGACAAATACCCAGTCCCAGTGTTGTCGACTTGTTGCTGACATGGAGAAAGATGTTCTCAGTTGAGTAACCACTGGTTTATGGTGCGGGACAGCATCCCTCAGCCCTCTTCCAATTTTCTAAGCAGCCCTGAGCAGGGAGCCCTCTGGCCTTGGTTGTCTGCATGGGAAATGATGTAAATCATTACATTAATTCACACAAGACCTTTCTCCAGGAGGACAGAGACTTGATGGACACTTGGTGGACGCCCAACTACAGCCAGCAAAGCCTCACAGTTGAGATGCTGGCTTGTGAGAGCGCAGGCTGGCAATTACTGAAGCAGGAGAAACTCAGCTGTCCGACGCTGCGGGGAAATTTCCTGGGCACATTTTACATGTTGCCATTTCCCCGCTTGCAGGCTCTGCAAGAGCCTGGACGTTGGGGACATGGGAGTGACGGAGGACGCAGTGCGTCCCCGTTGCCATCAGGAGCCTCGTCACAGTGACAAGGCAGAGATGAGTCATGACTGGAGCTGCTTCATGTAAATGAGGAACCTCTGGGGTTCCCGTGGTGCCCATGGGGCCACGTAAAGTTCACGTAAGTGACGCTGCGTTCCCATGCGCCCGCTGAGGCAGGGCAGGGAAATGGGGTAAGGTGGCTGTGGTTCCCCCAGAAAGGGCAATATTAGGTCAAAACTGGCGGTGAAGCTGAAAGTGAACCCCTGGAACGGAACGTTCCTTCCCAGCAGCAGAGCCTGGAGAAAATTTTCTGTTGCCTTTTGGTGTTAATTGCAAAAGTGATTGAGCCACTGATGGTAAATGCTGGGGGGGGAGCCAGAGAAGGGGCAAGTAAAGAATTTAGGCAGAGAGTTCTCTCGCTGCGAAATCAGTCAGTTTTAGTGAGATTTATGGGTCATCTGTGACACAGCTGAGAAACTTATTTAGGGCTAATGAGGAAAGGTCCTGCTGCTGAGTGGCGTGATGCTGCATTCCCTGTCCTGATGGCCTTGTGTGGGCAGCACATCCCAGGCAGGAGCACTGAGGGGGAGGAGTGGAAGCGTGAAAAAGCAGCGCAGTGGAATCGTGTCTACCCAGAGCCACAGATAATATTATTTCAGGTGCAGGGCCAAACTCTCTGACTCACCCCCACAAAAAGCACGTTGAAGTTTACTGAAGACAATGGAATTAATCTAGTGTAGAACTGATCTGAGGGAGAATGCCAGCCTCCAAAATGCTGGCCTCCTTGGCTGTGTGGTTCCGAGGGTGCCGTGACTCATGTGGACACAGCCCGACTGCTGCAGATGACTGCAGGCAGCCAAAAGGTGTGAAAAAGCTGACAAGCTTGAAAGGCTTTCTCTTGCATTAGTTATGTTGTTTCAAATCAGAAGGAAGATTTAATTGACTCCGGTGGGAGTTTTGCTTGACTGAGGACTTAAGAGCCGAAGTGAGAGATGAAAAATAAAATGTACCTTGCTAGTGCAGTGCTCACAGAAGAGAGACTCCCTTCATTTGCTCTCTTCAGAGAGATGCAAGTAACTTCCTTTAAATCATTTCAGAACCCATATCACATTTTTTTTGTCAGTATTCAGCATGTTTCCTCTTACATACGATTGTTTCTTTATCTGTAGATATCATCTGTCACACTCTACAAAAGTTTTCTCATCCCTTACAGTCATCCAGATTTGATAATGCTCAGTGCATTTAATTACCTTTTTTTTTTCATTTTTTCCCTTAATTGATTCAGACACCTACCTCTTTTAACCCTACCCTTGTTAGGATTGCAGCCACAGCACCCATGTGTGCTTTGACTTCCAGAGAGGTCTGCAGTAAATTTGCCAGGCAGGTGATGGATTGATGCAACTCTCATTTCTCACTGAATTGAAAGGTCAGTCTTATAATGCTGAGAGGTCCTCCATGATCTAAGTCCTTCATGTGTTTTCGCTCTTTTCATTACCTGTTCCCCACTCTGTCCCACAGTGTAATGGCTGATAATTGAGCTCTTTTCAATGGTGTGGCTCCTGCTCCATTGAAGGCAGGAGTTTTTTTCTCAGCAGAAAGCTGATTCATAAGGATGCTGCCTTCTATCCTTAGGAAAAGTGAGTCACTAATGGATTTTTCATTATACATTCAAGTAGCATGGACTGAAATTTTGTTCTACCAGTCTCGTCTTGAGGTAGTGTTTGGAAGCCTTTTTGATTTGGTATTTTAGTTATTGTCAGTGAGGCTCTTGAGATACAAAAGACGCTGTACAAGGAGCTGGTTAGTATTAGATGCTATGAGTATTTCCATTAACCTCAGCAGTGCCATGGATTCACTCTGTGTGCTGTGTCCTTCCTTAGCTAAAATCCCATAAAACCCTTTTACACCTCCATCAACAAGTTCAGCGTCTGTTTTCAACAGACATAAAGAGTTGAGAGTTGGTTTTCAGAGCCGTGCAAAAGCTGACAAAGCTGAGACATAACTGAAATAATACGAATCCCATTGGTACTATTGCATTAAAAGAAATAGTCCATTTGTTCAGGCAGTAATAATTTGATTTTCTTTCGGACAAGCAGTGAAGATTCACCACTTCTCACAATGGCCCACGACAGAAAGTTAAATATTATTGTTTCTATTTCATAAATAAGGGAATTAAAGTTAGGGGAGATTAAGTTGTGATAGGGAGGGAATGGGATTATTATGGATGGAGCCAGGAGTCCTGTATGGTTTTTTTTCCCAGTGTAACAATATTTTATGTCAAAGATTTTGCTGTATTTGCAGTCACTGCTGTTTAACTTTGAGTGATGTCCATGTGAAGGAGCATCTGGCAGAGTCTGTGTAGAGTTGCAGTTCAGAGGTGGGTACCAGCTTTTGCCTGTCCGTGTTGCATTTTGTTAAACTCCCTTTGCAGAGGGTTTTAAGGGGGAAGCCTGAATCTCTCTGCTGCTGCCAGGAGCTGTTATTTGAAGCTGTGTGATGAGGATGCAAAAGGGATGCTGCTGGGTGGTTGCTTTGTTCTTCATCGCACAGAAGTGGCTGTGCTGCAATGACAGGTTTGTAAATCATAGGTAGTTCCGTTCTCACACCACCCAATAACCTCACAATCTCTCTGTCAACTTCCTGAGGGCCTTGGGAAGCTATAATCTGTGATAAAAATGGGAGTTGGAATGTTACGTGTGTATCAAAGCTGAAAAGTTGTGCCTGGCTGACCTTTTCATTTTGAGCAAATGCACTCATTTCCTTTGCGTTGCTTTGCTGTTTCCTCCTGAAGCTCGGCATAATAGGAAATCCTCCAGGATTGTTCTCCTTAATAAGTGGCTCCATTGTGCCGGCTTCTGTTCCTTTCAGGAGCAGTTTTCCTCGTGGAGCATCACTCTCTGGGCTCTCAGGCATCAGTGCCCCACAAACTCAGACGAATTTCAGCTGCCGTGGCTGAGAGCACACCGGGGGCAGTGGGTGCTAAATTCAGTGAGCTGTCAGAATAAAGAAACAGCCCTCTGATTTTCAGTTCAGAAAAAAAAAAAACCCGCACTGGGTTTTACAGTGACATTTCCCAGCGCTTGTGATTAGGCTCAGATGAATAATGAAAACGAGTGGTTCATAAATTTAGGTTTTGCTTCATTTCCATACGTGGGGGGATGTCATTTGTTGTCATGTCACTGCTAATATTTGCATAGTCATCTGGCAATTATAAAGCAGGCATATGAATCTTTAGGACAAATAACTTCTCCAGAAATATATTCTGGAATGCCTAGTAATTATGACTAGCTCATCATTTTTCATTTTCTTTTTTATTCCTTTTTGTCATCCAGTCAAGAAGTTCCACGCTGTGACTGTACAGCCCAAACTGCAGATGGGGCAGCATTTGTATACACACATCGTGCTCAAAATTAGGTTAAGTATTTAGGAACAAAAGATGTACTGGCAATCACCTAAAACTGTTTGGGAAATAAAGTAAGGTGGAAGTTGCCAAAAAAGATTATTTGTGTTGGTAACCTCGGCTTTGTAAAGCGCAACATAAACAAAACCAGCGGCAGGTCAGTTCTCAGGAAGAGCTGAGGCTTCACCAAGTCTTATCTTCTGTTTCCTGTTGCAGCACGGAGGTGTTGACATCATGTTCCTGCACATGCAACATGCGAAAAAAAGCTCAGGGTTCATCATTCTGTTTTGGCACAAATAAACTAACTTTTGCTTGTTGCTAGTGCTTTTCTGCTGTCCTTTCCCCCACTGGAGTCGGTGTCTGTGGGGAGCCAGGCAGTCTCTGCAGGTGTTTCACAGCACACCCAGGTTTTTGCTCTCTTATGGCTTTCAAGTGCAGCTTGCAATAAAAACCAGCAGTGCCCGGGGGGCTTTGGACTGTGTGTGACCCATTCCCGAGGCACAAAGTTCCATGGGAAGGACTTGTGTGGCAGCGTGGTTAACAAAACCAGCATAAACCCCAGGACAGCCCTTCGTGCATTTCCACCGGAGTCAAATCTCCAGGGAAATGAGGTTAGGGATGGTGATGATGATGATAATAGCAAATAATGCACGCTCCCCTCGGATCTTGGCTGCCTATCAAGACAGACTTCCTGATGAGGGGATGCATCTGTCTGTCTCCAGTCCCTTCAAGGTATCTGCAAGGCACCATTTTCTGCAATTACAAAGGACTGCAGATGAGAACATGCCCCATAAGAAGCAATCCAGCAGCATTCATCCCAGACTTTGGTCTCTCATTTCCATAATCGTTCTCATCTCAGCTCCTCAGACATTAGCAAGCCAAATCTCAGAACAGCCCTGTCAAGTGCTGGCACTGGTGGCAGTGGCAGCCCAGGAAGCTCCAGGCTTTTCCTTTTGCTGCTCGTGCTGTGCCCTGTTTGCGTGGGGTGAGACAAGAGGGGCACAGGGCCCTGTCACGTCCTGCTGGGAAGGGACGGGGGTCACTGGATGGATCTGTTTGCTTCCAGTGGGGACTGGGGCTCTGCCAGAGCACTCTGCCCAGGGATTCTTCATGGAGTTTGCAGAAGGCACCTGCCCCAACCGTGCACCGCTGGGGAGGGGGCTCTGTGCCAGTTGCCAAATGGAACGGAAGCAAATCCGTGGTGACGCTGGTGGCTTTCCTGTTGCTGGCAGTGCCACGTAGAAAAGAGGAAGGGCAGCCCCGTGGGGAGCACTGGATTGGTTGCAAAAGGTCTGGTCTCACCCCAAAGCACTCTCCTGTCCCATCTCTCAGCTTCCACTGGCTTTGTTCCTCCCAGGAAAATGGCACCAGCTCTGCTCCCTTTCCTCCTGGGTGCTGTACAGGCCATTCTGCTTTCTAAGAGAACAAAAACCATCCCAATTTCTCTCTAAGACAACAAACCCCATCCCAGTGCACCGGCTGGTCTACAGGAACCCCTCCTTTGCTGCAAGCAGCACCAAGCTGAATTCCAGTAAATGATTAAGCGAGATAAACAGGCTTTGGCAATAGCAGGACGGGCCTCCCCGCGACACGTGGACTTTGTGTGGGGGCAAACAAAGCCCAGCACCTCTCAGGGCACGCAGGCAGCACTCAAAAACGTCTCTTCTGCTAAAGTCCAAGCGGAAGTTGGTATTTGCCATGATTTGGGATCGCAATAACCTTCTGCACACTCCTATCTAATCGTGTACTCACCCGAGGCTGGGCTAAATGTTTGTTTTGGTTATTCTGGATATATTTGGTAACGAGGAACCAAATGCTGCTCGGCCCATCCTCTCACTCTTGGGCTGGTTTGTTGTTGCTGCTTGTCATCATTTTATCCTTGGTCTCGTGACATGCAGCCACTCAGGTTTAGTCACATCTATCGTTCTCCATGACCTGTTTAAATAATGTACAAAGGAAAATAACCTTTGTTCAAGGTATTTGCCCTTGATTTTATTTCCATAAGCTGCTGATTATCAGTGTTGTAAAATGGGATGGTTTTTTCATGACATTATTGCTAGAAAGTGACTCTAGATTCATTCCCATGAATGACTTTGTCTCAGATACACTAAGAAATGAGCAGGATTTGCCGCTCTGGTCTCTCCTAGAAAGGTTTCTCAAGCACACAGAGCCATAGCAGAGCAGCAAGCATGAAGCCTGTAGATCACTCTCAAGTGAAATTTGAAATTTTAGAGGAGCTTTGCTACCTATTTCCTGTTGATAGCCCCTGAAAACCTGGAGGATCTCATCCTTAGACTGCCTTGAGCTGTCAGATAGGAGCAGAAGGTTATCTCCTAGAAAGTCGCAGTGAAAGTGGCAGCTTCTCAAGAGATGCAGCACGAGATGCTCAGGGCTGTGAGTGTGAGGGTTGCTCGGGTGGTCCCTGTTCTGCCTTCAGGATATTTGAGAGAGGAAGAGGGAAGGAGTGATCCTGGCACCTCCAAGGAAGCCCCAGTGGGAAATTTCCTGGCAGACAGAGCAGTTTTAGGACTCTACTGGGTACATCTGTCACTTCACCTCCCTTCCTGCTGCATGGACTGCTCTGGTGCTGTAATTGCCACGTAAACTATCAGACATCACTTATTCCAGAGGATTTTTTTTCTCAGCCTTTGAAAACAGAGTTAAATATGACCATTATTCTCCTACAGACAGAGAAACTGAGGCACAGAGGATCTGAAGGAAGGTTAGGCAGCACGTCACAGGCAGTAAATCCCAGGTGTCCTGGTTTCCTCACACTCAGATGGATCCCTAGAACTCACTATCTCCTGTAATAAAGCTTAGCTCCGAGTCTTATTCTGAAATGTAATTAATATGCAAAGTGCTTTGATCCCCTTTGATGAAAGATTCTGTGTAATTTGCTACCATATTTTAAATTAATACCTCTAACCGTTCTGCAGCAGTAAAACGAAATACAGATAATTCATTGGCTATTTTGGGGGAAAGGACTGAGTCTTTTACTCCAGGAGTTTTAGGTTACAGTCATTTTCAAGAGGAGGGCTGTGAGGTTTCTGCTGCTGTCGAAACACTTAAGAAGTGAGGATGAACAAACATACAGTGTCTTCTGGGATCCTGGCTCCAGAGGGGTGAGTTCCCCCCCTCCCCCGAGGATGACTAACAGCAGGATGTGGGACATAATTTGCATGTTCTCTGCCTCTGCTACAATCATTTGTGTATTGGATACTTGAATTATACATTACACAGAAGGTCGCCCGCTTGCCAAGCTGACAGCCCTGCTGAGCAGAGCACAGCCCTGGACAGGGGGCTGATGTTATTTCAAGAAATGCTCAGTGCTGGGCTCAAAAGAAAAAAAATTAGTTCTGTGCATGAGAGTGGAATTTGTCACTAAATACTTTGGGGGTTGTTTACTCATTCTGACCACGCTCCTGCTTAGCTCTGCCTTTCACCTTTTCTGCATCTGCTTCTGTTCTTTCCCGGAGGGGAGTTTGGTGCTGTTGGGAGGTGACAAAACGTCCCTGCACACTCCAGTGCTCCCTCTCCCAAGAGACCCAGCCTGGGCAGTAGCAGATTCCCCTTGCTCTGCCTGCTGAAGCTGCCTCTGGTTCTTCACAGAAATGCCAGGTTGGGAAGGACCACGGTGGGTCACTGGTGCCACCTCCCTGCTCCAGCAGGCCCATGCCAGAGCACAGGGCACAGGAGTGCATCCAGAAAATTCTGGAATATCCCCAGTGAGGAGACTCCACATCCTCTCTGCTCTCCGTTCAAGGCTCGATCACCACACAGGAAAGTTCTTCCTCGTGCTCAGGTGCATCAGTTTCCATCCATTGCCTCTTGTCCCTGTTTTCCAAAGGAGACAGGAGAGTTCCCTGCTCTAATTGCAGCCTGCTTGAACTGTTCTTCAGTGACAGAAAGACACCAGGGGTGCTTTTTCTACTGTCCTGCTCAGAAAAAAACCAAACCCCAAACCCCAAAAACTCTCATAAAAGCCCACAAAGTCCTTTGTGTAGATTTCCTGTCCAGGAGGACAGACCTCACAGCATCTCCCACTGCAGCCAGCCTCTCTGAGAAATCATCCTTCACCAACTGAAGTCCCATGAGAGAAGCAGTGATCACACTTTTCCCCTTCAAAATATTATTTTTTCTGTCAGTACTGACTGCAAGAAAACAAATGAGAAAAAGGAAGTGATTCAAAGCTAAGTGACAGAGTGTACTCATTTATCATCTGATCAGCTTTCTGCTGGCGGTCACACTACCTTACTGTACCCAGGCTTAAAACTTAAGGTCTGTGTCCTCCCAAATTCTATTTCCCAAGCAAAAATATTGGATTTAGTAACAGGTTCCAGTAAGCCCTGTGCCTTTCTTCTGCTTAGGATTGATCATGGCTGGACAACCCATGGCAGTGGGGAACCTTTTTATCAAATGCATCCTTCCCAAACCTGTTTTTCACTTTGGGTCCATTGGAAAGATGTGAACAATTTTCTTTGGTATTTCCACTGAGAGCTCAAATCTTTTAGTCAAGAATTGTTCATTAGACCACACTCACGTTTCCCCTTCCCTTCTTTTGCTTTCCCTTCTTTTCCCTTCCGCTAAACCCACGGCTTCAAATTCTGAATTGAATCCGTAAAACCCCAATAAGAACCTTTGAGCCATTCCCTGTGGAATGCCATTTCCCTCTCCCTGTGCTCTGCTGGCTGCCAGTCAGAGCTTTCAATGTAAAATGTGTTGTGCTGGGTAATGCAAGAGCTGCTTATCTTATTTAAGTCCCCGGAGCCTCCAGGGCAGGTGGATTTCTGGGGAGGTGGCCTCACAAACCATGTCAGCAGAAATCAGAACCTCTCATCTCCCCTTGGAATTACAGTTGCCGGCTCTCATTCTCCCTGAGCCAGGCTCCTGCCTGATGTAACTCAACATTTTTCCATTGATTCTAAACAACTGTTTCCAAATTCCCAAGAAAACCATAAGCACTCCCAACCTTCCCCAAGTGCAGTGCTTGGCACGGCATGTGCTCTTGCCAGTGGCTCTCAGGCCCCCACAGTGACTCCATCCAATATTCCAGTGGATTCCAGGGAAACCGCGCACATTTACTCCAGGCGAGAGCCCGGCCCAGAGCAGAAATGCAGATATTTTGTCACTTTATAAACCAAACTCATTGCTTTTCGGCGTAATGTGCCATCCTCCTGTTTCTAACTAAAAGATACATCACCAAATCCTCAGGGGGAAGGGCTGTGTGAGTAATAGCAATGGCACAGAGGCTGCAGCCCAACCAGCGTGCCAAACAATATTCCAAGAAAATACTTCTGAGCTACAGGAGTTGCGTAAGGGTGATTATTATTTTTGAAGCACAGAAAACCAAGTCCAGTTTCTAAAAAAGCAAACACATATTTTTAGCCTTGCTGGTCTCTTGATCTCAGACTAATGAGAACCATCTGCACTGGGCCTGGCTGACGTTCCTGGTAAATAACCTTTCACTGCAACATTCCAGATGTTTCAGAGGCTTCTCTGCGGAGCAGTGTTTGTCTCCCTGCCTGTCAGTCTCCCTTTCTGCCTTTCCTGTCCGTGTTTACTTCAGGAATATACATTCCTTTATTAAAAAGTTTTTTGTTAAAAGTAGCTGCTCAGGATTTTTTGGCTGATCTTCGTTAGGGTTCTTGCTCACCAGAGAAAATGAAAGCTTTCGTTCCTTAGTGTCAGTGTTGAAAGATAAAATTGGAGATTGGAGAAAGAAGCGAAAAGATTTAGACTAAAAACCACACCAAATAAATAGTTGGAGGTAGATTTCTATCTCACCTTGGTCCCTCTGAGGATTCCAGCTATTGAACAGATATATTTCTTTTGGTATTGAGAAATTTAAATGTGACAAACTTTTACGGAATACACAAATGTGCTTTTTTGCTGAACAAGATACGTCACTACAAAACCTTTGCAACTCGTTATGCAAAGGAGTGCTGTGGTTTGCTTTGCTGCCTCTGCTGTGGTATATCCTGGTACTGGATGTTTCCTATGCACAGAAAACATCCCCAGACACACAGGTCACTTTTTGTCCCAGCCAAGCTAAGCTGAGCCAGGCTGGTGGAAGGAAAATAAAGGGATTTAAACCCATCCTTTGACCTTTCTGTTATCTCCACCTGGAGCCTGCCTGAAATCTGATGTGTTACAGCTTCATTAATGCTGGAGCTCGGGCTGGGGTTCAATTAGATAAGAACAGCTCCAGTGTCAAACCTCCTACTCAGGTCTCTGAGCTGATGTCTGTATCATCCCCTCAGTGTGCTGCTCAGGAGTAATGAATCCTTCCTCAGGAGTAATTACCCCAGAGAATGCACTCTCCAGTGGGTAATTCCTTTCTTTTAAAAACCTCGTGTCACTGCCCAAGTGTAAAAGCTCCGGAAGGTACAGGAGAGTCTCTGTGTTTTTTCTGAGGGCTCTGGGGCTGTGAGGCTCCTCAGTGCTCTGCTGTAAGCAGGACATCGTGATGGCAATTGCAGCAAATTACGATTTTCCGGGGTTCTGTGGGCTGGGACACGCAGCAGAACCGAGCGCAGGGTTTCAGCAAGCGCTCCTTTGTTCTTTTGTTGCCTGTTATCAAATTTGTTTCACAACAAAGGTTTCCTGAGCTTGGGGGGTTTTGTGTGTGTTAATACTGGTAATATGATTTAAGTATTCTGATGATTCATTTTCACTCCAGAGAGCTGAATCAGCCATGTAGAATATAACTTGCTTCTCCCAAACCGTTACCTTTTCCATCCTTTCTCGTCATTTCTATAAGGGGATGATTCATGCTCCTCTTGTATTTACCATTTGAGAATGTGCCCCACTCCTTCAGCTATTTTCACTTCTTGTTCCTCTTTTTCAAGAGAAAGAAAAGAGTGAAGAAGAAACAAAAGTGATTTTTGATCGATGAGGCATATCCCGCTGGCAGGCCTGGCACGTGAGCTAAACCCCAACTGGACGGAGAGGAAAAAGAGAGGAAAAAACGGCCTTGAATTATTAAACTGATCAGAGGCCAAACTGCAAAGTTCAGCCCCTGGCTCACATTTCACACATTTCTGAAATCCTGTGTGTTCAAGTCAGGGGTTGTGTTCAAATAAATTTGCTCAAACATATTCGGTGTAATGATATTTTTTTTTTTTGCTTGTTTAACAGAAGTCCCTTATTTTATTTAGTTCTTCAATCCGGATTTGTTTTTTTTAGAGCCTGGTTGTGGTTGTGACTGGCTCAGCCAATTAACTGGGGGATGGTAGTGTTAATTATTGATCGACCTGATTACACGAGAGCATTCTCAGAGATGGCTGTAAAATACATAAAAACATAAGGAAATAACTGTGTCAGGCCTTGGGAAAGCACTTGGACTCTCGTCCTCAATTTCCACGTGAGAAACTGTGCTTCTCAGGAGCGAGATCAGTTTTAAACCCAGAGAGCATCTCTGCCTTCCCTCTCTCACTGCCAGTCTCACCAGACACAGGGTCCCGCTCCAGGTGAGGCTGGGACCATCCAGGTGAGGTTGGGATCATCCAGGTGAGGCTGGGACCATCCAGGTGAGGCTGGGACGATCCAGGTGAAGCTGGGACCATCGTGGAGCTCTCTGGCTGCTCGTGCCCTCCAGGAGCTGCCACACTCTAAGGAAAGTCTCCCCCAGCTTTCAACCCTTTCCATTTTAGGGCTCCCCTCATCCTGCTGCTTTTATGGGATTTTAATAGGAATGGAGTGTTTTACACCACAGCAGCTGTAAAAAACATCTCTCAGAGATGTGTTCATTGAGCATCCCTTGGGCTGGGCCTCTCTCTAAACAGAGCTCTGGATTTTGAGCAGCGGCCAAGGTGAAATCACAGCTGGAGACAGGCTCCAAGAGCCACAGGGCATCTGTCCACACACGTGGCCACCCCTCAGGAGAAACGTCCCGTGTTTGGGCAAATTCATTTGAGCCAGTGCTGCTGTGTGACCTCACTCCTCATCCACCCCCACCAAGAAACAGTTTGTCCAACACTTCGGAGGACAGCACGAAACTGGACTCACCTGGAGGTTTCACAGCACGGCCGTGACATCAGCTCAGCCCTGGGTTTTATCAAGTGGGCCGTGAGCAACGTGGGAGGGACAGGAGTGGCCATGACAAGGCATTTCAGGGACAAAGAAATGGATCATCACATCCCTCTCCTGGACCCCACGCCCTGTCCCCCTCGAGTGGCAGAGAGGGCACTGCAGTGACTCACCCTGCCCCGTGCGTGCTCCTGGAAACAACGCAGGGGGACAAAGTTTGGCTTTTTCCACAGCCTAAAGGTTTTCATATTCCAAAGAGCCGAGTGTTCCTCTCCCCTGTGAGTAATGCTGTGTTTTCACTGACCGCTGTTACACACACATCACCTCCCTCCATCACATGAGGGAATCATGTCATTTTGCAAACACTGTCACAAACTGCGGGGCACAGAATGAATAAGCAGTTCTGTATCTACCGGCACGGGGGGATTTTTTTACCAGTTATGGTTTAAACGCCGAGATTGGTTACAAACACCTTGGAAGCTCAGGCTGAGAAAGCACAGGAAAAGGTACAAGAGTAACGAAGGGACTCAGCTGGAGCACGTGCAGTGTATTATCTGCTGGAATTTCTTTGTGCCTCGCTTTCCTTACAAGTTTCTTTACTTTTTGACATCCTTTCATGAAGTGTCACTCTTGGGTTCCCACTCTGAGTTACTCCATAGTCCAGGAATGCAGGAATTGTGGTTTTTGATAAAAGAAACCTCACTTTGTTTCAGACAGTTTCCAGTTGCTTTTGCTGTTACATCCTCCCTTTCTGTCCCCTCAGCAAATAACCCCTTTTAACACCATTAACGTGGGACAG
The DNA here is from genome assembly GCA_013397725.1 of Rhagologus leucostigma. NCBI lineage: Eukaryota > Metazoa > Chordata > Aves > Passeriformes > Rhagologus > Rhagologus leucostigma. The sequence continues at coordinate 1,076,017 of VZTD01004942.1, read as the reverse complement.
TTTTAGACCTGGAGGATGGCAGAAGTGGCACAGATGAGCAGTGGAAGTACAGCAGGAGGGTTTGTCTTCTGGGCCCTTGATTCCTGCACTTAGCACAGGACTTCAGGAGGAGACAGAAATGCCTTTCCATCAGCTCTGCAGCTTTCAGCCCTAAAAGTCCTGTATTATCCCAAGTTGGCTTTATCCACCTAACGTTATTTGTGAGCTGGGAGACGTTGGTGTGTGTGAACATGAAATTCTTTCTCACAGCAGCTGGTCACACTGGCTTTTTACAGACCCTTCCCTGGTGGGAAGAGATGGAGCTACCACGAGTGGAGAACAGGTTTGTGGTGGCTCCAGGACAGGGAACAAGATGCCAAACTCCAGCTCTATCCCTTCCAGCTCTGTTCTGTCCTAATGGGCAGAGTAATCCCAGGCTCGACATCGGCCTCTCGTGTGCCGCGTCCGTCCATGAAGCCTTCAGCTCGCTGGGGAGGTAAGAAGAACAGAAGAACAACGTGCAAATGGCAGTGCCTCAGCGGCTCTTATCTCAATCTTTATGAGAATGGATGGTTCTGGGAATCTGGAGCTCTTACACAGTCACTGCGCCCACAAAACGCTGACATCACCTGACAGGCAATAAACCCAGGGCTCATGTTTCTGGGGAGGAGAACACGCCTCTCCCCGCTCCTTGGTGCGGGCTACGTCATTTGTTTTCTATTCAAATTCAGCCTCCTCCCACGGAAGGCTTGCCTTGCCCTACCAGCCATCGGGAGATGTTACTGAGAAAATACCCGCTCCAGCAATAGGAAGAATAATTTCCCATAAGTATATTTTATTGTGTATCTTATGCCTTTCATCTTGAAATACGAGAACTTTACAAATACAGCGATTTTATTGAATAAATACCCTTATGCCTGGTGCAAGGCATGATTCATAGCAGATTAATAGAGGCAATTAAATGTAAGATTAAATTGCCTGAACCGTTTGCCCTACTAAGCTGATCCCAGAGGTGTGAAGTGTATCGGTGCCACTAATTCCCCGAGATTTTCCTTTGCAGGCAGGTATTTAATGATTTGGAATATCAAATCCAAAGTATCCCAGGCTGGCTCTGTAATGCCTGTAATCATGTTAAAACGCAGCACTAAGCAACTTGCCCGAGGCAGCTCGGTGAGTCAGTGCAGGAGAAAGCAGAACTTCTGACTTGCAGGAGCCGCTCGAGCAGAGCGCAGCCGCTCGCAGAATTAGGATGGGGGCTGTCCGCACTGCGAGTCCTGGGTTTGAGGCCGTGACAAGCGTTTGGTGGGCGCTGTGACGGGCGAACACACGCGTGCGGGGTCACACGGTGCTGGCTGCTGGCAGAGCTGGCGGCAAACCCCAGCTGCAGCTCTGGGATTTTCGCGTTTTGGAGCATTTGGAGCGCTGCCCGCAGCGTCGGGAAGAGATGGGAGCTCACAGCAGCAGGGGAAGGCTCGTGGTGGGGAGCCTGGAGTCCAGGCAGTGCCCACTGTGGTCCACTCTGTGCGGGACTGGGACCCGCTGCTGCCCGCCCCTGCTGTGCCAGACCCCGGGAGCAGCGAGCAGAGAGCAGCTGGAGCGGGCAGGGCAGCGGTGGGCTGAGATTTCCTTAGGCAGGGCTGGGAGAAAGGGGTTTTCCGTATTCCTCAAGGTACATCAGGATCCGGATGTGTCCCCAGGTGAAATACCCGAGCTCCTACACCGACTGTTTTCCACTCGTGGCACACAGAAATAAGGATGTACCGGGTTTTCCAGGCAGTCTCTCCAGGAGGGAGACCTCAACCCGGAGCTGGTGTTCATGCTGTCAGGACTTACCCTTCTGCCACCCCGTTCTCCCTTCTCATCAGCTTCAAGAAGAAGGATTTGAGGCAGTCTGAGCTTGGCCAAACCCTGGCCAAAGGGTTAAATCTTGGGATTTAAATGCATAAAAAATGTTTTCATTGTAGTGTGAGTCATCAGTAATTCTATACTGTTTGTGTTCTGTTTATTGTGACCTTTCATCTCTGAACCCTTTTGTTGTTTCTCTTTCTTTCTCTTTCTCTTTCTTTCTTTCTCTCCATCTTTCCTTCCCTCCCTCTTTGCTTGCTTGCTTCTTTTTATTTCTCTTTCCCCATGTATCTTTCCTTTTTCCTTCTGTTTCTTATGAATCTGTGCCTCTGTAAAATCTGTCCAAATATTTACAAAAGGAAATGCTGGGTTGTGAAACTGAATTCAGAGAAAATGTTACACATGCTGAAGAAATGCATCCAGCACGGTTTCCAAATGTTCCCACATGCATTTTTGTCCTGTGTCTCAAGTGCTGGGGCTTGATACTTCATATCTTTATTCAGGCAAAACTTGCACTCAAGGCAGCGAGATCCAGGCTGGGGTCTGGTCCAGTGGTGCCGTAATTCTGGAGTGGTTCCATTTGATTTTGGCCATGGGTGACTGGTTAAAAAGCCTGAATAACCAGTGTGACTGGGTAACTGGTTTGTGCAATGGGCCCGTTCCGGGCCAGGGGTTATCCTCACTTGTCACTGTCAGGCAGAGCAGGAGCTCTCTGCAGCTCTGTCACCTCCAAAAAACATCAGCCAGGCTGCACTGGGAGACCCCCGGTCCCTGGAGAAGCCAGGACAGGTCTCAGGTCCTGCTGAGACCAAAAAAAAACAAACCCCCACGCTCAGCTGTGCCGTGATCAAAGCGCCATGAAGTCATTTTCCCAAGAAGTCCTTAATGCCACGAGTGAGGGCTCACACTCGTGTCCTCATGTCCTCGGACATGTTTTGGCAGAGGAACAGGGAACTGTTTAAGCCTCGGGGATAAAGGGAGTCGGCAGTGGGTCCCATCTGCTCGAAGAAAAGCGTCACCTCCCACCCCCACACTCCATGCTCATGTTTCTATTCTTACCCTCACAAAGGCATCGTGGCCCCGGTGCAAACACGGGTTGTTTTGGAGGAAGGGGTTAATTTTGTACTTCCTGGCTTTTGTTAGGGCAGGAAAACGAACCCTTTAGCAAGTCATTCAAGTCGCTATGAGCTTCTAAAAGCCACTTCACGCCTGTTTTGTATTCTGCTTTCTTGCATTCTTACGGCAGGTTTATTTAGGAAGAGAAAACAAAAATAAAGCAAGGAAATAGCTAGCCCAGGACCGCGAGTGATTAAATACACGCTGCCACATGTGATGGATATTTTTTTTCTTCCTGATTTGCACCGGGTGTAAACAAGACCAGATTCAAAAGTCTCCCAGTTACATAAGTGCATCGAAAAGCAATTATCATTGTTGTGCAGGTAAATTCCCTCTGTGCAAAGGCCTCCGTGGGGTGTCATCCCTGCGCTGGCTGGGAGCAGCCAAGGTACCTGGCCCAAGCGCGTGGCTCATATTCAATATTTGTGTGGTGCTGGTTAACATCATGATGAGAAAAGTGGATGTCATTGAGAGCACGTTGTCCCTTGGCTGGGCAGGTGGCAGGCCTGGAAATTCCTTCAAACTCGGGAAAAACTGAAGGTGCCAAACTGGGGGGGGGAATATGTCTGTCTTTTAGCTTTGTGTGACACTGAGAAGGGTTTAGGAAGGAAAGAAAAGCCTCTCAGTGGCACAGGGATACCTGTGAGCCAGGCAGGGAGTGGAATAGATGCTCTTTATTCCCTTCCAGCCCAAACCATTCAGTGATTTCATTATTCTAAGGATGTTCCCAGCTTCTAATTCCACAGGGCTACTCCACTGCGGCTGGACAGAGTCCTTGCCTCTCCCGTGCTCCTGCCAGGGGATGCCTTAAATCACTCCCACATCACACATCACGCTCCAAAGGAGTAAAGTGAAGCCCTTCCTGGGTACAGACCCACAGAAAGCTCCGTGTCCGAGGTCCATTTCCTCCAGGAAAAGATGATGAATACAGCCCTGTCTTGTGGCCATCTGTCGTGCTGGCTTGTGCTGCAAGAAGTTGGCGAGGAATCCATCACGGACAATTCCTGCTGTTCACCTCCTTAGAACAATCTGGGCAGGCTGGTGTTGGGCAGGCGATGTGCAAGGTCACCAGAGCTTGGTGTCACAGTGGTATCGCATCTTTTGAGGTGCTGGCTCGGAGCACATCCAAGGAGGACATCTGGGTCTGCTGCCACCAGCGGTGAGGCCCCTGTGGAGGGACACGTGGGGGGACATGTGTCACCTGCCCAGCGTCCTGCGGGGTCCCTCTGCCAGTGGGTGCTGGTGTGATGGAGAGGAGTCATTTCCCAGCACCCGAGCGTGTGAGTGTTCCTCCCGCAATCTGCTTCCAGCCCGCCGCTAAAAGAACAACAATAAATAAATGGAATGAAAAGTGCAATCCTGTGTTTATTTTAGAGGAACGTGTTGAAATAACAGATTCACTTTGAGGCTGCAGTTCTGGCAAAAAAACCCAGTGCTCAGCAGAGCAGAGACAATCCTGTGGGTGAGCCAGAGCTGGCACTTGCCCATCTGTGCCCTTGTCCGTGCCCCTGCTCCTGGACCCCCTTGGGAACCTGGAAAACCCTGGAGATCTCGGTTAGACACAGAGCCCGGCTGGTCTGAGGTGGTCAAAGCCTGGGGGGCTTGGTGGGGGAGACGGAAAATGTGAGGAGTGATGGGTGGGAGCCTGGTGGGGCAGGAGCGGGGAGAGGAGCCCTGGAGCGAGGGGTGGGTGGCTGCAGAGGTCTCCTCCAAAAGGAGCAGCTGGAGGGGGGAAGTGAAAACAGAAAACTGCAGAATGGGGTGAGGAAGGAGCAGCTGGGAGCAGCAGGGCAGCGCGGGGGGGAAGGAGAATTGATGGAGGAAAGGGCTGGGGTGGGACGAGGTTCTGGGCAGCGAGCTGGCGGGAGGGCTGGGGACACCCGGAGGGGACACCCGGAGGGGACACCCGGAGCGGAGCAGGGGAAGTGGCAGCAGCGCTGACTGGAAGCCCTGAGTAAGAAACACACAAGTGGAAGCCAGTCATCCACAGAAAAAAAGAAAACTTTTGGGAAGTGCTGATGCACCGAAGAGGGGGAAAAAAAAAAGAGACCTCCCACCACTGCTCTGCCGGTCAGCGGGCAGCCCTGACCCCTGGGGGTGCTCTCGGTGGGGAAAAGTGAACTTCGCCTGGGTCTACTACGTTTTGTTCCACACGCATGAAACATGATGGGAACGACTCTCAAATATGTGTTTACATTATAAATATACACACAAATATATGCGTACACATATATATTTATGTGTGGGTTTGTCTGTACATGTAGATATGCCTATGCATGAATACAAATATATGCGTGTGCTCGTTCCTTTATACATATATTTTAGGAGAATAATCACACCCTCATCCAAAGCTCGACATCCCCTCACTGCTGCTCCTTCCCTTGAGTTCTGTGGGAAAGGAGGGAGCAGCCAGTTCTGGGAGGTGGAGGATAAAGCCAGCCCGGAGACGTGGGGCAGAGGACAGGGACAGCTGGCAGGGAGGGGACCCAGCCCGAGCGCTCCTGTGCTGGCAGCGGTGGGCACAGGGTGGGGGAGTGTGAATGGGTGGCTGGAGGAGTGGGTGCGGAAACACAGAATCATTCAGCTCGGAAAACACCCCTAAGATAAGTGAGTACAACCGTTAACCCCGCATTTTGAGCCCACCACTAAACCACGCCCCTGTGGCCCCATGTACCACACACACAGAGTGCGTGTGTGTATATGTGATATTTCAGAGAATCACAGACTGGTTTGGGTCGGAAGGGACCTTAAAGATCATCTTGTTCCACCCCCTCACCTGAGCGGGGCAGAGGGGCAGAATCCCACAGAGACAGAGATATATACATACATATTTATAAACATATACATATATATATATACATTTATAGATATACAGACACATATATTCGCATAGATACACAGACGCAGACACACATACATACACACACCTGCACATACATACCCATATACNATACCCATATACATATAAATACACATATATGTGTGTGTGTGTGTATACGTATGTATATATATATATATATATATACATATCGGGGGGTGTGTGCAGTGCGGCCGCGTCTGCGCACGTCTGTGCGTGTGCCCGTGTACGCGCGGGTGCGTAGGGNAGACAGAGATATATACATACATATCTATAAACATATACAGATATATATACACACATTTATAGATATATAGACACATATATTCGCATAGATACACAGACGCAGACACACATACATACACACACCTGCACATACATACCCATATACATATAAATACACATATATGTGTGTGTGTGTGTGTATACGTATGTATATATATATATATATATATATATACATATTGGGGGGTGTGTGCA
>VZTD01004942.1:1046731-1069462 GCA_013397725.1 Rhagologus leucostigma | reverse complement strand
CCCCCCTCCCCTTCGCACCACGTGACGCGGCCCCATTGAGAAAACGCCGGCGCGGCCCCGATATAAGGGCGGGAGCGGCCGGGCCACCGGGACACTCGGGGACAGCGGCACCTCCGCACATAGCGCTCTGCCTTCCCTTCACTGCCCGGCCATGGTGAACCTGCGGGTGTGCGCGCTGGAGTGCGAGGCGCTGCGCGGGCTGCTGCAGGAGCGCGGCTCTCAGTGCCTCGTCCTCGACTGCCGCTCCTTCTTCTCCTTCAACGCCGCGCACATCCGCGGCTCCTGCAACGTCCGCCTCAGCACCATCGTGCGGCGCCGCGCCAAGGGCGCGCTGGCGCTGGAGCACGTCGTGCCCAACGAGGAGCTCCGCGCCCGCCTGCGCCAGGGGCTCTTCCACACCGTGGTGCTGCTGGACGAGCGCAGCGCCGACCTGGAAGTGCCCAAGCGCGACAGCACCATGCTGCTGGCGCTCGGCACCCTCTGCAGGGAGGCCCGCGGCGCCCGCATCTGCTTCCTCAAGGGTGAGTGGCCCTGCGGGCGCCGGAGGGGACGGGGGAGCCGGGCCGGGCCGCCCCGCTCGCCCCCCGGCCGCGCGGCGCTCACCCGGCGCCCCTCTCTCCGCTCTGCCCCCGCAGGAGGTTACGAAGCCTTCGCGTCCGCCTGCTCCGAGCTCTGCACCAAGCCGGCCGCCCCCGCCGGGCTCAGCCTGCCCCTGAGCGCCAGCCCCGCGCCCGGCAGCGCCGACTCGGGCTGCAGCTCCTGCGGGACCCCGCTCTACGACCAGGTGAGCGCCGGGGGGAGCGGGCGGAGCCGCCGCCGCCGCGCCGAGCGGGGAGCGGAGCGGGCGCTGCCGCGGAGCACCGGGCGGGGGTGACCGGTGCTGTTCCTCTCTGTTGCAGGGCGGGCCCGTGGAAATCCTGCCGTTCCTGTACTTGGGAAGCGCGTATCACGCCTCCCGCAAGGACATGCTGGACGCTTTGGGGATCACGGCGTTGATCAATGTCTCGGCCAACTGCCCCAACCACTTCGAAGGGCACTACCAGTATAAAAGTATCCCCGTGGAGGACAACCACAAGGCAGATATCAGCTCTTGGTTCAACGAGGCGATCGATTTCATCGGTAAATGAGCTCTCTTTACAGTCCGTTCTTTTCCTGGGTCAGCGTCCCCTGGGAAATGACTTTTGGCATGGTTTTCCCCCAGTAAAACCTACACTTGAGATTGGGGAATTACATTCCCCTGGGAAGATACACTCGGGGAACATTTCCATTAATTTAATTCTACTCACGGGCATAATCTTAGCTTCGTAAAGCTGTTTGAAATCTTGATTCAAGAGCCCCTGGTCTTGCAGAAAAGAGTGAATTTAAGCGGATCAGTATTAAAGTAGTTCTGCAAGACTGCTAAAGTGACCTGGAGGAGCTATTAGTATAATTGAAATTGGAGCCTAGAGTGAAAATAGCTGCTTTCCTCAGGACAAAGACTCCCTTTGTCTCAAAAGCTCCGGGTGCACCTATTAGGCTAAGGAAGGGATGGATTAAAGCAATGTAAAACAGTAGCCTGTGCTTTTCCCACCTCTGGAAGCAGTGAGACTTGTTTGCTAACCGTGAGCTTTGATTCTTTCAGACTCCGTGAAGAACGATGGAGGAAGGGTCTTTGTGCACTGCCAGGCTGGCATTTCCCGCTCAGCAACCATCTGCCTCGCTTATCTCATGCGGACCAACAGAGTCAAACTGGACGAAGCCTTCGAGTTTGTGAAGCAGAGGAGAAGCATCATCTCCCCGAATTTCAGCTTCATGGGGCAGCTGCTTCAGTTCGAGTCGCAGGTCCTGGCCCCCAACTGCTCAGCAGAAGCCGGGAGCCCTGCGATGTCAGTGTTGGACAGAGGGGCATCGACCACCACGGTCTTCAACTTCCCCGTCTCCATCCCAGTTCACACCACGTCCAGTGCTTTAAACTACCTTCAGAGCCCCATCACTACTTCCCCCAGCTGCTGAAAAAGCAGACGAAAAACGTGGCCAGGACTCAGACTTGCTGTCTCAGAAGTGCAATAACTACAGGGACAGTGTCACTTGTGTTTCATGGGGAGTCATTCGCGTGTCCCAGGACGGTGTCGTAAATGGAGAGGAGCTCACCCAATGCCAGAGAAAGCAGGTGTTTCTGACTGCCCAAGCAAATATCTGGATGTCTACACAGAGATCAAAGGACACTGGCTCTTCCTGAGCTGTCCCTCCTTGTCTTCTGTCTGTCCTAAGCCTGCTCCATGTTTAGTAGCATGCTCACCAGTATTCCCATTCCTGGACACCTTGAGCAACACTGATGCTGTCCCCTTTTATATGACAGTCCTATTTATTTATTTTTACATTAGTGCGTTGTTGTTGGGTTTTTTGTTGGTTCTTTTTTTTTTGCCTTCACAAACGTAAAGTTTCATTTCTAGAGAAACCAAATACCTCAGTATTTTTTGGTACTATAATCCTGTGTGTGTATATCTGTCAGCTCTTCTTGTTTCCCAAGCACTGACATGAAAGCACCAGGCGAGTGCTTTTTTTTGAGTTGCCAAGGGTTGTATGTTTGCTGATTTATTTATGACGTGAAATAATATATTTCTTCTTATGGAGACATAGTTTTGTTACATGATTATAACTTTTTTTATACAAATGGAATAAATTATGATATTTCTATTGATCTGGATTATATATTCTTTAAATACTGCATTTCACAGTCCCAAAACTCATGTGGAAGCTCCAGGGCAAAGAGCTGTAATTTGCAACTCTGCTGGCCTCGGGTCTTGACTGAGAAAAATGGGTTTAAACAACATAATTGACTAGAAACTACAGCAGGTTCTTAACCTGAGCTTCTCTTTGTCCCCGTGTAATTGTGTGCAGTGGCAGCGAGCCAAGGCTGGTTTCTCAGCTGGGAGTGGATTTGGCTGCCCTGATGGCTGTAACAGTTTGAGCCAGCTGAGACTTGGGCACTGGGCTACAGTGAATTTAAAATAGTCCTTCTCCTAAGAAGGAGGAATAAGCTTCCTTATTCCATGTTTACTTTCAATGCTTGAAAGGTTAAGTCTAAAAATTAACCTGTTAGTAACAGATCTCTAAGGCTTGGCACAAACTCACAAAGAGTTTTTCTGTCCCACCTCCCCAAATCCTTTTTGCAATTCAAACTGCCTCTGATGCCTGGGGTGAGGTATTTGGCTGGCTGGGCTATCTCTGTAAACAAATCAGGGCATGACAAGGGATCAGGTAACCAGCAAGTCACTGATTTTCTCACCCAGACCCAAATAAATACTTTCCTGCTGGAGGTTATCACTAGAGGGACTTGGAGCTGGTGTTTCTGTTGAGGCAGTGAGGAGAGTTGATGTAGCACAGCCAAAGCCAGGCAGGAGAGCTCCAACAGCAGCTCTGTGGGCAGGAGCTGCAGGGTGATGGGCAGCAAAGGGTGCAGGGTTAACGCTGGGTCCTGGGACTGAACTGCACCTCTCAAGGGCTCTGTGGGGCAGGACAGCATCCCTGCTGTGCCAGCCCCTTCCCAGGGAAGCTGATGGGTGTGGGATGCAGCTGGAAGCTCGATTTCCTAGGCAGGGTAACGCTGGTAACAGGGAGAGGGATGCTGAGGGAGCAGGAGCACTCTGGGTTTCCCATGCTCACTCCAGAAGGGAGCCACCAGTCCTTGCATATCTGATACTCAAAAGAGTCAGATCCAACTTTTGCCTCACTGAAAGTGGTTTTGCTTGGGCACACACGGCAGGTCATGACTGTAAAATCAAGGAATTTAAGCAGTTGTGATCTTAAGTTTGTAGATGAAGGTTTTTGTGAGCGTGAAGCAGCTGTGCTCTCGTCACGGAGCAAGATGAGCAAAGCACCACCAACTCCTGCTGCAATCCTGCAAGTTACCTGGGGTATTAATGGTGCTAAAATCCAGGACTCTTCTCCTGGGAGAAGGTGCCCTTGAAGGACGGGATGATGCACTGCTGCCTCTGAAGTTCTTCCACGTGAGCTGCCTCTCCGAAGCAGCTCTGTCGTCAGCACCGCGCGTCAGCCGTCACCGACTTTCAACCTGACACCGAGGGATAAAAAAAAATGGAGCAGCTGAAAGGGGGAGAGATCCCTGGGCACTGAGAAGTGAAGTTAGAAACTCTTACTTTCCTCAAGTGTACCTGAACCTCGGAGTGAATATCCTCCCCCAAACCTGTCCCGTGCTGCAAATCCTGCAAAACCCCTGTGTCCGTGGAAAATCCCTTGGCACGTCGAACCTGCCACTGCTGTCCTGATTAAGTATGCAAGACTGTCTCTGAATACGTGAGCCTTTTTACACCTGCAGTAAAGGGTGGAACAAACTTTCACCTTCAAAGCGAAGCAGAGCTTGTTCAGTGGAAAAATACAACCTTGGCAGCCCTGGCCATGCCACTGATAAAAAAAATCCTGCCTGTTAATCGCAATTCAAACAGAAATCCGCTCCCTGTCAGCCGCGGGAGCTTGTTTATGTGTTTCTTGGAACAATAAAACTCATTACCTGGCAGCAGATCAGCTTTTATAACCTAAGCAGGCACCTGACAGAGGGGTGCAAAAGAGAGCTGCTTCAGCACAAAGCCTGCTGTGAGCAGCCAGCCGGGGCAGCGGGGCTGCGGTGCCTGCGAGCCACCCACCTGCGCTTCCAGCTCTGGCACCCGATGCCCTTTTCCGAGGCTTTATCGGGATCCTGCTGCTGTTCCCTGTAATCCGACTCTGACACTGCCCAGAGTCTCCTGCACACTTTTTGTGGATGGGATCACCCCCAGATCCCAAACTGCTCCCGGTGTAAAGGGGAGGACAAGGGGGGAAGAGAGATCAGAGTGAGGCTGCCAAATGTCGTCTCAGTGGGACAGTTTTGGGGAGATGGGTGGGATCAGCTTGGGGGGTTTGCTGGGAGCAGTGGGGAAGGAGCAGGATGGCTGGCAAGGTGTGGGGCAGAGGAGGAGGATGCCTTGGTGGCACAGCCGGGCTGAACTTTGTGGAAGAATCTTTACTTCTCACTCCTTCTCTATTCTCCCACCTCTGCAGCCTTGTTTGATTGGAATATCAAAGCATGCAGTTCACCCAGGTTTGGGGCTTTAAACTCCCATTTCCCTGCCTCCAACATGAGCTGGCTGTCCCCCCCGTGCTAGCAGGACTCAGCTGAGACCATCCCCTGGTATCCAGTCCCCAGAATCCCGGCACGCAGCAGGCGTGTGCGGGGCCTTCAGTTTATATAAATCTGTAGCTCTCCAGTTGCATACATCCCCATGGAAACCACGAGGAGTTTCCCCTCGGTGAGGACGGCAGTAACATCACTTCCTGCTGCTGACAAACCAATTTGTCATGAAGTGATAAAAAGGCATGTTGTGTGTTTGCAGGAACTGGCTCCGGGCTTTGTTCCTCCCGAGCCAGAGGCTGCTCACCCACCCCGAGGCCAACAATGGCCATTGTGTGCCGTGCAGAGCAGGGATACGGACACACGGACGAGCCCTTCGGGTCCCCAAAATGCCAGAGCATGGGCGCTGACACCCCAAATTGAACACAAGTCACGGCAGCGCTTAGCACAGCACCCACAGATGAGTCCCCACAGCCCAGGGGTGTCCCTGGCCAGCCCGCACGGGGACACAGCACAGGAGCCCTGTGTAATCCCCCCAGCGAGATGCAATACTCGGGGGACACAACCTACCCAGTTATCACACGACAAACAGACCCAGAGCTCCAGATTAGACGTGTCTTGGGTAATCCCCTTGTCTCAAAGCTTTTGCCTTTTGTAATCAGCACTGGAGAGGTGCAGGGTGTACTCAGGCTTAGGGACTGTCCTGAATTAGTCACCCCAGGATCAGGCTCGCAGGGCCACAAGGATGTGTGATGCCATAGCGTTGAAAAAAAAAGAACATTACATCCAGATCACACACGGGCAAGTCTTGTTGGCCTGGTTACCACCGGGGTTTTTTCCTCTGCCTGGCTCCAGGGTAGCAGAAAGGGCACTGAGAGCTGTTTGGAGCTGGTGTTTAAGTGCAGCCCATTGCACAGCTCCACAGGGTGACAGTGGGATGGGGAAGGAGAAAAGGTTGTGGTGTGTGACTGTCACAGTGTGGTGAGAAATCACGACACCTCAAACCCCATCTAAACCTCTTTCTTATCCAGCAGCAATGTCTGTGACAGACTCTCAGTGCTGCCAGGGAGACTCTGCCCAGGGCTTTGGCTTCCCCAAATCTGCTCCCATCCGAGGCTGGAGGGAGCTCGGGAACACAGCTAAAACACGGGCTCAAATCCACTCCTGCTGAAAAAACAAATCAGCTCTGAGGCTTGTGCTGTGCGTGGCCTCCCACCGCACTCTGTTTACTCCAGGGCAGAGCCAGAGGCCGCAGCTGATGGGGGCTGGCAATCCAGGAGTGGCACGGCCAAGGTGGGCCCTGTTAGCACCCATCAAGGGTGTGAAAGGTTAATAAGTGTGACCAAGGTATTAAAGGAGACTCTGGGGAGAAGCAGAATTTTCTGGCATGGCTGTGGGGACTTTGACCTGCACCCTGAGCACAACCTCCGAGGGATGAAGCCAGGTACGTGAGGGGGAGCAGCCGAGTTGCTCTGCTGCTGGGCTGGGTGAAGGATTCCTGCTTTTGAGAGCTGTTTCCCATTTTGGAAGTGCAGTTGTACAAACCTGTGCCTGTCTGGAGAGCAGTGCCAAGGTCCTACCTGGACCTGACACTGTTAGCCTGGCACAGAGCAAGTTGGCTCTGTTATTGTAAGAAAAACGGCCAAAACCAGCGCGGAAAGGTTTTGTTTTTGTCCTTACATGGTGTGGGCAGCCTGCCCTCCAGGTGTGGGCTTGATCTTTTTTCCCTCGCCGTGGGAGTTTTCATTCCCGGGGTTTTGTAGCTGCCCTGTGTGGCTGCTCTCCCCCCTGGCAGTGCCAGGCTGGGTGTGCTGAGCCACAAGCGAGGGGCTGAGGGGTGGCTGAGGGTGGCTGAGGGCCCGGGGAGGTTGGGCTGGGGGTTTCCTGAGCGGGGTTCTCAAGCTGCAGCATTTACATGCGTTTCCTGATGACTCGCTCTGGGCTTCCCCTCGCAGCCCTGGCACGCAGGGGAGGGGGTGAGATCAGACACCGTGGGCAGCTTCCAGCTCCCCTCCCGGCACAGGGGCGGCTGTGGGCGAGCTCCAGGTGGGCGCTCAGCGGTGACGTGCTGCCAGTTTGGAGTTTGGAGGCGTTCTGAGAGCCAGCAGAGATGATGCTCATGGGTGGCCTCGGTGTATGGGAAGGGGATGAAGCCCAGCGGGCATCAGGAACCCCGTTAGATCTCACCCAGGTTTTGGTTGGTGCTCGCACTGGGTGAGTCAGGGCTGTAGGAGCAGTAATTTCATCAGCCAGTTCATTCCAGTCTCCTCACTGTCTACACCACGTCGGGGCTATCACGAGGGCTGCAGAAAACGCTTCATTTCTCATCAAAGGGTTCTGTATGACACCAGCCCCTCTCATGTCAATACATTTTCGTCTCTAAACTATAGGCCAGGTTTAAAAATAAACTCCCAGAGGGCTCTGATATGACGTAGTTACCGTCTAACCCAGTAACCGGTTGGCTACAAATGAACAGGTTCTTACTACACCATGTATTTTTTTTGAATTACAGTCGAAAGAGCCAAATCTAACTCCCACCTGTACTAAAATAATAAACTACAGTGTCATTTTTAGACTTCTAATTTCTGATATAATTTAATTTTATTTGAAAGGTGGTTTTTTTGTTCTCCAGCAGTTGTGGTAGAGATGGCTAATGATGGCTTTTTTCAGGTCTTTTACACACTGGGAAGAATTGTTTTCTTTTCAGTATATTATCGAAATTCTTGTCCAAATATGATCTATGGTAAAATTTTCACACATCAGTATCTTGTTCTTCTTTCAAATCTTGTTAAGGTTTTGTTAATTGGCAGCTGGGTCATAGCACCATGTGGTTTTAATGGCAGGTTTTTCTAATTTAGGGAGGATATAAACTGCAGCTGTGCATGAACTCTAACAGTTTTCCTGATACTCTGTGATACTTGCAGAGCAGCTGGCAACTTCTGACCTTTCTTGTTTTCTGCAGTGAAATCTGGATGATTGCAGAGATGTGTTTCAGGGATTTTTGGGTGATAAATAAAGATTATACCAATTGTTTGCCGTCCCAAAGGCACGGCCAGTCTTCTCTCTGTGGGCGGGACAGCACCCAGGGAATGGCTGGAGCTGTGCCAGGGGAGGGTCAGGTTGGATTTTAGGGAAAGGTTCTTCCCCCAGAGGGTGCTGGGCACTGCCCAGGCTCCCCAGGGAATGGGCACGGCCCCGAGGCTGCCAGAGCTCCAGGAGCGTTTGGACAGCGCTGCCAGGGATGCCCAGGGGGGGGTTGTTGTGGGGTCTGTGCAGGGCCAGGAGCTGGAATCCATGATCCCAGTGGGTCCCTTCAACTCAGGATACTCTGTGATTGTAAGAATCCATCCTGCATATAAAATACAGGACGGAAAGAAGTGAACTTTGCAGCTTTTCAGTGATCTGAAGTGCCCAGCGCTCATTGCCATTAGCCACGGACACTGCTGATACAAGCAAGTGCCATAAACTCCGTGGCTGGTGGGTCTTTCTATTTTAACCACGCAAGTGCTGGTTTCAGTGGTACGTTACAGGATGTTTTCTTGGGCTTTGTTGTTAAAACAAAGCCGTGAGTCCTACACGTGTCGGCTGCGATAGCATCAGCTGTGAACTCAACTCGGGCTGTGTCTGGGCACATGTGGCATTTCCCCTGTGGCGCTGGGCTTTGCTGGGAGAGCAGAGCTCCTGCCTGATGGTCTGGGTGCCAGCCTGGAGGGGAATTTTAGCTCAGTTATACAGAAGAAATTGTTCCCTGTGAGGGTGGGGAGGCCCTGGCACAGGGTGCCCAGAGAAGCTGTGGCTGCCCCTGGATCTCTAGAAGTGTCCAAGGCCAGGCTGAGCGGAGCTCTGAGCAAGCTGGGATAGTGGAAGGAGTCCCTGCCCATGGCAGGGTTTGGAATGAGATGATTTTTAAGGTCTCTTCCAACCCAGCCCGTTCTATGCTCCTGTAACCACGTCTGTGTGGCGGCCACTTCTCCCACTCCCAGGTCCGGGTGGGTCACACCTGGCACCTCAGGGCAGGAGATGACTTCTGGAAACACCTTTAGATGACCTTTGCAAACACCTTTAGTCCTCACTGATGGCTGAGAATGAGGAACCCAGCACCTCGGGGCTCCACAAAAGCAACTGCAGCACCCACCGCGATTAGCACGGGGAGAGCGGCACAGTCCAACTGGTCCAAATTGAAGCTCCGCAGGCTGCTGTGGCTTGGCTGGAGCCTCTGTTGCGTCACCAGGACTCTTTGAGCCGAAGGATTTCTGGCTGCCCTGGGAGCTGTGCGAGGAGCCAGCTGAACAGCGGGATCGAACAATAGTTCCCACCCTTTCCTCCTGACGGGGAGGAACAGAAGGGGACAAAGCTGTTCGCAAGGAGAGGGGGAAAAAAAAAATCCTTTCGGTCTTTCTTTCGCTCTTCCGACTCCATTAGGAGATTTTCCTCCCTCGGGGAGCCACCGGGCATCCCAGCACTGAGCGGCCCGCAAATTTCAGCACCTTTCCTCGCGTCTCTCCATCCTTTAAACGCCTGTCTGCAGGCGCCAGCGAGGATGGGTGTTTATAACTCCTTTTGTTCCTCTGTTTACAGCTTCCCTTCCAGGCTTTCGGGGATGGCTGACGTCAGGATGCTCCATTCGGGCTCCTCTGTACTTTTATCCGGTGCTAATGCCTTCCATGAGCCGCAGGAATGCGGAGCGTGGGGAGCGGGGTCCCGGGGAGGGCGGGATGGAGCCGGCAGCGCTCGGTCGGGCGCAGCACCGTGCTGCCCACCCTGCCGTCCCCGCCAGGCACCCATTGGCCTGCTGGGCAGCACCATGGTCATTTATGGCCTTGCGAGGGGAGGACCTGCCCACCGGCACCCTGTCTGTCTGTCCTGGCGGCTGGCACAGCCCTGCCTGGCACCGCCAGCTGCTATTTTTAAGGCGCCCGGGCTGCATCCCAAGTATAGCGCGCTCTATTTCTGGTGCAAAATGATCTTCCTGGGTGGGGGGTGCGGGTTTTTGTGTTTTTTTTCGTATGAAACTCATGGGTTTGGAGGCAGGGAGAGAGACAGAGAAACAGCTGGGCACAACTGGAAGAGAGGAACGAGGAAAAGCAGGGAGAGCCGGCGGCCGTGAAGGTCTCGTCCAGAGGGAGAGCTCTGTTCTCCAGTGCTCCTTGCCAATGGTTTGCTCATGGATCAGGAATCAGCGAGGCCTGGGTTTGGTTTACAGCTGGGGTTTGTTGAGGACGCTGGAGGGCTTTGCATTTGTTTGAAATAGGCTGCTGGGGAAGTTTGAGATTCCAAAACATTTAACGAGGCTGCGAGGGATGAAGAGGAATGCTAAATGCAGAGCTGTGAACTCGTTGGTTGCTTTCGCCAATTTTGGACTCGCTTCTCACTCCAGATCAACCAGATCTCAGGAGGAGCAGAATGCCATTTGTCCACCAGGGCCTTAAAGAAATTCCTGAAAAGAACGAATCAAAAGGAGCTGTTGGGTTTGCTGCGTGCCTCGCAGTGATACCGAGAGGCCCTGAACAGCACCGCAGGCTGCATGAGAGAGGGGGTGTCACATTCCTGGGGGAGCAAAGGAGCTCTGCTACTGCCTCCAGGTGCTGGAGCAGGCCCTGCCGGGCTGTTCACTGCAGGACCCTGTTCCCCAGGCAGAAAGGGATGAGCAGGGCCATGGACTGGACTCCTCGTGGCTGTGGGTTCTGCCAGTGCAGCATCTGAAGCTGGAGGTCTGAAGTGTTTCCTCTTCCGACACGCAGGTGGGCTGCTGATGACACAAAGGCTTCTGAGAGGACAGAAGAGGATGTAAAAGAGTTTTCTTTTTAAGGCTTAAGAAGAATTTGCCATTCTTAACTTTTTCAGTGCTTTCTAAGGACCCACTCTGCAATGACAAGTGGCACAAAAAGTGTGACATTAATCATGGTGCTAATCCAAGTCCTGTTTCTGAAACCTGCTGTTCTCCTACCCCCACTCACCTGTGCACCAGGAAAAGCTTTTCCTCAGCCCATAAATTCAAAGTGGAAATAGTTGGTGTTTCCAAAGCTGACAGCTTTTTCTTTGTGATGTTCTTTTTGAGGAATATCCAGTTTGAGACTGGGTGAAATGTTTCTGACTTGTGTTCTCACCTAGAGCCAGGCACTCGTGTCCAGCTGGGGTCCTTCAGGGAGAGAGTTCTCTGTTTCTCTGGACTGTTTTCTGGGAGGTTCCCATTCCCAACAAACTGGTCCATGCTGAGCTGTGCAGTGCCGCAGATGGATTCCTCCTCTCTTACAACCATCTGGGACACTTCTCTTCCACGGGCAGGTGCTGCACGTGGTGCCACCACAGCACTTCCAGCCTTGGAGACTTTATGGAAGGGAGAGGCACAGATGTGCAGAGGGGAGGAGCAGCTCGGTGCAGGTGAAGCTGCAGAGCCGGGTGCTTGGTGTCGGTGGATAAAGGATCCAGGCACTGCAGAGCCTAAATCTGTCAGGGTGCTTGCCCAGGCCGCTCACCAGCTCTGGCTGGCTTGTTGCTGCATTTCCCCCTTCCCCTGCACGAGCCGGTTTCCACTCAGGAACACAGTTTAACCCTTGGAGAAGAGGTGCTAATTCCCCATTGTTTTGCCCCTTCCCACCATGACATAAGCGGAGATAAAATATCACCACGTCGGGAGTGGCACCAGCTGCTCTGGGCTGTTCCTCTCTCACCTGGCTTTCTACCAAATCACCAGTCCTGGAGATCTCAATTTCCCCACCCGCCTCCTCCTCCCCTCCAGTAATGGGTCTCTGAAAGGCAGCTAAAGAGATGAGAAATGGCTTTGCACGCCGTGCTCTGGGGGACAAGGTGAGCGTCGGGCACAGGCTGGATTCCATTCTGGAGGTCTATTCCAGCCTCAGGGATTCAGGGATTCTGGGATTCCGGGATCACTGCCTGCCCAGGAGCTCGTTGCTGGCTCCTTCCTCCCCCTGCACGTGGCCGGTGTGTGCGGGACCCCTCGGCCCTGCACAGGGGCAGGGAGCAGCCTCCTCCTGCTGACCACAGAGACGAAGCGGCCTTGTCAGACCGGTGGCCACCCAGCCCCTCCGCAAGGATGCAGCGGGTGCGAGAGGAACCAGCTGGCTGTGCTGGATTTCTCCTCTCGCATGAGGGTGGAGGAGATGCTCACCAACAGCCAGGGCCACCCTTGGAGGCGTTGGCTGTGCTGGGAACCCCCTACATGACCCACGGGGGCTTTACAAGACTTTTGGCCACATCTCTGGGAGCAGCGTGAGTGGCCCCGGCCTCTCTCCAGCTCACCCTCAGCCCCGGGGAGCAGCTGGACGCGTGGATCCACGCATTTCCCTTCTTCTCCCCGTGTCCCCCTGGAGAAGGGGCTGTGTTTGTGGGGCTGAGCTCACTGGATCCCTGCTGGAGGAGCTGCAGCAGAGGGGCTGTGTGAGCCTCCTGCTCCGCGCGCTGACGTCGGTGCTGCAGGAAGGAACAGCGAGTTCCTGAGGGGACATTCCTGCCATAGCTGTGCGGGGCCCTGTCCCCTCCCCGCTCCCCCGTCTCCAGAGGCTGTTATTGAAAGCCATTTCCATGGCACCTTTCCAGGCCCGTATTCCTTTTCACACGCCAGGGCTGGAAGCAAAGCCCTGCTCCCTGCCCCGGAGCCTGCATCCAGAGCCTTCTCCCGCCGGCTGTACTTTTCCAGAATGTGCAGGACGGAGCCCCGCGGCTTCCTTGAGGACTCCTGGAAAGCAGGAGGGATGCACGGGCTGGTGCTCGAGCACAGGTTCCCCACAAAGTAAAAGCATCCACGTCTTTGTGTCTTCACCCCTCTTGCTGCTCCTTAATTGCTGATTAAGGTCTAATGAGTGTCCGGAGATTGCTTTTATAGAAATTACTTAAAAAGTCTGTTACTCGCTGCATTTTGCTCAGTTTCCTGCCTGCAAATATTCTCCTTTTTTGCAGCATTTTTCATTTACTTCGCAAGAACACAAATGGTGTTTTTGGCCATCAGTATTTCAGCAGCTGTAGGAAAGTCAGAGAGGGGAGAGTGTGCCCATCCCTGCCCCATCTGCCTCGTGGGGCCAGGTCTGGCTCTGCCAGCTCAGCGTGGCACCCGGGTGATGAGGCTGATCTCTGGATCTGGGTATTTCTCCCCTAGATAGCCACAACCCTGAGCTGTCGCAGGGATTTTTACCCACACAACACACACCAGGTCCCTCTGAAATGCAGTGCTTGAGGCTGAAACTGAAAGTTCGGAGAGAATTAGTCACTGCTGTACCCTGGTAACGCTGGCAAAAACCAGCCTCAAACACGGCAAAGGCGAGGGTTTTGCAATCCCAGCAGCAGCAGAAGCAGCCCTGAGCCTCTCCCGACACACAGGGAGCTGCTGGGGGGAGCACCCCAGCCCCTTCCTCCTGCCCTGGGCATCCCACAGAGGTGACGAGGGTGTGGGGCACAGCCCAGCACCCTCCTCTGCATCAGTCCCGGCCAGTCTGGGGGCTGGGATCATGTGTCTGCCTTGTGGAACAGCAAATGCAGCCCTGAAGGCTTTGGGGGACAGGGTTTGGGTCCCCAGAGGTGATCAGACCCCTGGGAATGCTCTCCACCCACAGTGCTGCCAGCATCAGAGAATTCCAGAAACGCCGAGGTTGGAAAAGAGCTCCAAGTCCAAGCTGTGCCCCATCCCCACCTTGTCCCCAGCCCAGAGCACTGAGTGCCACCTCCAGCCCTTCCTCGGACACCTCCAGGGATGGGCACTCCAAACCTCCCTGGGCAGCCCCTGCCAAGGCCTGAGCACCCTTTCCATGGGGAAATTCCTGCTGGTGTCCAACCCGAGCCTGCCCTGGCCCAGCCTGAGGCCGTTCCCTCTCCTCCTGTCCCTGTTCCCTGGGAGAAGAGGCCAAACCCCCATCTTGCTGCACCCACCTTATCCCAACCTCAGCTTGGAGGGTCCAAAAATTCACTTGGGAAGTTTTTGAGCTGACCTCCAGCTGTTTTGGGGTCACCGTTGACCACAGCCTCCCCCGAAAAGTTTGACTCTCTTTGAAACGCGGAGCTGCTGCTTTGTTTCCCCCTTCTGGGGCTCTCTGCAGGGCGCTGGGGGGGTGAGGAGGGGGCTGTGGGGCAGGGGTGGCCCCACGCTGTCCCTGCAGTGCTGTGGGGCCGGTTTGACTCGTTCCAGATCCGCAGGGTTCACGTCAGTGCTGGCAGCGGGAGCCGTGCTGTGCTTAACCACCACAAAACATAGCAACGGCACAGCAGCGCTCGCACCCGCGCAGAGGGGGAAAAAACAACACAAAATCAACGTGAAACAAAACCAAACGGGTTTTTCAGGCTTGCCTGCGCTTCACGGCACAGAAAAAGGCAAAGCTTCCAGGAAATGGATAAGGGCCTGTGAAGGGTTTATTATGGATGCTCTGAAGAATCCCACCCCTTTCATCAGGGAGTGTTTCAGGCAGTGCTGCTCTGGTCGGGGCAGTCAGGGAGCCTCCCTGGCCCTGCCGGCCCCTGGAACCGGCTGTGCAGGCAGGGCAGGAGCCTCGGAGCTGCCTGTCCTGCTCTGCCTCCTGCCCTGCCCGCACTGACCTGGTCACTGCACTGGGGCACAGCTTGGAGCCTCTGGGCACAGATCTGTCCCCCTCAAACCTTCACAGGACCAAGGGGAGGAGTAGGGGGTGAGTTACTGCCTCAGGAGAGAGTCACAGAATGGTTTGGGGTGGAAAGGACCTTAAAGATCGTGTCATTCCAACCCCCCTGCCATAGACAGGGACATCCTCACTAGACCAGGTGGCTCAGAGCTCCAGCCAACCCGGCCTTGAAGGGGTTTCTGAGTCCTGGAATCTACTTCAGAAGGGGAAAGGTTGCAGGGAGCTCCAGGGAAATGTGAACCCACATCCGTCTCTGCAGTGGGCTCAATTAGGTGTCTGTACCCGGGATCCTGATCACATCCTGGCCTGAGGGAGCTCGGGAGGCGACTAACTCTAAAAAAGAAGGACAAGTCCCTGTGTGAGTAGACACCGCCCTCCTAACCCCCAACCTTTCCTGGGCAGGACATTGCCTTGCACCTCATGCCAGCCCCTGCCACCCCAGAGGTACCAGTGCTCCTTCCAGAGCATGGAAACTGGGATCAGAGGTGCATAGAGGTCCGTGGCTACATGCAGGCTTGGCACAGGGAGGCTGCTCATCCTCTGTACAACCTTCTGGGAGAAACCTGAGCAGTGTTTTGGGTGGCAGAGAAAAATGGGAGATGGAGAGTGGCTGCGGATGGGTCAGGGAAGGCAGCCCTCACTCTGGATCCTCTGCTCTGATCGTGTCCTGCCTCTCCTTCGGGTGGGAACAACGTGGCCAGGGAGAGAGGGAGGTAGAGGCAGCCCTGATGAGTCCACCTGACCGGTCCAGGACTGCCCGTGCAGCAGGAGCTGAGGTCAGTGCTCTCATAATTAGTAACAGAAAAAAACCCAGGCAGAACCCGCTTGCACAACTGAGCTCTCTTGACCCTCCTGGCCATACATTCTCAGGCTCGCTAAGTGCTGCAGACACAGCTGCGTCCTCCCGGTGCTCCTGGGCTGACTGGACATTTAGAGCCTCTCCCTCTGGCTGCTGGGTCTCGTACTTTGAAGCAGTGCAAAGGAGGAGGATGGATCAGCTTTCCTTCTGTGCCTCCTCCCACATACCTTGGTCATGCTACCTCCAGCACTTCCCCTTCCCACACGGAACGAGCCCTTGGCAGGTTACGTGGAGCCCACAGTGCTAATTTTATTTGCTGCTTGATCTTTTTTCTGGACTTTTCTGGCATTTTCTGGGGAAAGCAAAGCCCGTTCCTTGGCCCTGGGGGAAGTTTGTCCCAGCTGTGCTGTTTCCGTGTCACTTTTGTCACCAAGGAGCTCTTGGAGC
The DNA here is from genome assembly GCA_013397725.1 of Rhagologus leucostigma. Lineage (NCBI taxonomy): Eukaryota > Metazoa > Chordata > Aves > Passeriformes > Rhagologus > Rhagologus leucostigma. The sequence continues at coordinate 1,053,507 of VZTD01004942.1, read as the reverse complement.
TCCCAGGACTTGCGTTCCCAGGACTCCAGGAAACGGCTTGGACAACTCAGGGCTTTCACAGTGAAATCCAGGCTGCAGAGAGAAGCAGGGAGGAGAAAAGCAGGTTGTGACTCACTGACCTGCACCTCCAGAGCGTGATGGGACGTTACCAGGCCATCTGGAGCCTGTTAGAGAAGGAAAAAACCAACCCAGGTGGCTCTTTTCAACCAAAATTCTGCCACCTGGGGAGGAAACCTCTGCCGTGCCGGTGTGAAAGGGTGTCTGGGAGTCCCAGGAAGGTCCTGCTGAGTGACCAGGGCAGTCGCTGGTGTGTCAGCAAACACGATGTCACCGGTGAGACGTTGCGTCAGCGGTGGCACCGCAGAGGTGCCGGTGAGCTCAGGCTCTTATTCACGCTGCACTCACATCTGCTGCAGAACCTGCTGTGCCTTATCGAGGAGCTGAGTCTCCAGCACCTCTGCACAAAAGAAAGAGGGGACTGAGTCATGAAGTAACCTGTTAAAAATCACCCAGGAATCAATGAAGGCGAGAGAGGGATGGAAAGAAGTCAGGCTCAGGTCGCTTGAGTAACCCTGCCAGGCCCCAGGCACCAAATGTCAGTGCTTTTATCAGCTTCCACACACTCTGAAATATTCCTTAGCTCATTTTCCACCATTTGTTTCCATTTGAAACCAGAGTCCACTAAGTCCTGTGAATTCTGGGAGTGATGGAGTGACTCATGCTAAGCCAAAGCAGCAGTCGCCTTTGGACGCCTCACACATCTGGACTTCCAGCCCCACTTCAAACTGTTGCTGACCCTTCTCATGTAGCCTTGAAATCTGCAGCACCACCCCACTCTTCCGTGGGTACGTATCTTATGTAATAAACAACATTTTTTCTAGCTCTGGTGAGAAAACGTCACACCTGGATTTTCAGTCTGGCAGAAAAGTAGTTGAGACACACTCCTTAAGTGTGATTTAACTTGTGGTAATCAGAGAATCAGAGAGATTCATCTTGTCCAGCTTTGCTGCCACATTAGCCAGAAGTTTTTCGGTTTTTTTTTCAGTTTCTGTCTCATATGACAGCCTCTACAATAGCTGTGGCAAAACGAGTAAATGAATAGCTGCCAGGAGTTTAAATAAGGCTACCTTGCTCATTGTGCTCTCGGGAAGGATCTTTTTTCCTACACAGAAATCTTTTCCCAGGCTGGATTTAAGGAACTGGGACACTCATCTGTGAATTCCTGGATATGGTGAGGCCACAATAGTGGGGCTGTGGGGAGCTGCCGGAGAGGTTTTCTGTGGATGAGGGAGTTGGGTGAATGGATCCGAGGAGTGTCTCTCGCTATGGAGAGACTGCAGGGAGTGCACAGAGTCCTCAGGGCAGTGCCCATGCACCTGCCTGCATCCACTGAACATGAAATTCCCAGGCCAGAAATGGGCATGTCCAGCCTTGAATGAGCTCGAGGGTGAAAAGGGACATAGAAACATCACAGAAACATCACCCTGCGGTGCTCAGCCCAATAAATGCTGGAGCTGTGGCTGGGAGGTGTCGGGTACCACTTCATTAACCGTGTCTAATTACAGCGAGTTCTGGGTGTCTGTGCCCTCTGCTGGGCTGGGCCACGGCTGGGGTGGCTTCAGAACACTCTGGGGGACAAAGCCCGGGGACCAGGGTGGGGAACTGCCAGTGATCTCACTTCATGTGGCCTTGCAGACATGTGGGTTCGGTTTTCCTTTTGTTTTTCCGTGCCTTTATCAGATGACATTTCGGTGTGTGCGGAGCTGCCAGCGGTGTCTGACAGGGCTGCCGTGGCCTCAGCAGGGACGTTTGTGCCCTCCCTGCCCGCTCCTGGCCCCGGGAAGGTTGTTCACAGGAGGCAGCCCCGGCAGGTGAGGGATGTCTGCAGGTATCCCCTCCCTCCTGCAGGGTCAGTGGTTATCGAAACCTTCCCCAGAGTTTTCGACATCTTAAAAACACTCTAATGACACGAAAGCGTTCAGCTTCTTCTGGGAAGGACCCTGGACAAGCTCCCTGGACGGATGTCACCCTTTCTCGGCTGCTGCTGGCTGCCGTGACACGGTTTTTGTGCAGCCGGAGCACCGCGATTCCCCTCCAGAGACGAACCGGGAGGTACCAGCCGGGCTGGGGGTGTGCGTGGAACCACCACAACTCGCCACAAGCCCCTTCCCGCGAGCTAAACCGAGAGGAAAACTCCTCCACTCGTCTGCCACTGCTCGCCGGGACCATTTTTTGTGAAAACCAACCCTTGTAAATGCCTGTCCCGCCTGAGCCCGGGACGCGCCGCAGCAGGACGGGCGGTTCGTGGGGAGAAGCTCCCCTCTAGCGGGGGATGCCCGCAGCGTCGCTCCGGAGCGGAGAGCGGCTGGAAAACCCTGCGGGAAAGAACCTGGGGGTGCTGGAGACAGAGGAAGAACATGAGCCAGCAGCCGGGGGGGTCGGGCTCTGCTCGCAGGGAACAGGGACAGGAGGAGAGGGAACAGCCTCAGGCTGGGCCAGGGGAGGCTCGGGTTGGACACCAGCAGGAATTTCCCCATGGAAAGGGTGCTCAGGCCTTGGCAGGGGCTGCCCAGGGAGGTTTGGAGTGCCCATCCCTGGAGGTGTCCGAGGAACACCTGAATGTTCCAGGCACTCAGTGCTCCGGGCTGGGGACAAGGTGGGCGTCAGGCACAGGTTGGACTCGATGATCTTGGAGGTCTTCTCCAACCTCAATGATTCTGTGGTTCTGTGAAAAATTCAAAGCAGAGGCACTTATTGCATCTCTGCAGACCCAGCACGAGGGGCTCCATAACTGATTTTATTGTCTGTAACGAGAACGGTGATGATGCAGTTGAGTTGCCCAGTCCTTACAGCTGTGTTTTCAGAGCACTGATTTTCTTAACAATAATTACCTGTTTAATTCCCACAGCATCCTGAGGGGAGAATTCAGTGCTGTTGTTATCTGCTTTTTACAGAGAGAGAAAACGCTGGAAAAGTGGGGGAAGAACATTGCCTGGCAAAGTCATCCAAGGTCAGGATCCAAGTGATGCTGGAGGGAGCCTCGCTTGAATCAGCTGTGCTGATCTGTCACATCACTCAGCTGTTCCTCACAGAAAGAACAAAGTTTTGTTATTTTGCAAGTGGCCCTTAGCGGAGCTGTGCACTGAAAAATGCGAAGTGACTAAAATGTGACTCTCTGCTCTTCAACAGCATCTTCAGAGCGGAGAGGGAGGCACTCAGAGCATCCAAGTTTCGGGTAGGATCAGAGGATGATTTAGGTTGGAATGGACTTTAAAGATCATCTGGTTCCAAGCCCTTGCCCCGGGCAGGGACATACCCTAAAGGTGCGGGATACAAACCCAGTCTGAGCACTGGGAAATGAGGGGGGTTGTACCAGGACAGCCTCTAAGCCACTGTGATGAAAACTTATTCCTCCTCTTCCCTGGGGACTGGGCTCTCTCCAGTTTGAGGACCGAGGTTTGTGAAGTGCTTTGAGATCTGCTGATAAATCTACTACAGAAGCAGCAGTGTTATTGCTCTCACTGCATTTATCAGGGTTTTAGGGAGGAAAATATGTTTTTTTCAAGGATCACACTGACAGAACTAAAAATATCACCGTGTTAGCTAGGGCTTGATCCTTGCTGCTACACACTGCTCCATGCGGGGTGTGTCCTGCACCTTTCCCAAGCATCTCTCCGGCAGCACGAGGGGACAGGGAATTTTGAGGGCTTCTCCATAAGCACCTGCCCGTGCACAGGCACCTGCTGAGCCCGGATGTGCCCTGGGCAGTCTCTGCAGTGCTCTGCCTCTGCAAGGGCTGCTCTCATTTCTGTGTGTTCCATGTAGTGAGTTATTCTTCCAGGGCCTGCGGAGCATGGGAGAGGAGAGGAATCCAAACCAGAGTCTTCCTCCCCATTTCTTGCTGGGAAAGCTGCCCCATGCAGCTGTGCCAGCCACCTCCCGGTACAAATCCTCTGTCCCTAGAGCTGAGGGGGGAGAGTTTAAGGGAGTTAAACCTCTCTTTGCTGAAGGGTTTTGGTTCCAGGCCAGTAACACATGTTGAGGGTTAGTCCTGCCTGACAGATTCTTGGTGGTCTTGGCATGGAGCGAGCGGGTGAAGCTCGGCTCAGTTCTCAGCAGAGACAGATGTTTGTGATTTAAAAAAATCATTACTGTGGTCATTGCCAGCCAGATTGCCTGGAAGAAAAAAAACCTTTCTTCAGGTCAGGATCGATGTGTTTTGGCTCCAAATCTCCCTGGGAAATCTGTGCTCTGTGTGATATTTCAACTGTGGAAAAAACATTATGAAAATTTAACCTAGTTGGGCTTTTGTCCAGAGCATGACCCTGGCACAGGAAGAGTCCAGGATAATGCAGGGGCTATTTTGGGGGATGTGATGCTCGATAGCCCTTTCCCTGCACAAGACATTGCCAAACATTTCAGGCCGGTTTTAAATACCAACCATCCAGCCCTCCCTGAGTGGTGTTATCCTTCCTTTACGGGGGGAAGCTGCAGGGAGGGATTAAAGGGGTTTGCCAACAGCTGCCCAAGGAAACAGACAACCTCTGCTAGAACATCATCTCCTGAACCTCCGTGCTGTGCCAGCAGCTGGGGCAGCGCCTCCTGAGAGCCCTGTCCCAGAGGGGCCAGGCAGTGACCAGTGGGATTTAAACGGGAAAGTGCCACACAACTCCCCTGGATCCCCTCTTGGGGTTTTATCTCTGTCCCTCGTAGCAGAAGTGGCTGAGGGACATGATGTGACCTGCCTGGGGCTCCTCCTCCTCCTGGGGACAGCCTGGTGGCTGCTGGAGCAGTGGTGGGAGAAGATGTAGATAAAAGGAGGCCGCTCTGCTCGGTTGGGAAGCTCTCGCCAGGACGGCAGGGCCGTGGTTGTGGCCCAGCTGCAGAAAAAGGGGCAGGTTTTGTACAGCAGGGTTTGTACAGCAGGGTTTGTACAGCAGGGTTTGTGCAGCTCCTGCCCCCGGGGCCCCTGGCCTTGGCAGCAGCAGCTCCGCACGTGCTGCCTCTGCACCCAGGTTCCCACTGCACCTGCTCAGGTGGAAGCAACTTCCCTGTTATTAGAGGGCTGGGAAAGCTGCTCCATGTGCTACTCGCCCTCCTCAGGAATGTGAGTGTGTCTGAGTGTTCTCTGGGAACAAACAGAGCGAGATGCCTCCTCCCTTTGCCTCTGAGAAAGGCACCGATTTCTCCGACTTTTTGTAGCACCAGCTGGAGCTCCCGAGGGCTGCAGCTCCCGTCTGCCACCAGTCCCAACCTGCTCAGGATCCACTGGGAGCACTCAGCACGTCTGCCTTGTGCTGCTGTTATTATCCGTAGAATCACGGAATACCCTGAGCTGGAAGGGACCCACAGGATGATCCAGTCCAGCTCCTGGCCCTGCACAGACCCCACAACAACCCCACCCTGGGCATCCCTGGCAGCGCTGTCCAAACGCTCCTGGAGCTCTGGCAGCCTCGGGGCCGTGCCCATTCCCTGGGGAGCCTGGGCAGTGCCCCCGGAGGAACCTTTCCCTGATATCCAACCTGACCCTCCCTTGACACAGCTCCAGCCGTTCCCTGGGTCCTGTCGTTGCTCACAGAAATTGGAGCCCCTGATGAGGTCTCCCATCAGTCTCCTCCAGGCTGCGCTGGATTGGGGTTGTTGTCACAGGGTTATTATCAGAAACCCAAGCCACACTAATGCCCCCAAACCTGGCGATGAGGGACAATAACCTGCCCTGTGTGAGGACAGCACCGCCAGCTCAGGAGGCTGTTCTGAAGGTCGCTCAAGCACGAGAGGCTTGTCACATCGCTCACGCCTAGGAGAGGAGATAAAAAATGCATTAGCAGCCAGATAAGGAGTATCCGCATGTCACTGTCACCCTCTGCTCGCACTCGAGCGGGACATCCCTTCCCCAGCCGGGCTCCCAGCCCATAACCCTGGTGTCTGGTGCGGGCACTGGGGAGGCAGCAGCGCTCCTGCAAAAGCTCCGCGGTTCCTTTCCTGCTGGACTCAGCCCATTCCCAGGCTCCGAGCAGCAACACACTCGTCTGCACATCATGTTCCCATTATTTTGTCCATGGTTTTCAGGGCAGGATGTGTCTTCATCTCTATTTCAGCAATCCAAAGCTGCTGGCACCCAGTAATGATGTTCTGGATGCAGCTGCGGAGGAGGAAACCGGCGCTGGGGACAAATGGTGGCCTCCCCACTGTCATTTTCCTTCTTTCTGTTATTCCCAGGGGTGGCTGGGCTGCTGTGACAGTTGAAACACTCAGGAATTTCAACCCGTCTAATTTGCTCTTTTACTTCCTTCGAAGTCCACATCAGTCCCGTGCCAAATAGAAGAGTAAATGAGATAATGGGGAACAGAAGGCAGCAGGACTCGTCCCAGCTGGGTATCTCCCAGCTCTGTGGCACGAGAGGACCACACGCTGCTTGGGATGGGGAAGAAATCCTCACCCTGTTCTGTGGCATTGGCTCCTGACCTTTCCTAGGAGCAGCTGCGCCCCGGGGACAGGTGACAGCAAGGGGACTGCTGAGCTGCGGGGCTGTGTTTTAAAGCCTTTTCAGAACCGAAACAATTCTACGCTGTCAGGGACCGTGGAGAGGCCCCTCCGTTAATTCCACTGTCCCCGGGCTGGTGCGGGCACAGGGCGAGCACAGGGATTTGGGATTGCCGGGCACGGCCGCAGCCCCGGGGCGGGATGACAGCGGGCTGGGCACCTCCTCCCGCGGCTGGACGGGCGCGGGCTGAGCCCACCCGACACGACCCGAACGAACCCGGCTGGGCTCGAGC
>VZTD01004942.1:1004339-1045809 GCA_013397725.1 Rhagologus leucostigma | reverse complement strand
TTTTTTTTTTTTTGGGATGTGTGTGACCTGCTGCAGTTTCAGTTTTCAATAAAACGTTCTCATTCTTCCCACCTGGTTCTTAACATCAGAAACGTGATCAGGTTTTTTAGGCATTTACAGCATGGTCTGATTTAATGACTTCTTTCACCAAGTCCTTCATTTTGTTTTCTCTTCCTCTGGGGGAACCCGAAATATTTTGCCGCTGGCAGGATGCGGGTGTTGTCATTTACTCAGTGTGTGAGTTCAGCAGCGTGATGTGCAGAGGGGTGAAGCTGCACTGCTGGATGCTCCTGCCTGAGCCTCTCTACAGGTGTGTGTGTGAGGGGAGGGAAAAGTCCCTCTGGAGCTGTGCCAGGAACCTTTGGAGCAGGAGGTTGCATCGTCCTGAGTAGCGAGTTCATTGGCAGAAATCCAGAGAGGGTTCCCAGCGATGCTGCAGCAGGAGAAAGAGGAATGTGGGTCAATGCAAAGTGAGACTGGGGTGTCTGAACCTGCAGCAAATACTTCTCCCTTCAGGAACTGGGCAGGAAACGGACAGAAAAAACCCAAAACCTAAAGAACAAACCAAACCAAATGACTCCTGAGCCTTGTTTCCTTCTGGCTGCTGCTCTCAGGTGTGGAGCACCCCTGGGTTCAGAGCTGTGCGTCCCTCGAGGGAGGGTCTCTGCTGTGCTGTGGGGTGTTACTAAACCCCCAGGGCATTAAGAGCTGGCTGTTCCTAACAAATGAGTGCTTTGGGTGCAGGTAAAGCTCTGCTGTAGTGGGTTATTCTCATGTTCCTGGTATTTCTCCATCCTGGGAGCTCTTTCTGCTGTGTTTGGTTTCGGGTGGTCAGCCCCCATCAGATTTACATGTTTGCTATGTCATGCAAGATCATTTCTAACTGATGAATAACTGTGCTCCCTGATGTTGGTTTTTGTTTTGAAATCCAAACATCCAGTCTTTGATTATAAAGCCAGTTCTGCAAAATAGAATTGCAGATAACATTTTGGAAGTTAATGAACTGTTAGGTAAGTCAGACCTCAATAATACCTTGTGTCAACAGCTGCTGCTGCTGCTCCCGTTTGCTTAACAGTGAAGGTAAATAAATGCATTTGATGATACTTCTAATATTGGATAGGAGAACTTGAACCAAGATGGAATTAATTGCCGAGGACTAAAAGAAAGATCCGCAGTGTTTGGGTGGAAAGCAGGAGTGTGGGATTGTAAAATTGGTAAATCCTTAAAGCTGGAGTTGTCACAGAGGCACGAGGCTTCTTAATTTAGGAATATTGATCTGTACATCTGTTACAAGAGAGGCTCTGCAGCCTGATGAGCTGTGCGGGTCCCCAGGTCCCCAAGCCCTGGCCAGGAGAGCCTGGGTGGGCAGTGAGGCTCCAGGGTGGACACTGTCACTGGAGGGCAGCTGAGGATAAAAAGTCACCAGTGCTGCTCTGTAACTCCCTGGGAAATAAAAAAAAAAGCTGAATAAATGCCAGGAAAAGGACACTGTGAAGTTGGTTGCTTAAGGGATTCAGCCTGATCAAAAGAAAAGCAAATAACCACGCAGTAGTTGGTCCCAGGAGAGCAAAGCTCGGAGGGGGACACAGCTGAGGGTGAGTTCTCACTCCAGAAGCAATGGGCATCCTTCTGAACAATCAGGAACTCTCTCAGTGGGGGAGAAACTCTGAATTATTTGCACCTTGTGCAGCTCAACAAGGTCAAAAGTCGCTGAAAAGTTCCTTTGCATAATGCAAGTGGACTTATGCCTGTATTAGATAATCATTCCCTGACTGGACTCTGTTAATGGTCTTTGGGTGTAAAACCAAATTGCAGTGCTGGGAGTGTTCCAAGTCAGCACAGAGCACACAGAACCCACACTGCTGTGCTGGGTTACTTTCTGGTGGATCTGACCTTATTCAGTGCTTGGGTTTCCCCAAAAATGTCCTTCCTGGGCTTCTCTCGGCTCTTAGCTCCCAGATTTCTCCTTCTGTAGGAAGTTCTCCCTGTTCTGGAGAAGCGAGAGGAGTTTGTTACCCTCTTTTTTTTGTTTTCCCTCTGCTCTGAAAGGCAGCGGGATGGATGAAGGATCCCAATTCTGGGCTTAGATGGCGCCAGAGCCTCAGCAAAGGATCTTCCAGGGCTCCTGCTCCAGCACTGGCACTGCCACCTCCCACCTCTGCTCACCTGGGCACGGGTCTGAGCCCAGCCTGTCCCTCACCGATGGGGAGCAGAGCTGGCTCTGCCCTGGGCATTGAAGCATAAGGGTTGGTTGGGATCTTGATTCCGGCAGCTGGGAACTTCTCAACTCATGCTTTGTCTTTACTGCTGTGCTTCTTACCCTGAGTCACTGTGCCCGGCTGCCAAAATATTCCATAGCGCAGTGAATTCCCGCATGGAGTGTGCTGGCAGTGCCCATCCTGCATGGATTCACATCCCCGAGTTAACCTGCACACGCCAGGCTCCGGGCAGGCTGGGTCAGCTGTGGGGAAAGCAGCACGTTCCCCTCACGGTTTGCTCGGAGACGCTTGGATTTCACACGCAGAAATTGTTCTCTCGGTAACAAATTGCTTCTGCAGAGCTGCACTTCTGCACTCCCCAAAGTGCTGGGGCTGTGCCAAGCTCGGCTCACCTGGGGACTGAACTCATCGCCTCAGCTGGATTTTTTTACTGATAAATGAACAGCATTTATGTGGATTTATCATGAAGGTGATAAGAGAGTACGTGTTGTGTTTCCTTCTCAGTGCATGGTGTGAAATCACCCCAGAAGTTTGGCTGTGGGGGATTCCCTGCAGCCTCATCTCGTGGAATCCCAGAATGGTTTGGGTTGGAAGGGACCTTAAGGCTCATCCTGTTCCAACTCCCCTGCCATGGACAGGGACACCTTCCACTAGACCAGGTTGCTCAGAGCTCCAATCTGATGCTCAGGAAAAGCTGAGTCTTAGCAGCGATGTCTCTTTTGCAGAGCTGGATTAATTTTGGTTTGCTGGAGGCGCCTTTGGGTTGCTCTGGGACAAACACAAAGTGTTCGCTCTGATACAGACCTTCACAGGTCAGGGGGCTGTCCTGAGGAGGGGGACACACAATGATTACAGCCCTGAGGGGAGATGGGAATGTCCCCATTGGGTCACCCCAAACACCCCTATTCGGGGCTCTTCACTGGGGCCAAGCGTTTCATCCTCTCTGAGGCTGCTGCACATTCCTAAAAAGGAGCATCCATATGCCCTGACTGGAAAGGACTCCAGTTTTCATGTCTGGCACTCAAACCACACAGTTATAAATGCCTGCTCCTGCCTTGAACTGGAACATAAATGTTTATAACTCCTGTTGCTCTCTTGACAGTTTCCCCAATAATTTACTGTCGAGACACCTTTTAATTTCTGACCTCATCTGGGTACCAGCCCGGAGTCTGCTGGAGTTGCTGACTTTTTTCCCCATCAAGGACAGAAGCTTTGCTTTCAGAATTCTGCCCTAAATTTGCAGAGGTGAGGTCTCTTGCACACATCCCACCTTCTCTGGGCACCTCTTCCCTTCCTGGCTGGGATCACTCCTGTGGGTCTGAGAGCCCCTCGGGGAATGGTTCCTGGGGTACAGCTACAAATCCTGCAGTGGAGGATTTGGAGAAAGGAACGAGAAACTTTAGGTCTTAAAATGATGCAAAAATTCACCCAGCCCTCCATTGTCTCTATTTCTGGGTCGCTGATAAAACTAAAACTCGGTTCTAAATAATGTGCAATATTTCAGCAAGGAAAAGCGAGACAAAGGGGCTATTTAAAGCCACCTTCTTTGCAGGGCTTGGCTCGCGGGCTCTGCCTCTTTTGTGTCATTGTGTCTGTGCAAAACACAGACGAGAGGCCGGGGAAATACAATGTGCACTCCGATTTAGAACATGTGCAAAGGTCAGCCCTGGTGCACGCTTGGCTTTGGGGAGGTGGAGGCTTTGGGCTGAGCAGGTTAACTTGGATTTCTGTAAAGCAAGGAGGGATGTCGTGAACAGGCAGCGGGAGAGTTCCTGGACGCAGTTTTAGAGAGGAATAACCTGTCTGGCCCATGCCTGGCTGCTCTTTTTGCTCTGAAATTGAGGCATTGTCTTCCCCTCGTGGCTCTGTTCTGCCTTGCTGCTCGAATCCTGGATCTTTTACCCTTCAGTGTCCTTGGGTGGATAAGGAGGCCAGGAGTATCTGTGTGAAACATTTGCAGAGCCATAAATATAAATGTGAGGTGTCACAACGTGTGCCCAGCCTGAAAGCAGCTACAAAACCCTCACAGAGGCCGCTAACCTGGAACGGCTTGTTCTGGCAAGGGGAGGAACACAATAAAAGGGCTTGCTGAAGGGAACTGCTTGCTGCAGGTTGTTTGGGAGGACAGGGTATGGGAGATCAGGCTGGAAATGGCCCAGGAGGAAAGGGGAGAGCACAGAGAGATGTGCTGGAGGTGACATCCAGCAGGGTTGTGCTGCGTGGTGGGAGATGGGGAACCTGTCTGGATCCTGGACCTGCACAAGCTGGGGAGGGTCTGCTGCAGCCTGAAAATGGAGCAGGATTTGGGGATTCTGAAGGAGTCCATGCAAAGAAAAATCTGTAGGGATTTACTGAGGAGATGGGGCAGAGTGGTTTTTTTTTGTTATTGCTCTTTTTTTGGAGGGGAATACGGGTATTTGTGTGCTTCTCAAAGGCTAAACTGTGTGTGTGGGTATTTAAGAAGTTTCAAGACGATCTCAATGCTTTGAAAAGTAGCTCTTATGTGCCCCTCAAGGATGGAATCTTAGACCAGCAAAGCCAAGAAGGCAGAGCATGATAAAAGAGAGTTATGAAGGTATTGGGGAGAGATCTGTGGTGTCTGGGTGTAGGGCCACGGGCCGTGTTCCGCACGCAGCTCAGGACAGCTGGATCTGGGAATGATGTGCGCTACACCCACATCGCTGTGGCTGCTTTAAGTGCTGCATTTTCAGGGCACAACACTGCCCCAGATATCACACTGTGTAACATGCCAAGGGCTCGAGAGAACCCCCAGTTGTGGGGCTGTCCCACTCTCTGGGTCGTGTGGAGGGGAAACCGAGGCCTGAGGTGACACAGCTTATCTGGGGTTTGTAACACCTGCTCTGGACGGAGGGTTTCTCTCCTCCTGGCTGCAGCAATCCCCCAAATCTTGAGGCAGTTCAGGAGTCCTGGCTAAGATCCCTGCTGTCATCTCTGAACTGTGCTGCCTTCCCAGTGCCTGTGGGTATAAAAACATCACATCCATTTTGAAGCCTTATCTGTGCCTCCTTTCTGCAGCGTTGTTGATGGATTTTTGGCCTTGTTAAAGTCATCTTCTGCGAGGATTTATCTATTTTTCGTGTGTCAAAGATAATTTTTATTTTTTCAGAGCTCCTTCATGCTGAATTAATTTGTTCTCTGTCAAACCTGTTTTGTTTTTCGCTCGAGCCCGGTGAGTGGGAGAACCCAACTCCCAGAAACGCGTGTGCATCTCTTCTCCTGCGTGTGGCACTCCCGTGCCAATAAATCCAAACCTTCAACCTGCAAACCCTCTGAAGGAACACAGCCCTCCGTGCCTCAGCTGCACCCAGGGGTGGCTCTGGATCCCAGCTCAGGCATGGGATGGGGTTGCAGCCAGCGTGGTTCCCCTTTTGAGCCATCGACGTGTGAGGAAAGGCCATTCCCTTCATTTGGGCAGGAAAAGCCACTTTAATGTAGGGAGATATGGAGCCTTCTCCTCCTTTTCCTCTCCTGGCCACTTGTGCCTTGCAGAGAGGAGCTAAAGGTGGTGGGATGCTGCAGGGATAGTTTTTTTCTCTCCTTACCCAGACTGGGGTAACGTGGTTTGTTTTGGGAACAGTCTGTGTTGGAAACTGGGAAAACAGATTACTCAGAGCCTGAGAGCTGCTACTACTTTCTTTTATGATTTTTTTTTTTCCCCCTCTGTCTTTAATTTGCTGAAGGTTAATGGGGCTGAGACAAAGAACAATCTTAAATGCCACGGGGGGAACAATGACTGCGGTATTTCCTGCTGTGGGCTGTGACCAGGGGGTGCTGCTGCCTGGTCCCTGTCCCTTGGGAACGGCCTGGATTGTCACAGCCTTGTGACAGCTTGGGGCTGAGCTGACTCTCTGTTGTGGCCAGAGCATTCAAGGGTGATTTTAGGATGCTTCAGGGCTCCTGCCGATAGCAGGGATGTGAACTCCAGGTTTATTTGGTATCTATACCTTGATATCCATACCATGTGCACGGAGCAGGACTCGTGGCAGGATCGGAGCAGGACTTGTGCCATGTGGCTGCCGAAGTCTCCTGGTGTCAGGAGGAGCAGCTGGGGACTGGAGAGGGTTGGGGAGGGTGAGCAGGAGGGAAGATCTCCCACTTCTCTCATTCCCCTCACGCTGATGTGGAGAAACAAACCCAAACCGAGCTGCCCTGACCGTGCTGTGACGAGTCCCCTGTGAGGCTCTTCCCCTTCCCAGCTGAATGTTTTTGTAGGTTCTGGGTGCTCCTCGCTGGGTCTGCCGTGCCCTGGGTGTGGGGAGCAGCTGGAAGGGGAGCTGGGGCCGAGCAGGGTTTGGGAGAGGCCACGCAGAATAAGAAAAACAAGAAGCAGTTGTTTTTTAAGCTGCTTTGTTCTCTCTATTTCTGTAGCTAACCTTTTGCTTCTCGAAGCAATAAAAAAAAAAAACCAAACCCTCTTCAAAAAAAATATTGCAGGGTGTTTCTTTGTGTGCTTTGACTAAGCCGTTCCTCGTAAACCAGCGGCTTTTGCGTAAACACAGGCATGGCAGGCAGAATTATCTGCTTTTCTGCAGCTGTCAAGTACCTTTGCTCCCCCAGTGATGTATAAATGGGGGAGTGAGGCTGGGAGAGGCGACCCAGACAGAACCTGGGGTGCCCTCCTCTGCCAGGGCATCCCTGCCTGGTTCTGATCTGCCATGGGGGCACCCTGAGCCACTTTGTCCCTGGATGCCACCTGATCTGACCAGGGCTCGGCTGCAGGGAGTCCCAGGCTGGGCATTAAACCAGCCAAGGACTTCAGAGTATGAGGTAGGGACTGAAAACCCACCCTGGGCTGCATCTTTGGGCAAGGGACGTTCTCAGGACGATAAATGTGCCCCTGGAGATGGGTATCCTGGGCTTTTCTCTGAACTTTTAATTGCTTGCCAGTGCTGGAGTCCCAGCAGAGCTCGGGGTGGCAGCAGCAGCTGTTTGGTTGCTAATTGCTGTTGTCTGTTCCCTTGTGGCCTCCAGCCAAAGCTGGCATGCTAAATCCAGGATTTGCTGGAGAGGAGGGAGACCTCCCTTCCACCCCTGTGGGCTGGGGCTGCGGGCTTCAGTGATTTATTTTTTTTTTCCCCCAGATAAAATGAACAAAAGCTCAGTGTCCCGTGACGGCTCTGATAAGCTGGAGGCTCCAGACATGCCCCAGCACAGACTGCCCATTGCAGCCTTTGTTTATTTAAAAATAAAAAGCCCAACCTCACTATCTTGATGATGGAAAAAAAAAATTTCCATAAACGTGCCGGAGGCGTAATTGGTGCCAGTGGAAACCAAAAATGACCCTTGGCCTTCCCCTCCACCCACCTTTTTCGCAGTGAAGTGGTTTGGTGGGGAGCTTTTCTTAGGCTCCGGTGGTACTGCAGGAATCCTTTCCCATGGACCCAAACCTCACCAGCCTCAGGTGCTCCAGGGGATGGTGGAAGGGCTGCGGTGAAATTCCAGGTGGAATTACGTATCCCTGCCTCTCAACACTGTGGTCAAATCCTTTGGAGACCATCCTAAGGGCAGCAGCACCGTGCCCTAGGAGTACTTAGGGAAATCTCGTTATCAGCATCTTTTCTAATGCGGGATCATCCCGTTATTTAGATAATTGTGCAGTCTGTTCCCTCGGAGCTGCCTGGCTGCTGGCCAGGGGCAGACATTCCGGGTTAGCACCTTCTCCTGCCTCTTCAGACCTGCTGTGCCTCAGGACAGAGGGTCCCTGGGGGTCTTTCCTGCCCTTTTGGGGGTGGTGGCATTCCCAGCTCAGCTCTTGGGGTATGGCAGGGAAGGAGCCACCTTTCCGTTGGCTGGTGGCTCTGCAGACCCTCTTGATGAAGATGTGACCACAACTGGTGCTGTGCAGGACCTCCTGTCACTCTCCGGGCTGAGCTGTGTTGAGCCACGTGTCCCTCAGTGCCACCAAAATCGAGGTGCAAACCGACAGGTTGGGCTGAGCCTTTGAGGTTTCCGTGGGAGCCCTGCGGTGCTGGCTCACCGAGGGATGGATTTCATGGGAGGATTATTGCCACACAATGTGCTTTTGTGCAGTTATGTGGTGTCTTTTAAATCGTTTCCTCCGACAAGTCTGTCCACGCCCAAACCAAAGCAAACATTCTGAAAGGCTGCGAAGATAAACACACAAATCCTGCCCTCAAATGCGTCTTTTTCACCCGCTCCTTACAGGCACCTGCTCCGTGTCCTGGAAAGGAGGAGCATCCAGGAATGCTGAGTTAGGATTACCCAGCACAAACTTTGGCAAATGCTAACTCTCCAAACCTTCATTTCACAGCACCAGTATCTTTTTTAATTGGTAACTTTCTCGGAGAGGAGAAAGCGAAAGCTGGGACTCTGTCACCTCCTTGCTCTGCCCTTTTAAGGTCAGCGCTTTCTTTTCATCCCTTTGAGGCCCTGCACCGTTCCCAGTGCTGGTGTCCATGGGCTCCCAAGCCTTGTTCTACATCTCTGAGTTGATGTCCAGTTTGCTCTCACCCATTTTTGGGCTCACACGGAGCGTGGGTGCTGCCCGTGCTGGAGGGTGAACCAAGGTGTCACCTTAGCAGCAGCCACCACTACCCACAGCTGCTGTTGTCCTGCCCCTCTGAACTTTTCTCAGCTTTCCTTCGGGAATAATCTGTGGAAAAGAGGGAATTTTAACCCCTGCTCACTCAGCCTGTTTTCTGGGTTGATAAACTGCGATCGCCCTGGGGAGTTGGTGTTTTGGGGTGAGGGAGTTGCCGTGGTGAAACTCCCTGGTTATTTCTCCTCCCTGTCCCCTCCCTGTCCCCTCCCTGCCTCCTTTGCTGCTTTGCCATTTCCCGTGACTGTGCTGTGTCCCCGGCAGCCCCTCGTGAAGGGCCTCAGCCAACTGGGCACAAACCCCTCGGTTGTTAATCAGTGCTCTGGCATCTCCTTCATCCACCCATCCCTTTCCCCAGTGAGACTTGTTCAGGCTAAACCCAGTCTCTGCTGGGAACCCCAGATGGGAAAGTGCTCTGGTTTTAACTAGCATCTTAATTGGCTTATCAGGCGTTGGCACTGCTGTCATTCCTGGATGCACTTTTCAGCAGAGCTCTTCTTCTTGCTATCCTTCAGTGCTTAATTTTTTTAGTTATCACTAAGTATCATTTTCCTGGTTCAGGGAGATATTCCTCTGAAATTCAGCGTTTGTTAGCTGAGCTGGGCAATACATCTTTTTTTTCCCCTCCCCAATAACCAAATCACTTCAGTTTTTCTTCTTCTGCCCAGCTCCAGATAGTGCCTGATCATTAATCCCAGAAATGTGCTGTGGTAGGAAAGGTGTATCCCTCTGACAGATAAGCTTGACTGACATAAATAATTTAGTTCCTCTGCACCTTTTTTTTCCTTCTGTAACCGCTGGAGATCGAGGTCACCCACAGAGTCATCTGAAATTCTCCTGCCAGTGATCTCCAGGTTTGATTTTGTTGTCAGCTATTTGGCAGCTGTAATTTATAGTCATGCTCCAGTGGCTTCAGGAAGATTATATTCTTTATTTCCATATCGTTTTTCTGCTACAGTAAGTGAAGAAAAAACTATAGGTATTTTGTCTATTTACTTTTTTGGTGTGGGCTAAGTTCTGAACACCAGGTTTCCCCCACCCTCTTTCCCTACTGATTTTTGTCTTCCCTGAATCATCTTTATCTATCTTAGAATGGACTGCCTGTGCTGTCTTTATATCCTGCCTTTTTGCTGGGAAATTGCATTCCAGTTGGTGCCGTTGATTTACCCTTGGCTTAGCCAGGCTTTTCCTCCTCTTTGCTGGCAGAGGCTTTCCTGGGGTTTTGTCCCAGAACCACTGCGACCCTTGGGAGCATTCACCAGAGATGGAGCTGGAACGGGGGTCAGTGCCTTTCTCGTGGCCTCCTCACAGCTTTGGGGACACAGCGCCGGGGTGACCAGCAAATAAAGTGACCACAAGAGGGGACTGAGGCAGCCCTTGAGCAAAGTTTGTTTTTTGCCAGCAACCAGAACCTGTGTGGCCGTGACAGGGACCCGGCACTGGCTGGACTGGGAGCTTGGGTGCTGTTGACTCCGACACTGAGCCCGCTGAGGGTCCATTCTGTGTCTGGTGCTTCTTGTAAAGGCACTGAAGGATGTTCTTCATTCTCCTTCCCAGGGGTTCTGCCTGGCAGCTTTGCACCCAGGGGAGTGCAAACATGGGTTAGAAGCTGGCTGAGACCCTGGTTAGACCCTTAGCTCTGTCGAAGGGAAGAGAAGGTGGTGAGGGAGTTGCACGGAGCCCAGTTTCTGGTGCGGTTTGCTCATCAGTGTAACCTCCCCAGTCTCTTTGTGACAGAAAATCCTCCTGAGTTATGTTTGGGCCCATGTTTCTCCCTCAGGGAGGCTCACCCACCTCAAAAATCTTCCTCACCAGCTCTCCCAGCTCAGGGCAGAGTAGCAGGAATAATTCCCTGCCCAGCCCCTTCGGAAGGGTCTGGCAGGGCTGGCCCAGGCAGATGCCGCGTGTCAGCGTGGCGTTAACGGATTTCTGGCAGGGTTTTGGGATGTCTGAGGGGTGCTGAAAGTACAGCCTGTGGGGATCCAACTGCTGCACAGGCTTTGAACACCGAGGGAGGAAAAGAAAAAATCTCTCTTGGCTTTTTGCTTGTGATTTCACTGGCAAGGCAGGAAGTTTGCAGCTGATGGGGGAAAGTCTTGGCTGCTGAGCCCGGAGTGGGATGGAGGGATTCGAGTTGAGCTTTCTCATTTCATCTTTATGGTAGTGACTCACTTGACACTTGACTTTATTCTGTAATTGTACTGTTTCAGCCTGAAGCTTTGCAGATGGAGAGCTGACATTAATGGAGCGAGGTCGTTTTGCTCAGTTGGTGTGACAAGAGCTAACCCAGGTTTGATGGTCCTCAGCCCTTCTCAGGGTTCTGTGCCAGCCTTTTCCCAGCTTCGGATGTGTTCCCAGTGAGAGCAATGGAAATATTGCCTCATCAGAGGGTGTTCCTGGTGTCTGGGGCCTCTCCAGCTCGAGGCACAGGCCAGGCCTGGTGTTGGTGTCTCTGCCCAGAGAAAATCCTGCAGCTGGAGCTGATGTGGAATTTGGCTGTGCTCGGGGCAATACCTGGAATATTTCCTCACGAGGAGGAGGAGGGAGTGACTGAGAGGATCCAGTGTCCTTTTTAGAGCAGGAACAAGAGCTCTTTAGCTTGAGCAAGGTCGTACATTTCTGTGTCTCCACGTTCTCCAGCTATTCACGGGGATACCGTGACATTGTCAGTGTTCTCTAAGGAACATTGGAAGTGCTCTGTGGTCTGCTAGGAAACATTTTATGCTTCTATATTTATGCTATTTTGGTTCACAGAGACTGACCCACTCAGCCTGTCCTCTGGCTTGATGCACACTCACACAGCTCTTCCCATCTGGCTTCTATGTCATGCAGTGTTTCTTCTTGACTCAAAGTTTTGGTGGGGAGAGAGGTATCTGAGGGGTGAGAAGGATGCCACAGACATTTTCCAAGGTCTGTCTGAAAGATAGTTAGGGTAGACAAAAATGTAGTGTTGCAAAACTATCACTGGGCCTTCTGTGCATTTAAATGGCTTTAAAAATGACTCTTTTAGGCCTGGAATCCACACTGCCATCACCGAATCCACACTGCCATCACCAAATCCACTGAGCGCGGGACTGGGCCCCACATCTGATTCAACTCCTGATGAATCATTATTTCCACTACTTGTTTTTCATAATTGCTTTTGCTAATCCTCAGCTGCATTTGCATTTTCTCCGTGCTCACCATCCCCTTCATCCCTTCCTGGGAGCAAGTCTTGAGGTGTCAACATGCAGCTTGTGTCCCTGGTGGTGTTCAGGGGAGCTGTGAATGCAGGAGAAGGGGACCTTTGGCTGGTGTAAATCTTCAAAGCTGTGCTGAGGTGAGTGGATCTGGAGCAACTTACACCAGCTGCAGGAATTCCCACGGGATATTTCATTCCTGCTGGCTGGAACAGCAGAAAGCTGCTGGGGGAAATGGCCTTGTTCAAACATACCTGATGTGAGCAAGGCTCGCAGCTGAGCAATTCTCTGCTTCTTTGTTTTGGCCTGTTAAGCTTTAGCAAAATAAAATCAATCTTTTGGCCTTCTCTGCTGGTTCCTGAGTGGAGTCAGGTGTTTTACAAGCTCTCCACATCCTCTTGGCCACACAGCAGCCTGTTAAACTGGAACCCCAAGGCAGAGCCTCCCTGGCAGCACGTAGGAAAAGGAAAAGGATTGCCAGGTTAAGTAAAGTTTAGTTACTTGAAGGGTGAAAGGTTTTCCTGCAGGTAACCAGAAGCAGAGTTCAGATCTGTAATTCTGACTTATTCCAGCACTGATTCCACTTGGGTTCCTTGCAGTTGGTTAAAGGACGGGAAGGCAGAGGGTTTGTTTGGACTCTGCTGCATTAACCCCGTGGTGCTGTGTCAGAACTGTAAATGCTGCAGGAAGATAAAGGTACCTGAGTCGAGCCTTGTTGTCATAATGAAAGGAAATGGTCCCTTCTGAACTTCAGCTGAATTTGCAAAACGTCCTGACCCCAGTGTGTGGCACCCAAACCCTTCAAAATGGGGTCAGTTAGAAACAACTTTATTTCATTCAGCTCTCCGTGGAATAGGAGGAGAAGAGGAGCTAGGAAAATCTATTGAATGGAAAAGGATGGGACCTTTTTAACAAGAAAAAAAAATAGGAAGAAATTACTCCTTCCCGCATTTTCGGAAGGAATTGCAAACAATGCAGGTAAAACCCAAGACGCAAACCCATCCCCTGTGTAGGCTGCGAGCTCCAGAGCCAGGACCCGAGCCAGGCACATCATTTCCCCTCCGTGCTCTGCAGCTGCGTGGAGAGAATCGTGGAATGGTTCAGGCTGGAAAAGACCTTTCTGTGTGTGTTTTCTCCCCCTCTTTCTTCCATTCAGGAGCAGCGTTGCCAGTGGGCAAATGCTAATCCATCCTGACAGCTCTGCCCATCTTCCTGCTTTGGTCTGGCAACCAGCAAACAGCTTGATTAAGGTCCCCGGGGCTTTATTAGTGCAGCTTGTTGCCTGTAAATTAATCAACAGGTTTCCTGTGTTTAACTCTTTCTGGGAATGTTCTGCACCGCTGTGGGTGTTGAATCAAGCCTTTAGAACTGGCTTTTTAAAAAAAAAGGCACAGCAGAAATAACTTCAAAGGTTTTACAGTCCTGGGTTCTTGGGGCAGGAGGTGAAGAGATCCCGTGGGCTCTGCAGGTGCTGCTTGTCCAACTACCCATTTCTAAGAGCAATTTTTAGGCTTTTGCTTTATTTCTCTTGGCTGCTCACCCAGCCACCCCCTGTAAAATATCCATTATCCATGCAGAGGGCAGCCAGATGGAACCTGTACTTTGCTGAGTTATCCATAAGAAATCAGATGTGCTCTGGCCCCTCAAATTAGAAGTGCGCAGAGGAATGGGACCTCCTTGCTGTCCTGAGGTTTGTTCTGGAGCCACGGGCAGAAGTTGCCAGGATGTTTTATTTGGCAGTGTTGCCTTTCAGGGTTTGGGCTTGTCCTTTAACTGTTTGGCCTCACCGGAGAGGGATTAGGAAAAATAACTTTGCAGGTGCAAACCACGGCAGCTGGACTTTGATCACGAGCAGGAGATTTGGGGAGCACACACTGAGTTTTCAGGTGACTGCAGGTACCAGCCTGGAGATGGCTGATGTTGTATGGATATAACAGGTGGAACATTCTCTCCTTATTGCAAAGCTCACAGGATTTCCAGCTTCTCACATGAGGGGACACCCCGCTCCTTATCTCCATTTTCCATTCCTGTGCCTGTTCTCTCCTCTCCCGCTCGCTGGAGGCCCCATCAGTGCGTTCTGGCCGTGTGCACTCTGCTGCCCTTTAGCTGCGAGGGACAGCACAGCCCCTGCCCGTGCTCCCACGCACACGAGCCCTGGGAGAGCAGCAGCACTCGGCGCAGGGGATCGCTTTCGATCTGATCTGGACGTCACCCCGCCGCGAACAATGGTGAGAACGGGCTGAGCCACGCCGCTCCTATCGATTGTTGTCAGCAACAATCAAAGACAGGAGAAGAATGTGCCTGTGCAGAGGTTGTCTCCTGTCCCAGTGGGAGGGGAGCAGCTGGCAGAGGAGGGCTGCCCAGATCCCCGTGCACATTCCCCCAGGAAGGACGTGTTCCTGAAGCTGGCTCCAGTCGGATCAGAGCGGGGTGAGGTGAGGAATTTGCCTTCAGAAGCTGGCCAGCATCTGCCTTCTGGATGATGTACAAATTCTCACATTTGATCATACTTTTCATGCCTATTTTACTGGAAGGCTTTAAAGCACCTTAGTGCTCGACTGGAGCTGTTGCATCCAGGTGTGAGCAACGCTTCCCGCCCCAGAGCAGCGCAAAGGAATTTGGAGAGTGAGGCTTCAGCTTTGGATCCGTGTTATCTGTGGGTGAAGCAGCTTGTAGACACCTGCACCACCAGTCAGAGCTCCCTGGCAGGAGGCTGAAACACCTGCAGGAGCCAAGTGTGTGAGCTGGAGTTCCCAGTGATGCTGCCTATGGACCTTCCCAGGTGTCAGCACAAAACTGTGTGCAGAGAAAGCGCTTTCTCTTTTCTCTGCCATCTAAAATGTCGTAACAGTTAACCTGCTCTTGTGAGGAGCATCTTTGTGCTGGACAGAGGGAAAAGTGGCATTTCTGAAGGGTGATGTTAAGACAAATGACTTCTGGCCATTATAGTCTTGAGAATTGAGGCAATCTTGGAAAAGACCTCAGAGAGCAGGTACCAGCAGGGCTGAAAGAAGTTGCTTCATGTAGAGTTCATAGAATTATAGAATGTCCTGAGTTGAAGGCACGCACAGGATCATTGATCCAATCCCTGGCCCTGCACAGACCCCCTAACATCCCCACCCTGGGCATCCCTGGCAGCGCTGTCCAAACGCTGCTGGAGCTCTGGCAGCCTCGGGGCTGTGCCCATTCCCTGGGGAGCCTGGGCAGTGCCCAGCACCCTCTGGGGGAAGAATCTTTCCTGATACCCAACCTGCCCCTGCCCTGGCACAGCTCCAGCTCCTTGGCACAGTTCAGACAATCTTGAGTCTGGCTACCTCAGAGACACACCCGCTGATCCCCATCTCCCATCAGCAAAGATTTTCCCCGTAGGAATTCCCACTTTTTCCCATCCCTCAGGACATCCACATTTCTCTGCTGATGAGGGCACACAGGCTCCATCTCTTGCGTCCACACCCCTGTGCCAGCGGGGAGTGACAAAAGGATGGCTGCAAACCTGCGAGATGTGGGGTTTGGGAGGGGGAGAGGCCATCAGCTCAGTGCCGCGCATCGTGCCAGGCGCAGCTGGCTGGGACACATCCCCCCGTGTCAGGTCTGTCACATCCCCGGGCTGGCCTTTGCGCGGTGCCGTGCCAGCGCGGTGGCAGCTGTGACGCATCCATCAGCCGTGCCTGCTGCTTCCCGTTGCCAGGCACGCAGGGGTGACCTTTTGGGAGAGGAGGAGATGGTGGGGAGAGAGCCGTGGGTGGGTGGCAGGCGGTGGCAGCCCTGGCTGGGGGTTTGGATTCACGGGGCGAAGCCAACAATCCCTCCTGCTTTGCTGGGTGCAGAAAGCCCCATCCCCTCCTGCCTGCTGGGATTGAGGCACAGCTCTCCCCGCTGGGCCCTGCCATCCCTGTGGGATGTGATGCCCGGATTATGGGAGGGAAGGATCGGGATGATGCTTGGGAAAATGCTAATTATAGGCTGCTGCAGATCTGGCTGCGTCGCCTTGGGTGTAGGAAATTTTGGGGCGCTGAGTGTCCCTCTCACCCCTGCTCAGCCTGGGGTGAGCCCTGGAGCACTGGTCAGCAGCAGTGGGGGTTTGGGTCTTGTGCCCTGTGCTGTGACTTGTCCGTGAAGTTGTCGCATTTTCTGTGCTGAAAGGGTTTTCCTGTGACTCCAGCACCTGGACAGTGCTCTGCTCTGGGGGTGGCTTCCCTAGAAAAGGAAATATTTTCCAGGTATTTGAGGTCAGCGTGACTCGGGAAATAATTGCGAGCCTCGCAGGCTGGGTTGGTACAAATGGCACCGTCAATCCAGGGAGATGCAGCCCTGCGTGAAGGGGTGAGGTGGAACAGTACCAGACATAACCTGAAATGACTTAACAAGCTGCTCAAGTTTTTTAAATGCATGTGTCGTTTTTTTTTTTTTCCTCTTTAATTTAAATTTCCTCTGACATTTCATAGGCTTCATCACTCAACGTGAAGCCAAGATCCATGTGAGTGTGTGCGGCAGGATTGTTTTTAAATTTTATTTTAAATACAGATGTCTGGAATAACTTTTTTGCACACACTGTAGGAGTGTAAAGGTTTCTAAGCAACATCATTTCATGCTGTTTGCATTCGAGAATGTAAAACAGGGTTCCTTTTTTTAAAAGTCTCTGCAGTGCAGGCATAATTACAGGATCCCATTATGCAGCATTGTGTCTACGGTGAAGCCTGCCCTAATGGAATATTCTGCCTTCTGCTGAAGTCTTACCTGCTTTTTACCGAGACACTTAAGGACTTAATTAGCGTCATTATAGACTGCCACCCCCTTCCTCAGCCCCGGATAATGATCTGTCCAAGCTAGCGGTGTGTTCACTTCCCATGGTTAGCAGCACCGCACGGAGGGAGCGTTTCGGAGCTCGCTGCTGCTCTCTTGAATTGAACATGGAGGAGGAGGGGGGGAAAATGAAAGCATTTCCTAGGAGCTGTAAATACGCTCGGTGTTTGCTTGGCCTGGTCCCTGCCACGGAGCTGGGAGGGTGTTTGTCACTGGGAGATCCCCGTGGAGCTCCTCCGTGTGATGCCTCAGCCCGGGCTCAGAGCGGAGCCAGCAGCCCTGCAGGGCACCCAGGGGCACTCCAGCCTTCCAAAGAGTGCCTGGGAACAGCAGGAGCCCTGTGGGTGCAGCAAACCTCCCCATGATGTCCACGTGGATGTGTGGGCAGCATCTTCCACCGACCTGCGTGCCCATCCATCCGTGTGCGTAATTAGAGTGGATGGAATGGTTTGGGTTGGAAGGCACCTTTAAAGATCATTTAAATTCCACCCATGGCACCTTCCACTATCCCAGGTTGCTCCAAGCCTCATCCAACCTGGCCTTGGGCCCTTTCAGGGATCCAGGGGCAGCCACAGCTTCTCTGGGCACCCTGTGCCAGGGCCCCCCCCCCCCACAGGGAACAATTCCTTCCCAATATCCCACCTAAACCAAATCTAAACTAGTTCCTGCCCGCTGCTCTTGCTGGACAGCAGGTGTTGCACTGGAAGCAGCTGTGGTCAGTGGGTTGGAGTGACAGGAGGTGGCCTGAGGGCACTGCTGTGGTGCTGAGGGAAGCTGGGGAGCATCATGCTCCTGCTACATGACAGCATCTGCGGAGCTCCCGTCAGCTGGACAGTCAGTGCTAGACAACGTTTGCACCGAGCTGCCCAACAGGGTTTTATAAACATCTGGGGGCTTTTTGTGTTTTTTATGAGATGAGGAGTGTTGGCTTTTGTACTCGAGAGGGGGCCAAAGGAGATTTCATTGCTGGTTAGGTAACTTCTCTGGCACGTTGTGCTGGGAGCCCCAGACATAATTAATGAGGTGTGGGAGTGCTGTGGTGCATGTGTTGTTTTGTGTGATGGCTGTTGCTGCTGCACCCCGTGCCAAGACGTGGCCGTGCCGTTTTCCTCACAGGTGGACAGCTCTCAGCCCCCTCCACCTCCTGTGTCCACCCCGTGGTGGCATTTCTGCCCTACCTACTTCAGGTTTTTGCTCTCCCAGTAAGTTTTCCCTGGAATTCTGCTAACGTCTTGCAGGGAAATTCAGCTGTAACCTCTGCTCTTTGTACTCATTGGTGCAGGTGGGAAGGGGCACGGTGAGAGTGGTCAGGGATTCGGGAGCTGGTCCTGTGGCATGTGGCACTCCCACAGCTGCGTTCAGGGTAGCTGTTTAAAGGCTGGTGGCTCACCTCGTGTGAGAAGCAAAGACAGGAAAGAAGGAGCTGTGATGCTGATGGATTTCCCATTTTCCTTGACTTGTTTGGAGTCCCGAGCATCACCTGCATGCTCCCTCACCTCAGGAAAGGTGTGTGGCCTGGGGCGATGCAGGGAAGTCGCCCATGCTGGGAGCAGCCTGCAAAGCCCAGAGCTGCTCCAGGGCCTCATCCTCCTGGCTTGTGAAAAGTGTCCCTGCCCATGGCAGTTGGAAGCAGCTTATCTTTAAGGTCCCTTCTACCCCAAACCATTCTATGATTCCATGATTTCCTGCTCTGCTTTGCTGATCCGGGCTGGCTCTCCTGCACTGTCCATTCCTAGGAAGGACTGGCTGCAGTGGTGCAGTGCCTGGTATCTTTTTTCTTTTCCAAAAGCCACTTGGCTCTCCTTTGGCTTTTCCAGCCTCTGCCCTCGAGGAGCTGTGTGTGATCCCTGCTCAGAGAGCTGGGAACATCTCCTCAGCCCCGCACAGGCACGGGAAGGTGCAGGCAGTGCTGGCCGCCAGCACAAAGCCCATCCACGCCGCAGCTCCCTCGTGTTTTCCAGGGAGACGGCCCGAGGTCTCCGGCAGTGCGCGTTGCCTCTGGCTTCACAGACACTGAAAAATGGTGCCAGATGGATGGAGCTTTATAGGATCACGTCCTATCCCTTCCCTGTGCTTCATGTATTTTAAACAAACCTGGGAGGGGGTTTGGGCTGGATCCTTGTTTGTTCTTGAAGGAATTGATGAGGCCTTCAGAGTCCTCGTCCATCCATCTTCCATATGGAGATAAAAAGTTTTGGCTGAACACTGCTAAATGTGCCGTCATCTATCACAGCGGAGGCGGGATTGTGTCAAGGAAAAATAATCCACCATCAGGCTCAAAAGGAGAAAAAAGGGAAAGAAAAAAAAGGAAAGAAATAAGATTTCCAGCAAAACGCATCGCTTTTAAAAATCCAATTCACTCTTTGCCAAGTCATTGTTTGGTTTTAGTCTTGTTTCACATGAAAGCAACCTTTAAAGGTTACTTTTATCCCTCTTTAATGAGCTATAGAAATTGAGGCTGGTCTGTCACAGGGCAGAGGGCAGGGATGGGGCCGTGTGTGGAGCTGATGCTCCCCTTTGGAGCGGCTCTGTGAGCTGTACCACAGCTCCCCGGCTGCCAGATTCTGCAGCCAGCAGCTTTCAGCAGGAGAAATGAAAGAGGATCATTGATGTATATCTCTCCCCTTGCTGTGGTGGAAATGATATGTGCTGCAGCGTGTGTGGGAGACAGAATAGATGGGGCTGGCTGTGTTTTTCTGGAGCGTTCTGGCTCCTGGGGCTTGCACCCTGGGGATCAGGTTTGCTGCCACCCCTGCTGTGCTGGGTGCTGAGCTCTTCGGAGCTGTGACCCCAGTGAGAGCTCTTGGAAACCTGATCCCCGCAGTGAGTGAGACCTGGCCCCCATCCTGCCCCTGTGGGCGAGGGGACACCCAACCCCCTCCCCAGGACAGCCCCGTGCTGCCTCTTTTTCCCTCTGCGGTGCCCGAGTGCGTTCAGGTGACAAGAAGGGTGTCCCAGCACCTCTGCAGGGATGGACTGTCCCAGGAGACCCGGTGTCTGACCACTGAGTGTCCAGTTGTGCTGCAGGGCAGCGTGAGGGGGCGGTGGGCAGGGTGGGCATGGGGCACAGCTGCCCTCGGCTGGGGCTCCTTCAGCTCCGCAGCGAGGTGGCTGCGTGAGCCAAATGGGGCTGGCAAACGCAGCAGCAGGGTCCCTACGCAAGACTCAGCAATGTCTGTTTGGGATTGGGCTCTTCCTTCTCCTACCAGGTAACCTTTTCTGCCCTGGCATCGTGCAGGAGCGGATCCAGAGTCCCCCAGCCCAGCTGGGATCCCTCCCAAACCGCGGCGCAACCCTCCCAGTCCGAGGGCTGCTGCGTTTTCTCACTCTGCTCCCAAGGGCTGTGCTGCTACAACATCTCCCTCATTTTTCTTCCGTTCACGTCACGTTGCTTGAAGCTTTTAGGGGAGACCCGGCTGATGCAGAAGGAGCAGCAGTGGGGGGTAAACGAGCGGTGCCGTGCACAGAAAGCCCGATGTGTTTGTGCTTCCCTGTGCGGCTGTGGATGTGGGACACGAACCTCGGCATGGGCCACGTCTGCACCAGGGCTGAAGGCAGCTGGGAAGGGCTTGGTGATGATGCTGGCAGTGCTCCAAAAGGGGTGATTTTCACATCCCCACCGCTGGGATGCCAGCAGGAGTCTGCAGTTGGCGTGGAGCTCTGGCCCTGGCTCTTGCCACCCTCTGGAGAGGCATTTTTCCCGAATCTCCTTTCCTAGCAGAAATCATCTCCATCTCCTCTATGGAGCCTGTCTGTGTGCGAGGGGTTTTTGCAGGAGGGGACTGTGCCGCTTTGGCTGGTTTTGCTGCTGTGGTGTGAAGGCTGCCGGGCGCTTCCCCCCGCAGCAGGAGCAGCTGCCCCGGGATGCTCTGTGCGAGCAGGATGTGGTGGCCTGGAGAGGAGCCGTCTGCTGGGGAGCTGCCAGCGGGGAAGGCGCTCCGGAGAAATTCCCTCGAAGCAGAGCTGAGGAGGATGCTGTTTTCCGTGGAAGTGTCAGGAGGCCGCTGGAGGCAGTGGGCAACAGAGCAACTTTCCTATGGGAAAGTAAAGCCTTGTTCCATTTTTAACCCTTGGTAATTGAGTCCAGGGTGAAATGTGACCCCAGGTTACATAGCTGTAATGCCTTCCCTGTGTGCTGGGCTCTGGGCCCTCAGGAGGGGGAAGGAGCAGTCCTTTGCTGCTTTTGGCCCAGCTCCACGAAGAAGCGAATTTGTCGGTGCCTGTAACTAATGAAAATCGGGAGGCAGGAAGTGGACATCTCCTGAAGTGACATCGGAGCCGGCAGCCCCGTGTGGCTTTGGGGACACTCACCCGGGCCAGCCTGTGTGGCTCAGGCAGAGGAAAGCCTGGGAGAGTGGCAGGGGAGTTTGGGGTCCCTGGTGGGACTGTGTCCACGCGGGAATCTGTGTCCTGGGAATCATGTGAACTGGCCCTGGCTCGCCAGCAGGAAGGAGGACAGCCCAGATAGGCCATCGCTTTTGGCAGGGGTCTCTCCCAGGTATAATGAGCTTCCCGTGCTCAGCTTTGTGCTCTCCGTTCATGGATGGAGCTGCAGAGTCGCACAAATCCCGTGTGATCGGCTGGGTGCTGGATCCCAAACCATCCCCGAGAATTTGGGAGCCCTGCAGGCACTGCCAGGGTTTGGAAACCACACCCAGCAAGGGCATCCCTCGGCAGCCTGCGTGGGAGACGCCTTATCCTGGGCAGCTGGGATCTCCTCCTGCTCCTTTGTACCTCTGGTTTCCAGGAGGCTTTGTAATCTGATGATTCCACTGAGACAACAGCAATAAAAAATTTATTTCAGCCTTGTCATTAAAAATAGATGGCTGTAGCCTAAAGGGGACTTGTTGGGTGACTTGCTTGCTTGTTCTGCTTTGTTATGAAGCCTGGAAATTACTGGGTTTTTTAAAGCAGTGTTGCTTGTTTTCCTCACGCTTCTTTCCAACCTTACAAATATTAAATATGCCATGGCAGGTTGGTTTTGTTGCAGTCTCCCAGGAAGAGCTGCCCACTGGGAACTTTCTCTGCCCTGAGGATGTCAACAGATCATGTATCCACCACGAGGAAAACAACAGTTGACTGTAAAATGAGACCTTAGAAGTAAACAAAAAAAAAAAAAAGAAGTGGAGAGTTAGCAGCAGTCAGCAGTTCCTCTGGACTTGCTACTCCAAATATCCTTGTTGTAAATTCCCTGGAAAAAGGGCAGGATACACAAGAGCTGAGTTTTTGGTGTTAAATACTTCCAGACCTCCTCCGGCCATCAGGAGGGAGCAGGCCAGCTGTTGCTCCAGATGTTGCCTTGGGGAATGGATCACCCACGGGAGCGGGATCGCTGCAAGCTCTCTTGGATGCCTTCCCCTTCTGGTTGTGTGAGGCAGCTTTTACGAGTCTTATCCCCAAAAATGGCATGAGATCCATCTCTAGGGATACTTGGGAACGTGGGGTGGGGAAGAAGGAGTGGCAAGAGGCCAATGGAAATCCCAGAGGATGCTCCAGACACAGGAGATGTCGTGGGCAGGCGGGGAAAGGAGCCGTGTGTGGGTTTTGCTGCCATCCCTGATTTCCCTGTTTTTGACGTGGAACAAGGAATTCTGTTAACCTCATTCCCCTCTCAGCCCAGCGAACAGGAGGTGCTGAGCCACCCAGGCACTTCTCCCACCTCTTGGAAATCCTGGGAGATGAATGTTTTGGTGTTAGCACAAAGCAATTAGAAAGGATTAGCGTTTTCTTGCTGGATGTGCCTTTTCCCACCTCCTGGATCAATCCCGGCTGCAGATGCTCATCGTGAGCTGTGCAGCTCAGGGTTTGTGTGCCTTGCCAGGACCCGACCTGCATCTTGTACCAACAGAAGCAGATGAAACATCTGCTCGAGGGGCGAAGAAAACCCCGTGGCGTTTCCTGCCAGCTTGGCTGGGAGAGAGGAAGGGACGGGAGGGTGGAGAGGGCACAAACGAGAGAGCGTTCAGGGTGGAAAAATGTGATCTGGCTTCTCCATAACAAACTTGATCTCCGGGCCAGCGCGAGCGGGATTTTTGCAATGACTGGAAAGCCCAAACCTCGCAGTCCCTGAGGATGGCGAGGGGCAGAAGGGCACGGCTGGGTGGGAACGTCCTCCCCAAACCCTCTGGGGAGCTGCTGATGAGAGCACTGCTGGTGGAGCTGATGGAACGGGGGTGTGAGACAAAGGCCACCCGCCGGGCGGAGGGGACGGGGTGTGTGACACCACCGTGCTGGGGACATCGATTCCCAACGAGCTGTGAGTGCTGAAAGGCTGCCTTGTTCCTCGGGGAGGGACAGATGAGGGCCAAAGCCACCCTCGTTGTTCCAGCTGGCGGTCACTGGGGACAGACCCACGGATGCTGGTGCTGGTGGGCTCGTGGCGGTGGCAGACCCTTGCTGAGGTCACCTGCTGTGGCACCAGGCACAGAGCACCCAGCAGGGCTCACCTGGGCTCCTCTGGGGCTGGGAAGGGCATCAGGGTGATGCAGGATACCTGAAGGGAACCTACAGGAAAGGTGGAGAGGGACTTTTTGAAAGAGCACAAAGTGACAGGACAAGGGGGATGGCTTCAAACTGACAGAGAGCGGGTTTAGATGGGATTTTAGGAAAAAAATTCCTTCCTGTGAGGGTGGGGAGACCCTGGCACAGGGTGCTCAGAGAAGCTGTGGCTGCCCCATCCCTGGAAGTGTCCAAAGCCAGGTTGGACGGGGCTTGGAGCAACCTGGGCTAGTGAAAAGTGTCACATGGCAGGGGGCGGAACTGGATGATCTTTAAGGTCCTTCCCAACCCAAACCATTCTGTGTTTCTATGTGGTTTTTCAGGCAGCATCTGGGCATGGGGGAATTAAAAGGAACAGTCCTAATGCCCCAGAGGAGAAAGGGACACTAATAAATGGGTGAACGGGATCCCTGGGGACGAATGAAGCCTTGCGGGCACCAGTGGATGTGTTTTGGATACGCCAGCAGGGACAGAGATCCTGGGGGTCACAGGGATAGTGGCCTGTTCAGGCTTGGGAAAAACCACTGCAAAAGTGAAGTTCACTGTCTAGAAACTAATTTTCAGTCTGTGCCTGATGGAGCCGTTGGCCACCCTTCGTTTCACTGGGCAGAAGGTGCCAGTTTCCACAGGATCCTGTTCCAGCAGGGAGCGTGGCTGGTGCTGCAGAGGGGTTGCAGTATTGGGCCATCTTCAGGGCTCGACAAATCACCTTGCGAAAGGTGGAGCAAGTCGCTGTTTGCAGAAAGGTTTTGTGGAAAAGGCACTTAACCCGGAGGAAGAGGTCTGGATTCCAGTCAGCTTGGAGCTGTGGCCAACTTCACGTGCAAAGTTAAGCTTTTCTCCGAGGTAAACATCACTTTAAGGCAGGATAAACCCAACCCAAAGCGAGGAGGGACGGCTCTTCCACGAGCACAGGTTAATCAGCGTGGAGCTCTAAAAAGGGCAACTCCTGGCAGGCAGCTCCGTGCACAGATCCCTCAGGGAGTCCCCCAAGGGTCCCCCTGCCGGGGCTGAGCTGGGAAGGGATGAAAGAGCAGCAAAGAGTCGGCTGCTGAAATTTCCTTCCTGCTGCTGGGAAGGACGAGCAGTTCTTCCTCAGGGTGAATCACGCTCCGTGCTAAGCAGCTAATCCTGCTGCCTGTGCTGGCCCCTGATAAGCTCTCCGGCCAACTCTGATGATTTTCCAGCATCTTTATTAGGAAAATAATGTCAGAAGCATTTGGAAGTCAATTATGTTTCATGTGACTAATGTTAATTATTATTACTTTTGTTAGTTCACCTAATCCACCAGGATTCTCCCATTAATAGATGTCACTAATTTGTTCCCAGAGTGCACCGTCTCCCACCAGTGGATTTTGGAGCATTTCCCCAAACTGCCCTCTATTTTGTATTTGATTGGAAGTTAATTATTGTGAGCTGGAAGTTTCCACAGGCTCCTGTAAACATCATCTAAGCTTTGCAGTCTGAGTTATTTTTACAACGCGTCAGGGAAAGAAACCCAGGGTAACAGTTTGGGAATGCTGGGAGACATCTGATGGAAAATGGAAATTGGCAGATAAGTGATGTGGAAGAGCAGGTCCCTGTCTGTGCAGGAGGTAAGGAGTGTGATGGGCGTGGATGGAGGAAAAAGAGGGTTGAGATAACCTGAATTAATGCCCACAGGCACAGAGTGGAATCTGACTTCTCTCTGTGCTCTGGAGCAAGACGGAGCAGAAGGAGTTTTTGCACGGATGCAAAACAGTTTAAGGATCATTAAGACAGTAGGCTGGAGGTGGAAGAAAATCCTTGGATAAAAGCTTTTCTCTTGCTTCATTTTTAAAATTTTGTTCACCCTTTCCTCTCTTTTTTTTCCTCCCTCCATGAGGCCCCAAGGAAATCCAAGAGATCTTCTTGTGCCTCTTCGGGTGTGGATGCCCTTGGAGCAGCTGCTGGCTGGCAAATGGTGCCCATTCCCTGTTCAGTGCTGCTGAGGGGGACGGTTTGAATGCAGCCCACAGAGAGACCGGTTTAAAAAAGGGTCGAGGGCTCCAGACAATCCCTGTGACTCCAGCGTGCGCTCAAACCCCGTGCACAGTTCAGCACATGGAGCTGTGCTAACAAAGCTCCTTGCCAGCGAGCGGAGTGTTTGTTTGGAGATGGCACTGTGAGCCCCGGAGAGCTGGGCAAGGCTTATTTTCATTCCCAACACAATAACAAACCACAGCACTATGGAATTTATCATATAGGAGCTGCAGGAGGAGGTCAGGGGCTGTCTGAGGGCTCTGCTTGTTGTGTTTGGCTCGGAGAGAGAGCTCCCAGTGGGATTTTTGGGGCAGCAATCAATCCCTGTCTGCTTTTCTTTCTTTGATGGAGTAGCAAGGAGGGGGAGCCTGGTGCAGGATGGCACTGGGGGGGTGCCAGTGGTGGAATGGAAGGGGTTGGGTTGGAAGGGACCTGAAAGACCACCTGGTTCCAACCCGGGACACCTTCCACTGTCCCAGGGTGCTCCAAGCCCTGTCCAGCCTGGCCTTGGACACTTCCAGGGATCCAGGGGCAGCCACAGCTTCTCTGGGCACCCTGCGCCAGGGCCTCCCCACCCTCATGGTAAAGGCACAAGAGGGGCCCACCTTGTCCAAAACTTGTTGAGGCACTGGATGGTCAGTAATTTATTTTTTTTAAGCACAGTTCTGTCGCTGGGTGGTTTTTTAATAAGGACACTGGTTAGTTTTGTGCAGAGGAGAGCACACTTTTAGGGCATCCTGTGCCTTGTGACTGATTTACTGCGTGTCTGGTGGAGTCTCTCAGCTTCCTGCTTTGCCTCACATCTCCACCTCAAACTGGCACAGTGCTGCTCATTTCCCACTTTTAGTTTGGAGTGCAGCTTTAATGGAAGTGTTAATTTACAGCAACTAATTCACCATGTATGCCTTGGGAAAAAGCTCTCAGGTTTTCCATGGGTTTATCAGATGGTGACTGGCTGTGAAACCCCAGCCCTCTCCTCGACCCGACAAAGGTCCTAACAGTGCTTAGAGAAAGTAAAAGTGCCCTGCAGCCAGCCCATGTCCCAGGGGGTTATTTATGGGCAGCCTTCTCAAGAAGTGTCATAAACTCTGTGATTAATTCCTGGGAGAAAGCCGCTGCTGGGACATGGTAACACCGGGGTTCCTCCGCCTGCGGCCCTCGGGGCAGGGGCTGCTGCACTCCAGTTGCTCTTGCGAAGTAACAAAGCAAAATCCCGGTTTGTTTATTTGTCTTCTTGTTCTTAACAGCCTGTCGAGGTCGGGAGGCTGAAGGGAAGCTCTTGGAGCGGCCTTTGGGGAGTGTCTGGCGCTGCAGGAACCTGAGTGCAGCACACAGGCGCTGAGCAAAGCCCCGGGCAGGTTTTCAGGCAGGGCTGCTGATCCCGGATGAGCACTTCAGGTGCATCCCTCGTGCCGTCCTTGCAGGTCTCACTGCGTGGAAAGCTGTTCACCTGCTGCACTGCTTAGGGGCAGAGGAAGGATGCTCTGATCTGAGGTTCCCCCTTTTCTGCCTCCTGCTTCCAGCGTGAGCTGAGATGGATCACTTATTCCTGCTCTGCTTCGCTTGCCCATCTCAAAAATGGGAATAAAGCAGTTTTGTGTGCTTAAATTCAGAGCTCAGCTCCATCATCTTAGGCAAAGTGTGAATGAAACGAGGCCTCTCTTACCCTGCATCCAACTGGCTCCTCACGAGTGGCCAGTCCAGAGCACAGAGCTGACATGACAAGATTTTTTGAGAGGTGATGTGCTGACAGCAAGGTGGGATGAGAGTCAGGAATTGGTTATTTTGAAGAGGGCAGCCCAGCAGGATAGCTCCTGGCTGTGTCCTCAGCACAGCGACGCAGGGCAACTCAGCCTTGCCTTTTTCCTCGAGGAGAAAACGTTTGCTGGAGGGTGTTGTGTTGGGTGCAGATGTTTTGTGTCTCTCATCCCTCGAGGTCAGCTGGAGTTCTGCCGGCACCGGTGACGTGTGTTGTGCAGCAGAGGCCAAACCCTCCCTCAGACAGGGCTGTGGGACTTTTCTGTGCTCTCTGAAGGCTTTTATGGCACCCCAGCACAACCAGGGCCGGGGCTGAGCTGGTGGCACTGGTGCCAAACCACCCAAAGAAGGTCTCCTGTAGCACCACTGTCCCCACACCAGGCTGGTCTCTCTGGAAAGCTGGATTTGACCCATTTCCCTCCTGAATTCCTGCCTCTCCTCCCTTTGGGCATCTTGCTGCCAGCACTGCTCTCCCACCTGCCTGCACCACGCTCTTTGCTCGCTCTATTTATAGGGAATTTAATAAGATATCAATTAAAGAAATGAAAACAAACCGAAGACGTCTGTCGGCCGAAAAGCTGGAGCGAGGCAAGGTTATTGGTAGCAGTCCTTTCAAATCCTGTCAGCTCTTTTTATAGGCAGCCCCTGTTGTTGTGGGACAGCTGGGCTGGACTTGTGTGTCCCAGCAGGTGGTGGCAGCCACCCTGTCCCTGTGCTGGGACCATTGTGTCCCCTGCTCGTTAAAAAGGGGAGGGATGTTAATGAGAGAAGTGGGCTTGAGGGAGTCCCTCTTTGTAGAGCACACTGTTAATTAGCTCTCCTGATTTACTGCTTTCCTGTTTGGGGGATATGGGATTTATGATCCTTCGGGGAGGATGTGAGCTGGCATGGAGAGAGGAGATTTCTGCTCCTTCAGGGCTTTCTGATCCTCCTTCCTCTTGAAAATTCCAGCTGTGGGGAGAGACCAGGAAATTGGAGATTTGTTTCTGACTGAGTGAATTAGTGTCTGTCTCCGTAAAATCTGTTTCTCTGAGTTTTGCTGCACCCTAAGTATTCTTTTGGCTCGCTGCCCCGCACCTCTGCAGTGTCAGCACGGGGAGAGCCTCCTGCTGCAGTCAGAGGCCATCCCAAACAGTCTCCAGCCCTGTCTGGGATCTCTGGTATGTTCATTTGTTCCGTGGTTTTGAGAGGGTGGGGGTGAACAGGCAGAAATCCTCCGGGCAGGGTCTCTCCAGGCTCAGAGCTCCTCTCCTGACCCTGTGGGCTCCAGGATCCATGTGCTTGTCACTGAGGGTGTGCCAGCACCGCCTGAATGCTCCCAGCATCCCTGTGCCCCTTTTCCAAAGCTACCTGGAACAGATTATTTCTCTCTAAAAGTTTGAGCTGCTCCTGCTCTTTATTCCTGCACGCTCTGTATTCTGTATTCTAAGAGCCTGTAGTGACAGGACAAGGGGGAATGGCTTCAGACTGACAGAAAGTGGGTTTAGGTGGGATATTGGGAAGAAATTCTTCTCTGTGAGGGTGGGGAGGCCCTGGCACAGGGTGCCCAGAGAAGCTGTGGCTGCTGCTGGATCCCTGGAAGTGTCCAAGGCCAGGCTGGACGGGGTTGGAGCAGCCTGGGACAGTGGAAGGTGTTCCTGCCCATGGCAGGGGTGGAATTTGGGTGATCTTTAAGGTCCCTTCCAACCCAAACCACTCCTTGATTCTCAGCCTGCTGATGTTTTCCCTTGCCTGGTTCTCTCTCTGGGGAGATTGTGGTGAGCAAAGCCAGGACTTTGCCCAGATGAAGCCTGAGCCCCACTTGTCCCTCCTGTCACTGTCACCTCTTTCTGGTCTTTTCTGCTCCTGCTGCTTCCTCCACTCCTCCACCAGCTCCTCCTGTGCCCACCTCTGCTCCAGCTGCCTCTGATTTGTCAGGCACTTCCTCTCTCCTCCAATTCACTTCCCCAAAATTACCACACGGAGCAAACCACCTCCTCCAGCCTTACTTAAACCACAAGGAAAATGTATCTGCACGGCTCCTGGGCTCCGTTTGATATTGTTTGATCAACTGAGAGCAAGAGGAAGGAAAGTGCTGAGTTGGGGGA
This sequence comes from Rhagologus leucostigma, assembly GCA_013397725.1. Classification (NCBI taxonomy): domain Eukaryota; kingdom Metazoa; phylum Chordata; class Aves; order Passeriformes; genus Rhagologus; species Rhagologus leucostigma. Next base: position 1,016,684 of record VZTD01004942.1, on the reverse strand, counting down.
ATTCAATAGGAGCTGTTGAAAAAAAAAAAAATAGCCATGTCCAAAAGCATGAGCGTGATCTCATGCACCACAGACATTGCGATCTGGGAACTACAGAGGGCTGAGCCTTTGTGTCTGGGCAAACAAAGGGACAGAAATAGCAGCCCAGAAATATTAATTCATTGTCAAAGTGATCCCCACTCCCCGGCCATATGATTTATATGGAGCAGAAACCAGGGCAGCTCTGCTTGGCTTCTTTCTGTAAGGGAAGGAGAGTGAAAAAAGAGTGAAAACTCAGGAGTTGGGCTCAGCTCTGGGGGCTTCTGCTGTGGGCTCTAAGACCTTCAAGTCCTGCTGTGGCTGAAGTGCATTTGGGGCCACGGCCGCTTCTAATTCAGGAATATCACTTGGGGGGTTATCAAGCAAGCAATACTTTGATCCTGCCTTGGCATTTGCACACCCAGCAGCATCCCGGGAGCTCGCTGTGGCTGTCCTTCCTGCCAGCTGTCTGCCACTGCCATTTCTGTCCGGGAAAACCAGCCCAAGACCATCCAGCGAAAAGAGCTGTGAAGGAGAATGAGGACAGACGTGGCTCACAAAAGGCCTTTGGGGACAGGGAGCTGCAGGGGCAGGAAGTGTTTCAGAGATTGGTCTCAGTTTGGTTTATTTCCTACTTCGGCTGTCCCAGTTTGTCCCAGTCCCCGTGTGTCCTCTGCTCCACTGCTGTCCGGTCACCACCTTGGGCCAGCCCTGTCATGGGCCCAGGCAAGCCAAGGACATCCAGAGTGAGGAGCTGTTAAAAATAGGAGTTTTAAAAACAGGTAGAACTGGCACTGTGCTTGTGTGGCAGCGTGAGACCCTGCTCCAATGAACCATCTTCTTTTCGTCGTGTCATTTTCTGTGAAATGGTTTTTTTCCCCCTCAGGATCCCTTTTATTTTTTTTTTTTTTTTTAAATTTATTTGGCCGCCTGTGTCTGTGCAGATCAAGCAACAAACTTCCATCATTACACGCCAGTGAGTCACAAGGGCCTTAATGACTCTATCTTAAAAATAACCCCACAGCCCCCTTGCAGTTGCTCTGCAGGCTGGGATGAGTTCCTGCATTCCCCAGGGAAAGGCAGAGGCAGACTGAGGAAGAGACCCAGGGAGAGACGGTCACCCTCATGAAAAGGCTTTGATGACTTTTCATATCTGCTTTTTGTCCTCTTTGCAGCTCGGCTTTGTGCTCCGATGTGAGCTCTGTGGAATGGATGTTTCCTTTCAACCTTCCTCCACCTTAAATCCTTTGTCTCTTTTTCTCCATCTCCTTTTGGGGTTTTTTTTTCTGCAGGGGTGAGGAGGGGTGGGGGTGGTTTAGAAAGATCTCATCTGTAAATAAACCCTGCTCCAGCCACTCAGCATCAGTGCGTTAAGGAATGATATTCCAAATGCTCAGCTCTTGCTGAGGCAGTGGAAGGGAGTGGCAGAGGAGAAGCTGGGTTATTTCCTGATGATGCTCTGTTGCAATGAGTTTTGCATCAAGTTTTGGTCCGTTGACAAAGGTGCAAACTTCCAGCTTTGAGTGTTTGGAGAAAGGTGCAGCTCGGTCCTGAGGTGACGCCCTTAAATTCTTGTGACATTGTTCTCCCAGTCTGTAAAATGTGGGATAATGCCTCTCCCTCCCTCCTCTTCCTCCTAAGAATTGCTCAGTTGTAGTTCTTTGGGATGTCTGGACAGTGGCACCCTCAGATCTTCAAACAAAAGAAACTTCAGTGCAGCAGAGGAGTTTTTCCAGAGGTGTTTTTCCTTGAGGCAGGACAGCGCAGCACATCCCTGTTTCTCCCAGACTGGGAAGGGATAACAGCGGTGCGGGAGGGCTGCCCCTCTCTGGGCTGGGGTGCCACGTGCCCTTTCATTTAGAATCAGCTCCCATCAGGGCTGGCAGGGTTTTGACATCAATTAAAAGGGGAGCTGGAGCACCCAGCTGTTTTTCCTACCTGCAGTAGAACCTCTCACGAGACCTAACCCATCCCCATATCCGTGATTTGTTTTTGAGTTGCTGATCCATGGATACCCTTTTGTGAGTGACCCCTCGAGGACGAAGACCACGAGGGGTGGAGTGGCAGAAACCATCACCTGCACTTCGCCAGGGACAGGCACCGGTGGTGGCCTCGGCTTTATCTCCCTGTCAGTGTCACCAGATAAGGGTGGTGTTGGCCAGTGGCTATCCCAGAATAATCCAGCAATGAGGAGCTTAAGCATGAGATGAGGCTCACTTAGAGACGCAGGGAAGTCCAGACACATCTCATGAGAGACCAGAGGTAACAGCTCATTATTTTAATTTTATTTAATTTATGAAAAATGGGGGAAAAACCTGCCCTTGCTTAGTCTCTTCTTGGTTTTCCTGTGAGTTTCTGGTTTTTAACTTCTCAGAGCAGCAAGTGTGACTCTTCCCGCTGCCTAATTTCAGTTTGTCTTCTCTTAATACCTCCATTTTCTGCTGTGTTTCCTGCAGCTCTCCATGGTGACTCCCCAAAACCTCTGCAGAGTGGAAGGTGTCTCTGCCCAAGGCAGGGGGGTTGAAACTAAATGATCTTTAGGATCCTTTCCAACCCATTCCATTCTATAATTCTATAAATAATTGTTGAATAAATGTGATTTTTCCTGTAGACCTCTGTGACAGTGTGTTTTGTCCAGCTGGGTCATCAGCCAGCAGCAGCTTTGGGCAGTTGTGCTTCTCAAAATTAATTCTCCTAAAGCTACAGGAGTTCGGCATTTTCCTCTTTTTCTTTATAATGCATGTGAGGTCTCATAAGTTTCTCCGAGCGGTTATAAATTATTAGCAACTGTAGCTAATTAATCTCAAGGGTTTCATGGTGAGGCTGTCTAGCACACATAAGAGAAATGAATACTTTTATTTTACTTGGCCATTTTTTGAGTTTGCTATCTAGATCTGCTCGTTCCTTAGGATGTGAATTTGGGCAACACGTGTCCCTTGCAACTGAATTTCTTCCCCAGAATGCTAGTGCTGGTAGCTCTTAAAGGCTTTTGTGGAGCACCTGGAAGTTGTGTGAGATGAAAAATATAAATAAACGACTAACTAGCCTTGGCATAACTCCCTGAGCAGGGTCTCTGTTGATATGGAGGCTGGCTACAGATAAAAGTATCCTTCTGTCTTGATAGTGATGTGATTTGGATGAGGTTTTAATCCAAGACTGTGAGGCCAGATGAGACTTTTTCAAAGGAGTATCTTCCCTTGGATCATTCGCCCACTTTGGAACTCTCAGAAGGCTATTTATGACACGGCTTTTATTTATTTCTTTACCTGGTGGTTAAGTGTTAATAGGCACCAGAATATTTCCCTCAAAAGTATCTTACGATCCTAAATCTTGAAAATAAATGGGGTTCAAGTAGCTAAACAAATGATTCTGGTTTGGGGTTTTTTTTGGGGGGGAGAGGGGGGAGTTGGTACAATTTTAATTGATTTTTGTGCTGTGTAGTAGCAGGAGAACCAGAGTCAGCCACGCTCCCCGCTCTACCTACATGTGCTGAACGTGCAGAGATCGTGTCTTTACCTGTGGGTGGTTGGCATTCTGGAGAGGGACCTGCCTCTGACTCAGCTCTAATGGGTTTCACCCTGCTCCAGCAGTAGTGCTTTACACTTGGAGAGTGAAAAGCCCTTCTAGATAAAGCATTACACGGTGTGCAGAGCCACAGTCTGCTCCAGAGGCTAATTTAAAACCCACGTTCTGCTCCCAGCTCTAACGTGCTGAGGAACAGGCAGCACTGACAGCTTGCTGAGCAGGAGCAGTGATGTGGAACCCTGATTTGCACAGAGTGTGTGTGTGTGTGTGTGTGTCTGCCTGAACAGCCCAAATTGCTGCCTCTGCCAGAGTGGTTGCAATTAATTACAGATTGCTGCGAAATTCTGGCCAGGACTGCCTCGATCCCACAGAGGAAACCAGCACAAAAGTGACAGGGTGGGACTAAGGAAACCAGAAAATTAAGAGAGGGTGAAAAGCCTCGCTGGTGGTTTGTTGGGCAGGTGGAGGGAGAGGGAGGGAGGCTTTGCAATGGTGTGAAATGGTGGGATTAGAGCAGAAAAACACCCAGATTTCCCTTCTGCCTTAATTTGGTGGACTGGCCACACTTTAGCTGTGACACCTGTGTAATTCTTGTTATGGGAATAAGCACTGGAGAACACTGGAGAGTGGTTGTTGGGGTCTCTAGCAGGGGTTTTATGGGGGTGCTGGAGTGCCCCTTGCATCCAAAACAGCAGAGCCACTTCTTCCAGCCTGAAGAGCTCCTTTGAGGAGCAAAACCTCCAAGATTGCAGCCCAAATAGTCCAGCTATTAATTATGATGCTCGTTTTGGGGGACACGCAGTCTTTTGCCTGCTTGGAGCTGATTTCTGCAGGATGGTTCTTAATCAAAATGCAGGACTTGAGGAGCAAAGAGCTGCCCCTCTCTAGGACTTTGCTGAGCTGCTGAAATCAATAAAATCTGTGAGCAAAGAAGCAGCAGCAGCAGGACCATTGCTCCCAGACACGGATATGAGGCAGACACTCCCAGTGTTTCTGGAATATTGCTGCCACCTCTGGATAAGGTGTCTTTTTTTTTTTTTCCTTTGGGATTTTTTTTACGTGTGCTTGCTGCTTTCCTTTTTTAGTTTCTTTGCCTTGCTGCTCCTCTGCCTGGTACATATGTCCGTGTTAATTAGACGAAAAAAAAGGAGTTATGCTTTTAAGTGTCTTAATTAAGATTTTTCTTAACACCCCCCCCAACGTTTTCTCAGAGGTTTTTTTTCACTGACATCTAAAACTGTTCTTAAAAGCTGGTGTTGGAACAATCTTGTGCTTAACAGTTGACGTGTAGATGTCTTTCCAAACGCACAATCCTTGGATAATTCACCTTCACGGCACCACTGAGACCTGTGAAGGCCTTGCTGTGAGCAGCAGTGAGGCGAACTGTCTCAGGGAATTGGGGTTGGATCTGGGATTGGATCCAGTCCTCCTGAGGCAGTCTGCAGTCTGGTTCTTGAGGAATGTCTCTGAGTACAGCTGGAAAGTTGGTTTGTGTTTAAAAAGTAAAAATAATGTTGCTCCTAGCACAGTCATTGCAGGAACAGCATCTATTTGTTCAGTGCTAGGAAGAAGAAGTTTCTCAATGGCCTGATGGGAAAGCTGCAGGGAATTCTCCTCGCAGCTGAAATCCTCTGGTGGGTATTGCAAACCTCTCCTCTGTGGAGGACCCGTGTTTGTACTGGGAAATCGAATTAAAGCTTCTTATTCCCAGACAGCTCCAATGAGACTGGAGTGGCTTCAACCCAAACTCCTTGGGGTAACTGTGAGATGTCTCTGCTCTCCCTGGTCCCCAAAGCCACCAAAAGCTCCTCGTTGGCCTCCTGGCCAATACTCTTGACAAAAGGGGGGTACTGCCAGTATGAAATTTTGGGGGCCAGTATGAAATTTTGGGGTCCTTACAGCCTTGGGAGGAAAAAACACTGCAATGAGGAAACCTTCATTTCCACGGCTGCTGTGTCACACCTTCTCTAACTCTGAAAAACATCTGCACCTCCTGTTCCCTACTGATTCTAAGCTGGCAGAGTGCGGGGATGAATTCTATCCTGCGGGGATGGTTTAAAGCAGGTTCATCCCGGAACTGCTCCGGGGTTCACAAGTGGCTCCTCTGCTCCTGCCTTCTGACGTGGGCCAAGCCTGTGTCATCCCCTGAGCAGGGTCATGGGGGCTGATGGCAATTCCCAGATCCTGGCTGTGTGGGGTTTTGGGAATTAGTGGAAGTTGCTCATAGGAAAACGGTGCCTCCATTTCCCTGCTTGTGAAACGGAAGTTCTGCTTCTCTAAATCTCCCTGTGCTCGCCAAATGTTTTCAGACAAACAGACGAGAAGTTGCTCAGAGGAGGGGCCTCAAGGGATCTAAATTAGCCATTAGCAGACCTTCAACTGGAGTTAATGAGATGGAGAATTAATAACCCCACGGGTGGGTCAAGCTACACTAACTCTGTACCTGTGTGCATAATTGATGATGCCCCCGTGCAGAGATCTGCCCACCAGCGTCCTGGCTCGGGTTCTGCACACTCAACCACCTGGCACAGCTGAAATGAATCCCTCTGTGCCCATCTGGCAGCCAGGGCCTGCAGCTCTGTCAGGGATTTGATCCCGTTCCTGCTCCTGGGGTTGGGTTCCCTTGCTTGGCACTGAGATGGGAAGGCAGGAGCACTCCCTGCTCGGCCTCTGGGAAGGTGCTTCAGTGTCCCAGAGCTGAAACCAGAGCCAGGACCTGCTCCCTGAGTCTGAGTTTCTCCTTGGAGAGCGGATTTGGGTGTGCTGGGGGATTTCTTGGCTTCTCTGTAGCAACTGAGGAAGGAATCTGGGCATGTACGGCACGATGTCACTGAGGAACGAAGCACAGAGGGGGAGGTACAGCACCTTGCAAGGTAGGAATGCCACATCTGCCCCAAACTTCTGTAATTAGCACACCCAGCTGTTTGGCACAGTGGTTATCTGTTGTTCTGGAATTATGTGCAATCCCTGATGGAAGGTACAGAACAGTCAGATAACAAGTACAGAACAGCACTTCAAACCCCTGGCATCTTTTCTCAGGGTAGCGGTAAGGCCTTGGTGTTCTGGACAAATTTTAGGGGCTTTTTTTTGAGTCTGGAGAGAAAAAGCTGTGTAGTTTCTCCCACTTTTACAGCTTCCTCCACCTGCAGTGGGCCCATGTGCTGCTGAAGCAGCAGATGCCTTCTCCTCTGGTAGCAACTGTGGGGTAAAATGTCCCTCCCAGAGCACTGGGATGCGGTGGAAGGAGCCAGACAGACTGCACAAGGCACTGCTTACGTTCCAGATAGGACAGGCTGCACCCAGAGCTCAGTAATGAATCCGAATTAAATCCTCCTGGTAGGCTGATGCACCTCGAGTGACTGAGCTCGGCTTACACGAACTGGCAACGTGACTGTTGGTTTGGGCTGCTTTATTTCCAGATCTTCCTTTGGAAGTGCTATCACTCCTCGGGGCAAAAGCTCCACTTTCCCCCACGGGCTGGGCTGGCGAGGTTGGAGAATTTGATTTTTGGCTTCTGCAGGAAGCCTGGGCTGCCTCCCCTGCTGTCCTGCTCGGGGCTCTGGCCAGGCTGCAAGTCGAGGGAAGGTCCGGCTCAAGCAGACGCTTCCCGGTCTAAAGGCAGCTCCTTAGCTGAGTGTGCTTCCCAGGAAATGAGGTGGGATTTTGTCAGGCTGTGGCCTCTGGGCCCAGCTACCTGCTCTTCAACTTCTCCAGCACGCTCTGGGCTCTGGCAAGACAATTGCTGATGTTTAGGCCTTGTCTTTGTGAGTAGAGTTTAAACAAGCCAAGCCCAGCTTGTCTCTGCAATGTGCCAGTAAATTCATGTTTTATTAGGACCAGGAGAGGCTTCCTGTGGTGTGTCCTGGCCAGAGCAGATGAACAGAAGAGGCCACTCCTGTCCCTTTGCTTTGCTCTGTCGTCTCCAGGTTCCCTTTACTGCATTTGTGTTTTGGTGAAGGCTTTTGGAGCCTCTCGGTAATGAATTGTGATTGATATTGGCACCTCTCAGACCCCTCCCTCTGCTGCCGCAGAGCCTTACTGGCTTTCAGGTGATGGACATGGTAGGAAACGTGGAGAGAACGTGGCAGGGCCGTGGTTAAATGGTTTAGGGCTCTGAATCGTCAAGTTTTATACTGAATTTTGTGTTGAGACAAAGTAATTGTACAAGAGACAAACAAGCATTGGTCCGGTGCCTTGTCATGTGCTGTGTGAAAGGAGGGGGACGTGTGGTTTCTGAAATTCTCTGCTTTTCAGGCCATTAAAATGTGATTTGTGAAGCAGTCAAACTTTCTTCCCTGGCTGTTCGTAGATCAAGAAAAACCATGTCCTTTCTGCAGCTCTTTTATAGGCTCCTATCTGCGGAAGAGCATAAAAGAAATGCTTTTTAAATTTGGGACAGTAAATTCTGTTAAGAATGCTCAAATTCTGAGGGGAAAAAATGCTGCATTCCTTAGCTGAGAGCTTCCACCAGCTCCTGAATCACCAGCAAAAGTGTCCTTCAGAGGGGGAACAAATCCTTGTGTCCATCTCCTCGTGGGCCTCTCACTGAGGGGCTGGAGCGTGTCCAGTGCAGGGAATGGAGCTGGGAAGGGGCTGGAGCCCCAGGAGCGGCTGAGGGAGCTGGGAAAGGGGCTCAGGCTGGAGAAAAGGAGGCTCAGGGGGGACCTTGTGGCTCTGCACAACTCCCTGACAGGAGGGGGCAGCCGGGGGGGTCGGGCTCTGCTCGCAGGGAACAGGGACAGGAGGAGAGGGAACGGCCTCAGGCTGGGCCAGGGGAGGCTCAGGTTGGACACCAGCAGGAATTTCCCCATGGAAAGGGTGCTCAGGCCTTGGCAGGGGCTGCCCAGGGAGGTTTGGAGTGCCCATCCCTGGAGGTGTCCGAGGAAGGGCTGGAGGTGGCACTCAGTGCTCCGGGCTGGGGACAAGGTGGGGATGGGGCACAGCTTGGACTCGATGTCTGAGAGGGCTTTTCCAACCTCAGTGATCCTGCGATTCTATGATTTTTATGATTTCTGATTCTATATGCACACCTGGAATTTGTGGGAATTTCCTTCTGCCTGTGAGTGACCTCCTCCAAAAACATCCTTCCCCTTGGTTGCTTCCAGCACAGCTGAGAACCTCTTTGAAAGGCCTTGTTTTGGGCACACCTGCCCACATTTTCCAGAAGGAATTCTTGCAGCTTTTCTGTAGCCAGCAGTGGTTTCCATGGGGGAGAGGGCACAGTGGGCACAGCTCCTTCCACTTGGAGGGTTCAGACACGGAACCAGCGCTCGGATTTTTGGCCGTGTGCTTGCAGAAGCGGCTCTGCCGAGGCTGCAGTGACACACCTGGGAGGCGGGGCAGCTGTCTGGCTTTTGGAGAGAGGTTCAAGGCACTCTTCTCTCTGCCTTCCTCCCACGGCACGCCCAGAGCCTGCAGGCACCTGCTCCAAGCATCCTCCTCCTCGTAGCGGGGCCGCACTTAGGTAACAGCACAGCTCCTGCTGCTCGCAGGAAGAAGGAGGGAGATGAATGCAGGAGGCCACGTGTGTCTAATTTATTCATTCTGTCATCTCCCTGGCTTCTCTGTACCCTCCTGTTTCGTTGAAGGCTGTTCGGAGGCGCTTGGGAATGAGGCAGCGGCGGCACAGAACGCGCCGTGCGCTCGGTGATTAGCTGGGCTGCAGGATAAACACAGCGTCTCCAACTCCATTGATTTCTCGGGGAGGGGGATTTGTTTTCTGGTCACAGCCAGCAGAGACTGAGCCCAGCGAGATGCAACGTGCACTGACATGGGGGTAGGCTGGGAATTTAAAACCTTGGCTTGCCCACCCAGGCACATTTTAAAATTTTTTTCCTCTTTTTTTTTTGGTGTGTGTTTTCTCCTCTGTTCCCCAGAATAGCAATCAACTGGAGATCAGTGTTTTCTTACCCACTCCTTTTCTCACAGGAGTTGTGCTGGTGGAGTGGATGCTGCCTGTGATAACCCCTCCTTCAAAACCTGTTTTTTTTTTTAAATAGTGACTTTTGTAGTTTCCCCTTCCTTTCATTTCCCTTCCCAGTGTTTATTCAGGAAAAAAGTGAGATGTGGGAGAGCCTCGAAGGGCACCTCTGCCCTGAGTTAAAGTGAGCTGGAGGGGACGTGGCAGGAACCATGCAGAGCTTTGGCCACGGGGGTCTCAAGCCACACATTTTCCTGCATCATTTCTTATTTCCTGGGCTTGAACTTCTCCCAGCAGAGACATTCGAGGTGTCTGTGCCTGCCACAGGCACATGGTGTGCTCCGTCCCTCCTCCTGCACAGCCCAGAGCTGCCGCCTGCACACACAGCATCCCTCAGCCAGCCACGTGCCCTTCCTGCCAGCCCAGGGGATTTTGCTCAGTGATGCCTGCGGGAATTCCCTCCCCACTCGGAAGGTTTTAACAGGCTCTGTGCTGTTGTTTTGTTTTGTTTCCCCCGTCGTTGATGATTTCTGACATTTTCTGACAGAAGCCGGTGTTAACACCGAGAAAAGGATTAAACCACCGACCGAAAAAAGCATGGGAAAAATCTTGAGGAATCAGAGATTTTTTTCACTAAGGTCACAAATTCTGTGAAGAATAAGCAGGGAAACACGTTCTTCCCTGCTGTAATTTCGTTATAAGGAACAGCCTGGGCCCCATGTGTGGGGAAATGCTGTGGGGGATGTGTTTTCTGGGGGCTGTTGAGCACCAAAGAGATTTAGGACACAGGACCAGGATGTGTTTCCCTCTCACAGGATGCTCACCCCTTACCCCACCAGCCAGCACAGTCTCCTGAGGCCCGTGCACCTCTCTTAATCTTCTGCTCCAGAAATCACTTGGGTTTAGGTGTTTTCCCCCTAGTTTTGGTTCAGAGGGAGTGAAATCTCTATTAACCTGCCAACCACAACAACGAGTGGAACATCCTGTCACCTGCGAGTCTATCCCTTCTCTGCTCAGGGCTTCTCTCTGAGGCTGCAGCCCAGCCTGAGCTTCGGAGAACTTTTACAATTTGGAATATTATAACGACCAGGCAAACAAGAGACTCCTTCCCAGCCCCTCACACACACACGGACACATTTACACACAGAGCAATGCTTAATTCTTGTCATCCCCGGGCCTGGGGGCTGTTTATATCCAGCACTGCGTGTTTATATGTGGAGTTCATCTCCTCAAGTGAAGACAGATTAAGCAGCGGGGTGAACAGACCAGTTTTGTGAACTATGGGATTTCCAGCCTAGAAATTCTGCCAAGACCAAGCCAGACAAATTGGTAGCACAGCAGTGTTTCTCATTAATGTACATGGAAAGTTGTGCCTTGCTGATAATGCACAACAGCATCCTGTTGGGAGGTTTGGGAACCCATCTGGGAGCAGCTATTGGAGCTGTATTCCAGGCTGGATTGAGTTGTCTTGCTTTCCTCCTCTGACAGGGGAAAAAAAAAAGTGCAGCTCCCTTGCACTGACATCCTGAAATATGTGGGAATATTAGAGAGTGGTGTGGTCTGCTGAACAGAAATAAGATGATTATACCCTCCCTTCCCTCCCTGCAGCCGTCCCTTGCTGTTTGTGGTTTGCTGGGTAAGTGGTTGTGGTGCCCATCTTCCAGCCCAGGACAAATTATTTCCAACTTGAAAATAAGATTACCTGCCATAATTGCATGTGGTGGTTTCCTCCGCTGCTGCCAAGTGTGGATGCTGATGCTCGGATTTGTGGGTTGGGCTGCTTTGGCATTCTGCGTGGAGCACTCTCCTCCTCTCCCCAGCCCTGTTAACACTTGAGGGGCAGCAGGAAAGAGCCACAGCCTTGTGTCCTGAGCTGGGAATTGGTGCCTTATTCTGCCGGGAACGTCAGGGCGAGCACCGGACAAAAGAAAGGAACCACGTCTCTGTGTTCCCGTTCCTAACTCATTTTTTGTCCTATTCTTTATCCTCGCCTCTCCTCCCCGTCTCGGGAAAACGCATTTTAGTTCCAAATCCTTGTTTATGGCAGGCTCTGGAGCAGAGGGTGTGTCTCCAGCGTCTGGCACAAAAGGTTACAGTCACCATCATCCAAACAACACGAGGCCACTTGGCCTCGTCGTTCGGGGACCAAAACCCCAGCAATCCCCGGCAGACCGGACTGGGAAGTGCCCAAATTCCCTCGGAATTTGAGCCTTCAAATTATCTTTTGGACTCGAGGCGTGCTGCTCATTGCTGCTCCTGATGCGCATCTCCAGGATGTCGTGATTCAAAACAAACACGGCTGCTGTTTCTAGCGTCTCCGTGCCCTGGAGCTGTGGGGAAAGCCGCTGATAAGGGACACAATTGTGCCCAGAGGGGCTTTGTCTGCCAGCCTGGCTCCTTCCAGCCTTTGCCTCGGGGCCTTCTTGCCTCCCTTTGTGTTGGAGGAGGAAGCTGGCAAAGGGCTCGCCTTCTTCGGGGCTGGAGAGCAACAGCTCCTGCCTTGGGTGGGGCCGGGCTGGGGCTTTTGACCCGCTCCACCCCGCTGGGTTGAGAGGAGGAGAAGGGATTAAAGAGCTTGGACTGTGCTGGAGGATCATTAGGAACCAGCAAAGCCCTCCTTTCCAGCTGGAGCTATGGGTTAAAACATCTCTGCAGCCCCTGCCTGAAGCACCTTCCCACTGCCTGCAGAACCATCACTTGTCTTATGAAGCGATAATACCAAAAATTTCTATTTTTTGGCCTATTTTGAGGCATTTTTCATCCCATGAACACCGTCCTCACTGCCCGTCAGAGTGATTTATTCAGACTGTCACTAGGAGCAATGTGGGGATGCTGCTTGAAGAGCTAAAAAGCTGTGGCTGGGATTACTTTCTCTTTTTCTG
>VZTD01004942.1:956173-1003581 GCA_013397725.1 Rhagologus leucostigma | reverse complement strand
TTTCTTTTTTTTTTTCCTTTTTTTGGAAGTTTTTTCATTCAAACACACGTATTCCTCTTATCTCTCCCAAATCCTGCTGAGTTACCTCTGATTCTCAGCAGCAGCTGCCTGTGAGTCTCTGGCTGATGCAGAGTGAGCAGTGAGGGCTGCCCTGTGCTTGGAGTGGGATTGCAGAGTGCTCCTTTGGCAAGAAACTCCTCTGGGTCTTTTAGTATTTTTTTCCTTTAGAAAAGCACAGTTCTTATCTTGTGAAAATATAGCTATTTTATCCATAAAGACAGAATTTTCCTAGTTAAACATCCTGGCTCATCTGCTCCGACAAGCATCATCCCTTTGTTATTTGGGGTTTTTTTGCCAGATTTTTATAATTATTAAAAACAGTGAAAATAGTACTTTATGGGACTGGTTCAACTTTGTAAAGATCTTAATTCTGTGAAAGCACCTTTCTCACTTGCTGTCCTCTCTCAGGAGTTGCGTAGCAACCACCTGCCCTCTCAGGTCCTTCCTTGAACCGAGTATTTTTTGTGGAGAGGCTGAACTTGACTTAAAAATAGATATTTTGCCCCTGATGAGTCATTTTTCCACGGGAAAAATATGTAGTTGGAGTATGGCTAAACTAAACTTCACAAATTCGATCTGCAGCGGGCATTTCTTGACATTTCTCAAATGTTTTGGGGCTGGGACGGCTGAATTAAAAGCGGGGGTCGGGCTGAGTGATGTTCAACTGCTATCCGGAGGTTTGAGGAGCTGCCCGGAGCATGGAAGGGCAATTTCCTCTGGAAAATTGGATCTGGAAGGGGATCCTGTAGAGCGTTCCGGCAGGTGTGTGTTTGTGTGGGACCATCCCCTGGGTGAGCTCTTGAACCCCTGGGTTGGGAGATGGAAGAGGAGCTTCAGCTGTTGTGGGGGAGTCTGATCCTTCGGAGTCAAATCCTCTGCCAGAGCTCCCCGAGTGTTCTGCTCAGGGACGAGCAGAACTTTGCATCTGAGCCACGTTAACGGTTCAAGCCGAGAGAGAGTGGGTTTGGATTAGATATTACAAAAAAAATCTTTATTGTGAGGGTGGGCAGGCCCTGGCACAGGATGCCCAGAGAAGCTGTGGCTGCCCCTGGATCCCTGGCAGTGCCCAAGGCCAGGCTGGACGGGGCTTGGAGCAGCCTGGGACAGTGGAAGGGGTCCCTGGCCATGGAATGGGATGAGCTTTAAGGTTTTCCCAACCCATTCCTTGATTCTACGACTGGTTTTTTTTTTTCAGTTCAGTAATGAGGAGAAAGTAAAATACTTCTGGGGCATTCACCACTTAAAAATTGGTTCTGTCCCTGGCCCTGTTGCAGGAGCCAGAGCAAAGCACCCCTGATTTGCACAGCTCTGTCGTAAAAATACACGGACAGAGCAGGAAATACTGAGGAAAAGGTGATTTTCCAGTGCCTCGTAACGTGAGGATGCTTCCCCCAAATCCACCTCCCTTTGCAGAGTCTCTGTTTCCCTCGGGTGTGGGAGAGGTGGGGAGTGGAGGCTCCCTCCTGGATGCTGAGGGACACCGGTGGAAGGAGGCAGCAGGGCTGGGAGGAGGCTGATGAGAATCCTTTGGCTAAATGACAGCCAGCGTGGGGGAGATGAAAACTCCTCACGGATGCTTCTGCCGAAGGCCAGCACCTGATGGGACTCGAACCAGAGCAGCTTTTCTCGACTTTTTTCAGAAGTTTGGCTCTCGTGTCTTTGTGTGACCCCCTGAGTCAGCAGCTCGGGTCCCTCCGGGGTGGCACAGAAATAGCTGCAGTGATGGGCTGTGGGTGGAAATGCTCAGGCTCTGCTCTGAAGGAGCTGAGTTGTGGCTGACAGCGCAGGCAGTTTGCACAGCCCTCCTTAGGGGGATCCACCTGCAGCTTCCAAGCACAGCTGCTGCTCCCCCAAACCCAAAGGAGCCTCTGGGCGTCCAGCAGCACCGTCCTACAGGGCTCCCCTCACAATCCCAGAGTCACTGAGGTTGGAAAAGCCCTCTCAGACATCGAGTCCAAGCTGTGCCCCATCCCCACCTTGTCCCCAGCCCAGAGCACTGAGTGCCCCCTCCAGCCCTTCCTTGGACACCTCCAGGGATGGGCACTCCAAACCTCCCTGGGCAGTTCCAATGCCTGAACACCCTTTCCATGCAGAAATTCCTGCTGATGTCCAACCTGAGCCTCCCCTGGCGCAGCTTGAGGCCATTTCCTCTCATCCTGCCCTTGTGGTTTTTACTCTCCCGAGCCAGCTCAGCCATGGCTTTTGTTTTTGCCCTTTCTCCATCTCACTTTCAGCAAACTCTAAATACCCGTTCGTAACAGGACCTTCACATCGTGCAAATATGTTTAGATCTGGTTATGTCTGTTTTCTCTCATGGGATTTCTTGTGAAATCTCTTTGCTAAATGAGACTTTCATCCCCTAAGGCCCTGCAAATTTCTTGTGCAACCTCTTGTCTTCGTGTTTTGCATTATGCCTGCATTTTTTTTAGGCTAAACAGATAACCTTGAGGCCCAGTGCGATTTTCTTTCACTGTTAGTCCTTTTATAAGATCACGGGACTCTGTGAAATATGGATTCTTCAGTGGTTATGGAGAAAAATAAAAATTCCAAGTATCCCTGAGGAGGGGAAATAAAGGCAGCAGCAGGGTTTTGTTAACATTTAGGCAGAACCAGCCAGGAGAATGACACTGTCCAGATGGAAAGAGCCACTTCCTGGCTGTAAAGATAACTCACTAAAGGAAACATAAGCTTTGGCTGCGCTGGCGATGAGAAACACAACCAGTGCCAAGAATTCACCCCAAGCCCGGTGGGAGCTGCCTCTTTCTTTCCCTCATGCTAAGGGTTCAAGTTTACTTAGTTGGGAAATATGCCCAGCATTTCCTGAGGAGATGGGGTGGCCCTCAAGGCACAGAGCTCGTGTGGACCCTCAGGAGCTGGGCTGGTTTGTTGCTGTGCAAGAATCACAGAGAACTCTGAGCTGGAGGGGACCCACAGGATGATCCAGCCCAGCTCCTGGCCCTGCACAGACCCCACAACAACCCCACCCTGGGCATCCCTGGCAGCGCTGTCCAAACGCTCCTGGAGCTCTGGCAGCCTCGGGGCCGTGCCCATTCCCTGGGGAGCCTGGGCAGTGCCCAGCACCCTCTGGGGGAAGAACCTTTCCTGATACCCAACCTAAAATCCCCCTGACGCAGCTTCATCCCATTCCCTGGGACATGAGAGTGTGGATGACCATAGGGAAGCAGTGTCGGTCTAGGGGAAGTGTCCAGCTCCCTGCTGGAATTGCTGGTGCTGGTCCCTGAAAAACCCGGGGTTTTTCCCTAGCTGGGAGATGCTGGTGGTGCCCAGGATGCTGGAGAAAGGAAGAGAATTTCATGGAAACCTCTGTGCCAAACCTGCTGGAGCAGAGTTCTGGTATCTCCCGTCAGCGATGCCCAGAAGTGCAGCACTGCAGGTGTCACTTTAGAATCCTGTCTCTGCAGCAGGGATTTCACAACTCCCTTAGGAGGAGGCTGCTTAGCCAAAGGGTGTGAAAGGAAAGCTCACATTTTTGGGTTTGGCTGTGGGGTTATGCACACCAGGGTGTTTTCCTGGTTAACCCTCTCTGAGCTCACTTCCCGCTGGGAAGAGCTGAGCTGGCTGTGCCAAGGCTTCAGCTGCAGAGCATCTGATGAGATCACATTTGCCCGTGTCGTTTTCTCTCTCCAAGGTATTCCACAGCCTTTTAAGTCCCCAAAATTAACGGAGCAAATCGAATAGCAGGCCACAGATCAAGGGCTGTTGGCTCCTCATTTAAGGTGCAGGTGAACGCGAGATGTGCCACAGTGCGTATTTAACTCTCCCGATTTAGACCCCCCTGCTGTGACATTAATTCTCTCACTCAGAATGACTGAATTCAGCCCAGGCCTGCTGCTTGGTTCCATCCAGTGGGTGTGCCTCAGACTGGAGGTGTTTCACAGCTTTTCCTTTGTTGCCATGGCAGGGATAAATACTTTAATGCGCTTGGATTTGGATGCTGGAGATTTTCCTGGATGTCAAACGGAGCCTAATGCATAGGACAAATTGAACCTGATGTGCAGGATAAATTTAAGACCTGGGAGTTTGGTGGTTTTTTGGTGATGGTGGGTGCTCTGTTCCACCTGGGAACCTTCCTTTGTTCACCAGCCATGGCTGTTAGCTCTGCCTGAATATTGCAAGTTAAAACTTAAAAATATCCTCTATGTGGGATCTATTTTGGTTGGGATTTTTATAGAAGTTTATGAATTTTATTTTTTTCTTCCTCTCTAACAGATCTGGATTCAAATTCTTCTTGATCATCTTGGCTTTGCAGGCAAAGTGATGTAAAAAGTGGCACTGAGCACAGCTTCTCTGGGAAAACCATGAGCCTGTTTGCAGGGGAATGAGGAGGGATAGAATCTTTTCTTTAGGATGAGGTTTTGCAGTGGTTTGCCTGTGTCCGTATGTGACAAAAACAATACAAAAATCAACGTTTAGATAACACCATGTGTCTGAAATGGGATTCCCAACCATCCTGCTCACCAGGAAGGATTTCAGGCAGATGTTCCACACGAGCTTTGGCTTTTCCAGCCCTGGCTGAGGCTGGAGCTGCGTCAGGGCCACCTTCTTCTACCAACTCCTCTCAAAGCTTCTCCTTAATCCAGACTTCCTTTCTCTTTTGGCTCAAAATCTTCTGTCACTTTTTTTCACCCACTGGAAGCAGCCCAGCAACCCTGCTTTTCTATTTATGGGTTTTTTCTATTGTCCTGTCAGAGCTGCTTAGGATCTGGCATGTCACAAGTTCACCATTGTCTTCTGGTGCCCTCGTTAAGGGCATAATTTGTCATGCTGAGCTCTGGAACAGGTCCATGTTGCACTTGCTGGTGCTTGGTCACCCTCTGTAGCATGGTGGGAAGAGCCAGAACAGGGACGAGTGGCTGTCCTGTGGGCTGGGGGTGTTTTTTGTCACTTAAATATTCGGTTTTTTCCCTCCTGTTGGTTTTTTTTTCCCCATCTGACATGCTGGAGAGGTTGTGTAAGTAACTCATAAAGTTGATATCACCCAGGAAGAACCTGGGCTCCTGTCAATTTTGAGATCACAGAGGGGAAAACAGCATTTTTTTCTGGAGAGGGATGCTCTGCCTGACAGAAATAACCGTGCAATGTGGGTCAGTGTGACATGACTGGCAGCTCTCCCGGGAGGGAACAAACCAAACAATGTTACGAGTCAACACTGAGGTGTTTTGTCCAAGTGCCAGGAAAAAGGAAGAGGGAGAAAGCAGAGGATGCTGCAGAGGGGAGCTGGGAGAGATGAGAGCTGCTGCTCCCTGGGGAGAGGATGGAGAGCTGAGGGTTCCTGTCAGGGGGAATCTGCTTGGGACGTGGGACAGAGGGGTGGCTGGTCACAGTGGCAGGCTGGGGACAGCACCGAGGGGCTGTTGTGGTCACAGCAGTGGGACCAGGGCTGGTTTGTCCGAGGTGGGAAGGGGGAGGCTGTGGGGAGGGGCTGGTCCTCGCGTGACAGCACTGCTCTGTTGGGTTTTACTGGAAAGAAAACACACAAAGGCCTGATTTACAGAGCAAAACTGTGCAAGCTCAGGTGGGACAGAGCCCACAGGGCTGGGACAGGCTGAGGGAGCTGCCGAGGTCTAGATCTGGATGAGTGTGAGCTGAGAAGGATGCTGGTTAGTGAAGAGCAGAACTCTCCCTATCAGGAGGGGCTGTGCTGACAGAAGCAATAGATTTATAAACTCTCTCCAGCCACTCTAGTTCGCCGTGTCACATATCTGACCTCCCACAAACAATCCAGGGGCATCAAGCACCTTCCCAAGGGCCTTCAGGGAGCTGGCCTGCAGTCCACGCCACGTGTCCTCACCTCCCCTTTGACCCCTTCACCCCACTGAAGGCACTGGGACTGTTTAGGGGTGAGTGAGGGCTTGCGAGAGTTTCTGGAGCCCGTGCCCGCGTGGCATCAAGCCAAGCCTCCTCCCTGAGACACCCTGGGAGCCCCCAGCGAAACCTTGGGGCCTGGCACTTCTCTCTTGCTTCCCAACACCCGCTCAGCAAGAGACAGGGGGTGGCTCCTTGACAAGAGGGGAAATGGCAGAGTTTGCTGGAACCTTCGGGCCACCTCTGCGGAGGTTTGGAGAGGAGCACGTGGACAGCCCCCCCGGGCTCCGCTGCAGCAGCTCCATTTTCCAAGAGGATCCAGCCCAGGCCAAGGGAGTTCCCCCCACGGCCTGGTCTGCGCTGACAGAGCTGCGCTCGCGGCTTTTGGGGCTGAGCTCGTTCCAGTTGGCACTTCCCAGCTCCAAACTGCTTTGATTTGCTCCAGATGGTGTGGGTGAGCTGCCATGCCCCGAGTTAGCCGCTTGCTCAGCCCCAGCTCCTGCTCCTGGTGTTTCAGGAGCCGTTCAGTCTCCTGTGGAGAGATGGAGATTCTTCTGTGAGCTCCATAAAATCTGCGTTTCTGCCCACTTCAGGCTTCAATCACTCCCCAAAGAACGTGCCAAGGGCAGAATAAAAAAGGGGTGGCTGCCCCAAAGGGTTTGCAGCAGAAAGGGTGGAGGCGTCAAGGACTAAGGGCAAAGCGTCAGCGATCCCAAGTTCAGACTGAAGTGCCCTGGATTTGTTTAGACTTGGTTTCTCTGCTTCCTCCCATGTGTTTTCCTAATGCCTTCTGAAAGGGGGAAAAATATTTGTGAGGAGTGTTTGGAGTAAATTGCTGGGAGAAGTTGGAAAAACAACATGCAGTGCCAGGGGAGGGATGGAGAACTGTGGCCTGGGATGCAAGGAGCTGGTGGATGAGACCGGGGAAAGAAGCTGAGAGGTGAAAAACTCTTTGAGGAAAGGAGTTTGCTGCCTCTGGTGACTCCCTGTCCTGCGTCTGCTCCTGCAGCATCCAACCTCTGCGAACTTTATGTGCTGTCTTTAATCTCTCCTGTTCGTCTGCCACCTCCTCCTTGGGGACACCGCTGGGTCCCTCTCGACATAAAGAAGGAATTAATAATCTCTTAAGGTTCAAGCTCTTGTTGCAGCAGAGAAATAATGCACTGGGATCCCACTGGGCCCGAGCAGAGGACAAGGGAGACGGGTGATATAACATGGATGCAGAAAATCAGGATGAGCTGTTGGCAGGGAGGAGGACACGGGCAATCATTTGTTACTCAGGGGCAAAAATAGCCTCGTCTTCATGCCTGGATCTGAGGGTAGTAACTGCCTCTAGAAACACTGCCTGTGCACGGATGCTCTCAGATATTCAGGCTCTCCAGTCTTCCCATGCTGACAAGGAAAATGGGAGCATCGAGGGCATAAAACATCTCAGGGAGCAGAGTTACCCCCTTGTGTCTCACCGGCACATCTGTCCCATACCCGGAGACAGATCAGTGCTTTTCCTGGGTTTGGAGACATCAGCCCTTCCAGCGGGTCCTGTGAGTTGTGGTTTGATGGCGTGTGGAGCAGCCAGAGGGTCCAGGTTTCACGTGCAGGTCCCTCGGAGGAGCCCCTCGGGCTGTGGGTGATGAGCTGCGTTTCTCTCCTGTTTTTTATGTGCCGATAAGCCCGGCGTAATCCGGGGATGAAGACACACAGTCTATTTCTGGTCTCAGCAGAGATCTTCCCATGCCTGAGAGGCAATCTGCCTGACTTAGCATTCCCAGGGTGCTGCCAAGCACAGCAAAGCACGGAGGAAGTGGCTCCTGCCTGCACAAACAGAAGGCCGGCAGGAAAGGGAGCCAGGCTAATGCCTCGTGAGACATCCCAGTGCTGAGCCTCTGGTTGTGTTTGGCCTGGGAGCAATGCCACAATCCCATAAATCAATCATTTCTCCTCCTGAACCCCACAGCCTGCTGCCTGCCTCACGTTGAAGGTGGCTGGGGAAAGAATAGATGTGCTGACCCCTGTGCCCTTCTTCTCAGCACATGAAGGAAGTCTGGAAATGGGCAGGTTCTTAAAAGCTTTTCTTCCCTCTCTGCTTCTCCTGGGTAGAGAAGACCAACTGGCATCGTTGTACTCCTGATTCTCTGCGCTCTGACGAGAGAGCAACCCAGAATATTTTTACTAAGAAGGGCAGAGAAAAGATGGAATATGAAATCTCTTCAGCCAGACTGTCTTGAAGTTAAACAAGTGAGGAAAGTATCCTCTGCTCTCCTTCATCTTCCCTCTGTGTGTGTTGGTGGGTGTTTAAAGGTCCTTTCTCCTCCTCACTGCTGAGTCTCCTGTTATTTATCTCGTCCCTGCTGTTTCTTTATGGCCCTCCAAGACATTTTCTGGCAGTGCTGAGATAAGAAATGACAGCCCAAAGGGAGGTGGTCCCCAGCCTGTCCCTGGAGCTGATGTCCTGCGCAGGTGACGGGGTGTCAGTGGTGTGATCAGGCCTGCAACGTCTCCTCCTTTCCCAGCTCGTGTTCCAGGGAGGTGAAGTCGCAGCCACACTCGAGATCTGCAGCCACACACGAGATCTGCAGCCACAAAAAATCTGCAGCCACACAAAATCTGCAGCCACACTCGAGATCTGCAGCCACACTCGAGATCTGCAGCCACACTCGAGATCTGCAGCCACACACGAGATCTGCAGCCACAAAAAATCTGCAGCCACACAAAATCTGCAGCCACACACGAGATCTGCAGCCACACACAAGTCTCTGAGGGGAAAACACAGTGGGTGGATTTTTGAGAAGGGCCAGGATTAATCTGCCAACCTCTGCAGCTATAGATAGAGAGATGTCTGATAGAGCTGCTTCTGGGGGGCGTGGGCAGAGGATTTTCATGCCCAAGGGTGTCATAAAAGATGCAGCAAAGGTGCTGGTGTTGCTGAAGGACTCTCTCCCGCCAGTGGGGAGCACAGGCTTGTCAGTGTGTGTAAGGAATTCAGTGTGTGCTGGGCTGGGCTAGGCAGGCACAGCCAGAGCTGTGATGAAAATGATTTCTTGCACTCTCAGAAGGGATTTCCTGCTCCCCTCAGTCTCACTTGGCTTCTCCAGTCCTGCTCCTGCTCCATCCCATCTGCATTCAGACAGCATCTGCAGGCCTTGGGCAGCACATCTGTGAGAGCTGACCCTTCTGCAAGGCTCCCTCTCCTCCTGTCTAATCCTTGATTTTATGTTTTCTGGTCATTTCAGCCATCTCCATCCCCTGTTGGAATTTTTCTCCTCACTGGAACATCACAGCTCAAGGGCTAATTTTTTCCCCACAGTCTTTCCCTTCTGTAGGTGCAACCTGTAGAGGAGGGGGATCTGTGCCCATGATGTGCCCCAGCAGTTCAGGCATCTCCAGGGGGTGTGTGCGGCCTGCACTGAGTCAGCTTTGAAAAGGAGGACGGGGTATTTTAAATAGCTTGATCTAAAATTGATTCCAATCTGTCTCTTTATGGCAGCAGACAAAAATAATAACATTTCCAGGCAGGTGAGGAAAGCTGCCTGATGTGGAATTTGAGAGTGATCATGACTGACACAGATTTTGGGACTGTTCCAAGGAGAAGACACATATAAAAGTGAATCCTCTGGCAGCTCAGCAGCAGAGTGGCTTAGAGCTTGGGTAAAAGATTGCAAGAGGGGACATCTCAGGAATAATAAATCTTCAGAAAGACTCTGTGGCAGGGAAATGCATCTGTGGAATACGTAACTGAGCCCAGGGCTGAGTGCCCTGAGCAGTGAGCCCAAAAAATGAAAAACACCCCAAAACAAGTGCTGCAAACCATCCCAGCAGCTTCCTGGTGCTGTCTGTGCCCCCCAAACAGGAGGGACACCCAGGCCACACACTAGAAGTGGCAGCATCCCTGGGAGGAGGAGGAGGAGGATGATGCCCAGGAGGAATGAGCTGTTTTGGCAGCGTGGCCTCCCCTGCTTTTACTCAGAAATGATTCAAAAATCTCCGCTGGTAAATGGAGAGGCACCTGATTCCCATGGCTGATTGTCTTTTCCTGAGTGGTTTTGTTTCTGCACTGGTAGTTTTACAGTCTAAGCAGGATAAGAATGTAAAGAGGAAATTACTGTCAAACAGACCTTTCTAAATTGCTGTCAGTGAGTGGCAGGAGATGAGCCAGAGAGATCTTGTTCTTGTCAGCCTCGCTGGAGTAGCGTGCTGTCCTCATTCAAGGAGAGCCCTTGTCTTTTTTAGCTGTGTGTAGGATGAAGCAAATAGTAAGTCATGTAAATGATTGATTTGCTTTGCTGCAAATGATTGAAATGTGGCGAAGTGGCAGGAAAAAGGAGCGTGCAGTGCTGGGAATGGATGAATAATGAATGGGGAAGCAGTTTGCTGGTGAATTGTGGCTCCTGGTTTTCAGCTGAGCCTTCCAGGGCTCCGTCACGCAGTGCCACACGGGGAGGGATGGGCACGGCCACGAGGGCTGTGCCCAGGCAGCGGTGGTGACAACGTTGGTGACATGTTGGTGACACGTTGGTGGTGCTGGCTGCTGGGTCGCCCCTCTGGGACCTGCCTTAGCTGCACATCTGCACGTGCACAGCTGCAGCAGGGCTGGGTGTGAGCAGCCGTGCAGCAGGGACACGGCCTGCACTGAGCACCGTGGCGGGAGGCTGTTGATTAGCAAAGTGTGACTGAATGACGTTTCAATCTGGGTTTTCTCCCACATCACATTTTTGGTGTTATTTTCCCGCTGCTGCTGGGCTCCCTTTCCTTTTCTCTCCCTCGAAACGCCGCTCTCACCTCTCCAATTCTTGCTGTCAGCCCAATAGTGGAAGCAAAAACCATCCTGGATCCTCAGGATGGTGAATGGTTGGACTCCTGGGTCTCCCATCTGAGACAGGACCACAACCAAGGGTGGGATCTCACGACTGAAGAGCACTGGCCCAGATTCGGATGCCCTAATTTCCACCTTTGTGTCTGTCTGATGTTTGCTGTTGGCAGATGCTGCTGAAAGCTGTGGGTCTTCCCACGGACCACAGGCTTGTAAATGAGGCAGAATTTAGGTCAGCTGAACCTGGGCCAGATTGTGTTGAGCCTTTCATTTGGTCCAGTCCATCCCTTTGAGGGTGCATCCTCCTGTCTCGCAATGTGGCATCTGCTCCTGGTGGGGATAAGAGAAAAGGAACTTCTTGGCCACCTGATTTTCTCCAGACGGATGGAAAAGCAGTTTCTGTCCTGCCTAGGGGACACAAATTTGGAGCAGTGAGCCAAGATATGTGATGGACACAAAGAGAATTAGGTGAGAGGATGTATCAGCAGTGATCTCTGCTTATTCCCAAGTGACAATCCCAGAGTCTTTCCTGCCCTCAACTTTTTAGCTGGTAATTTTTCAGAAAAGAAGTCCTTGGACATTTCCTCACACTTGAGGAACAGAAGATGTTTTTTGGAGGTGGGATCATCACCTCTAATTTGCAGGTGGCCTTCAACTCTTGCTGTTCAGCTGCTGTGCTACAGACCCTGCTCCCACAGGGATGGTTTTTGTACCCTCATCCAGGTCTATCCACATTTCACCTTTCCGGGCTGGAAACAGTTAAATTGCCACGCTTCTGAGGAGAAAAATACACGCCTGAGGTCTGTAAACCTCATTGGAAAAAGTTGGGTTTAATTTTAGCTCAGTGTGCTGAAGGCAGGTCCCGAGGTTACGGTCCAGGATTTCCAGGGATTAAGTAAAGTAGGGCACAAATTATCTGGGTCATGGAAGGTCACCTGCTGCTGTGCACTTGTTTCGTAGCCCTCTGGGCTCTGCTCCCCTGGGAGCTGGTGCCCTGGAGCTGTGGGAACACGGGACATTGCATCACCCACCGCTCATTTCCCCAAAGAAACTCATTTCCTCAAAATAGTGGGGAAAAGTAGGAAAAAAAAAAAATTACGTATTTTCATTGAAATGAAAGCGAAATGAAGTGAAACCGTGGAGGGGGAGTTTGGGAAGGACATCCATTGTGGTGCTGGCTTCTGGCTGGAGCTTCTGTATCCAGCCTGTGTGCTGAGAAGGCCAAGCAGCTTCAAGAATCACAGAATAGTTTGGGTTGGAAGTTCATCTAGTCCCACCCCCTACAAAGAGCAGGGACTTTTTAAACTCAATCAGGTTGCTCAGAGCCCCGTCCAACCCGGCCTTGAACGTTCTCAGGGATGGGGCACCCGCCACCTCTCTGGGCAACCTGTCCAGTGTTTCACCGCCCTCATCAGGTAAATACAGTTTGGAATTCTGCTGCCCCTTCCAAAGCCTGACCACCCTTACCATGGGGAAATTCCTGCTGGTGTCCAACCTGAGCCTCCCCTGGCCCAGCCTGAGGCCGTTCCCTCTCCTCCTGTCCCTGTTCCCTGGGAGCAGAGCCCGACCCCCCCGGCTGCTCCCTCCTGTCAGGGACTTGTGCAGAGCCACAAGGGCCCCCCTGAGCCTCCTTTTCTCCAGGCTGAGCCCCTTTCCCAGCTCCCTCAGCCGCTCCTGGGGCTCCAGCCCCTTCCCAGCTCCGTTCCCTGCCCTGGACACTCTCCAGCCCCTCAATGTCCCCCTGATCTGAGGGTCCCAGAACTGGACACAGCCCTCACAGTGTGAGCTCACCAGTGCCAGCACAGGGGACAGTCACTGCCCTGCTCCTGCTGCCACACTATTTTTGATACAGCCCAGGTGCCAGTGGCCTTTTGCCCACCTGGGCACACCTGAGCTCATGTTCAGCCCCTTTTGACCAACACCCCCAGGTCTTTTTCCCCCGGGACCTTTCCAGCCTCTCTGCCCAGCCTGGAGCTGCAGAGAATTGTCGTGACCCAAGGGCAGGAGCCGGCACTCGGCCTTGTTGAACCTCACACCCTTCCCTCTGTCCCTCACTCCAATTATTCAGCTTCTTGGCAACATTCTGGACTGGGCTACAAACCTGCCCCAGCTCCACCCTTCCCAGTGCCCTCTCCAGGCTGGGCACAGCTGGCTCAGGAGCTGCAGGAGTGCAGCGGGGTGACTGCGCTGCTGCATCCCTGCGAGTGTGGGATGTGCTGGGAAGGGGCTCCCCGGACATGAAACAAATGGAGACTTCATTAGCTCAGAGCAGCAGAGCAGGAAGGGAGCTGGACAGGCCAGCTGGAGTGTGTGAAGGCAAATGGACTGGGTGGGAGGGAAGGGAGGCCTGGAAGGTGGCTGCGTTTGTCTAGACAGTGTCTGTAATGATTTTTTTATTATTTATTTTATTTTTATAACTGCTCTCTCTGGACAATCCATTGCAGCCAGGTCCTGGCAAGACTGGCAGCCCCTCCTGGGACTGGACCGGGCACCTCAGAGTTGGTCCATGCCAGAGACAGCAGCCCTGTGGGGAGAGGGCTGTTTGTCGTCAGGATGAAAATAATGATGCACCTTTCCTGGGATGCGGGATGTTTCTCACTTCGGCTGCCTCGCTGAGCTGACACTGGGCTGTGTTGGCTTGACAGCTGTCAGTCAGAGTGGTTGGATGTGCCAATTAGCCAGGCTCGTCAGGGGCTTTGGGATTTGTTGTGAGGGCTCTGTTAGCAAAAGCAACCCTGTGAGGTTGCCCAAAACCCAACCTCTTCCTGTCCACGCCAGACTGAGAGGAATTGGGGCAGTACCTCCACTCGCAGCCCCAGCAGCCTGAATTCCCTGTGTGTGTGCTTTTGCTTGGCCCCTCTTCTGCAGCAGGAGCCTGCCTGAGTCTGGCACTCCTGTCTGTATAATCTCTTCTTGTTCTTCTGCTGCCTTTTGCACTTCCAGAGAGCACAACTCAGCGCTTCTCACGAGGGAAAAAAAAGTCCCATTTTGGAGCCGTGCTGTTTCTTGACCCCCCCCGGTCAGCAAAGTCTCTCGAGGATTGTCCAAAGCCTTGCTGTACTCTTGTCTGGGACGGATTTTAGCTCCACAAGAGAGCATTCCTCATAATTGAATCACTTTAATGCTTAATTAGAAAAACGCTATGTTTCCTTGGGGAAGAGTGAAGCACACTGTAAGTGAGGGCAGGCAAGGCACCACTGAGCTCCTTCAGCCCAGCACAGCATCCCACAGAGCTCTCCGAAAGTGCAGCTTGTTACTTGCCTTTTTTCTGCCCTTTCTTCTCCCAGGACAGGAGGCTGGGGGGAGCTTGTGCTGAATTTGGCTTTCTGTGAGGTACTGGCTGGAGAAAATGCAGATTTCTTCTTCTGCACAGCGCTGGCGACCTGCAGAAATCAAGGGAAGGAGGCTGTAGCAAGGTGGGGGTCGGGCTCTGCTCGCAGGGAACAGGGACAGGACCAGAGGGAACGGCCTCAGGCTGGGCCAGGAGAGGCTCGGGTTGGACACCAGCAGGAATTTCCCCATGGAAAGGGTGCTCAGGCCTTGGCAGGGGCTGCCCAGGGAGGTTTGGAGTGCCCATCCCTGGAGGTGTCCAGGGAAGGGCTGGAGGTGGCACTCAGTGCTCTGGGCTGGGGACAAGGTGGGGATGGGGCACAGCTTGGACTCGATGGGCTGGGAGGGCTTTTCCAACCAAAATTATTCTGGGATTCTGTGAATACCTGGAGGCCTGGCCTTTATCCAGTGGTGCTCCTCTGGCCCAAGTGCCAGGGTCAATCTGGTGGTTTGCTGGTGTTGGGAACCATGAGAGGTGGTGCCCATCTAGCAAAGTGCCCATCTGAATGTTGATGGTGTGGCAAATGTTGTATTCAGTGGGGAAAATAAAGGTGGAAAACTTGTTTCCTGCCCCAGCTGGCTGCTGTGGCCATTTCCAGGAGTTTCCCTGCTCTTCCAAGCAGGACTCAGTAGTGAACCTCCTTTGGAGTGAGCTGAAATGAATCTTCTTGAGATGAGAATGGACAGAGATTGCTTTCCATGGATGTGGTCAGAATCTGGCTCACTTGATGGGTGTTTCAATCCTGGTTTAGTCAATGGGAGCTAAACCCCACCAAAAGGTCCTTGAATTCAGTGGCCACAGGAATCGTGGAGCACCAGTGGCTTTTCTTTGCATAAAAGGAACTGCATGCAAGGGAAATCGTTAATTATCACGGCACACATTTTTATGGCTAACGATTGGGGTTGTTCTGAGCGGCAGTAGGAACTGTCTGTGGGTGTGTGGGCGGAGAACAGATACTTAGGAGATGCTATAATTTGTATTCCTGCTTTTGCTTGGCCGGGTCTGTCATGGATCTCCTCTGCTCTGTCGCTTGTGCTGCGCTGGGGTTTGTAAAACAAGAAATTCCAAGGATTTGGTCACCTGGTCACAGCCACGGGAACTGGGATCGTGGAAGGTGTTTGCCCATTTATGGAGCTGGAAAGCTGTGTCTGCTTGGCCTCCTGTGGATGATCTGCAGCATCAAAGATCTCAGCTGTGAGCTGGATCCCACTGTCCCTCCTCTCCCAGGCAGCTCGGCAGGGCTGTGGGCATTTTTCCCACGTGGTTTCAGTGTTTGGGAAGATGCTCTGCACCTTTTCTTTCGCTCTGCCCCGTCCTGTGCCTCAGAGCTGCCTTCAGCTCCTCCTGCCACCAATTCTTGCAGTGCCTGTCCCCCTGAGCACAGCCCACCTGTGACAGCCATCCCTGACCCCCTCTGCTGCTAAATAAGAGGAAAATGAGACACGTGGTTCCTCGCTGCTCTCCTGGGTGTTTATAGAATCCACCAAAGCTGGAAAGAGCTCCAAGAACACCACGGAAATGTCCTCTGTGGGCTGGGCGGCCCCACCGCCACTGGGGACTGCAGCCTTTGAGCCCTCACTGAAGGGACATCAACAAAAGAGGGGAAAAAAAGAGCTTTTCTGCCCAATACCTTCCGCGTTTAGTCGTAGGCATGGCTGGTTTGTGTATTAGCACTTGAGCAGTTGTCAGGGTGGGCTTCTGCAGCCTCGGGAGGAAAGGAAAAAGCGGTGGAGAGGGTGAAACGCAGCCCTCCACCCCAGCTCCATGTTGGGTTGCTACTGTTAAAATGTGACTAATGCTAAAAATAATTCCGGTGTTGCTATAGAAACTTGCAGGGTTGCTACGTGTGAACCTGGAGAGAATTGTACCCTCCTCAGAACATTGTTTTTCCCTTCCCCTCAGCCCTGCTCACCCCAGACAGGAGGAGCACAGCCTTGCTGGGTTGCCACAGTTTTTTTCTGTTCTGCCAGAGGATGGGTGGGAGGTCATTATTTTATCTACTTCCATCTATCCACTCCTATTCCTTCCAGCTCCTTCTGACACGGATTTTCGAGTCCATGCCCGCATCCCATCTCCTGCTCCTTCCTCAGCTCTGGTGAGGAGCAGGTCGCCCTCCTGCTCTTCCACCTCCTCAACCCTCTGCCAGGTTTTCCCTGCTTTCCATCTGTGTGGAGGAAAAGGATCTGTCGTGAGCTTCCTTCAGGCCTGGAGGTGAAAAGTGCTTTTTTTATCCATTACCTTTATAACAGTGCCCCAGTCTGCCATCCCCACCTTCCTGTCCCTCCCAGCTTCGGTAGCTCCTGTGAAGGAAGCTGAGGTTTTCCAAGCTTTTTAGAAGAAACCAGTCAGGGGATCAGTTCATGTTTTTCCAGGCTGGAATGACAAATGCTGGAAACTCAGTTTGGAAAAGAAGCTGGGATTAACCCAGTGACTGAATGACCACAGCCCCCGAAGGACAGTCTGGCTCCTTCACAAATTATCCTCCAAGGCAGAGAGAAGTTTCCCCCTCAGTGCTGCCATGGCTTTTCCTCAGCTTCACTGAGTGCTGTGGCTGGGAATTCGGGAAAGAGCAGCGACCTCCTGTCTCTGCTCCAGATTTACAGCTTGTCCCAAACATGAGGTCGATCTGAGCCCTTGTGGTCAAATTCCCTGTCATGACAGTGTCTCGCAGCAGTGACCTGGGGATGATGCAGAGGAAAGCACACAGAGGAGAATTTTTGTTTCCCAGAAGAAAAAAAAAAAGCTTTTCTAAAAATCCTTTTCAAGTTTGTTGCTTTGAAAGCCTCTTTCTTGCCCTGGGAATTTTAAAGGGATTTTAGGATTTTTTTACCTCACACCTGAGGGTTTGCATCCCTCTGGCATTGATGCAAGTCAAGTCCTGGAGGTGATCCACAGCAGTAGAGGGTCTGGAGGCCTTCCAGTCCTACCTCTGCTCAAAAGCAGTTGTTCCCTGTTGACATCCACAACCCATTTCTCCATAAACCAGGCTTTTGGGGCTGGTTGATACTGGAAAAAGCATTTCAGCCCTTGCCTTTCTGATGCTGGAGAGGCAAAAAGGGCCTGCTCTCTGCCAGGCTAGCAAGGGCTGCTTTTTCTGCCTTATTTTTCAGCTCCTCCACCAGTACCCAGACTTGAGAGGGTGCCAGAGAAGGGTTAAGAATAGAAAGACAGATGAGGCAAGCTTCTGGGAACTTCCCCTGTCAGTGAGGCACAGGAACATGTGTTATTCCCTGCCCCTTTGGCAAACACGGCCAACATGACTCTCCCCACCTACACGCATTTGCCAGCTGGTCTTCTTTCTGTCTGTCTTTCAGCATCTCGAGCTGGTCGAACCTGCCCTGCAGCCTCTCCACCAAATCCTTCTCCTGGCTCGCTGCCACCTCCTTCCCCACCTTTCTGTAGGGGGGGAGAGGGTCTTTCCCTCCTCAGGGAAAGATCCCGCGTGCGAATGGGACAGGTTGTGTCCCGTCCTATCTCTGTGTCGGGTCATACACAGCATCTTTTGTTTAAAACTTGGCAGCCCAGCACTGCTTGCAATCAGAGGAGTTCTGCTGTTGAAGCATCAAATAGTTTGGTTAAATATCAAGCTGTGATCCGGCTTGTCCAAACATCGTCGAGGCTGGATGGCCTCTTGTTTGGGATGTGGCTGATGAACCAGAATCCAAAGATCTAACATGTTTTGTGGTTTTTAATGTGACTGTTGGACTTAAACTTCCTTCTTCGGAAGTGATTAAAAATAGGATCCATGCTTAGGTCAAGCAGGTTTGGATGAAGAAGGATCAGCCTAGACGTATGAATTGGCCTTAACCTGAATTTCTTGAGAAATCTCAAAAAAAAAAGCCCAACAAACAACGTTGGCTTTTCTCAAAGTTGTTTCCATTTTCATAAGCATGTGCAATTTCTGATGTCAAGCTCCTGACAGACACTGTCCTTCGGGAATTCCAGTCTGGCTCTCAAAGTAGGAGCTAAATCGCAAGGAATTTATTCACAAGATTTATGGCCAGTGGTACGGATGCCAAGGATTTCGTTGCAGGAGTATCTGACACTTCTGTGCCTTGCTTTTTGAGTATGCACAGTAATTAATACACCAACATAAGTTAATTAGGGACTGAAGAGGCAAGGATGTCTCTGAACCCCTTTCCTTGGCTGAAGTTACGATACCCAAGTCCCGACTTAGTCTTTTAAGCTGGATATTTTCATCTGGATGGAATATTGGGAACTGGAGTTTTTACTTGAGCTCTCCCTATTCCTCCTGCGGATTTCTGGAGGAAACCCAAAAAGTGCAGAGCTGGAGTTCCTTCAAAGGACTCTGGACCAGAGTGTCCTAAAAGTAGGATGGAAAACTCCATGAGAACCAGCTCTCTTGTGGTATTCCAATGTTTGGTATCCTCATCCCATGTAAATATAAATAAGCCCTTCCAGAAATCTTGATTCAAATTCAATCCCAAAAGTGGCCTCAGGCCAATGTTTCTTTAGGACAATTCCTACTGAAACCCTCCCAGCTTTAGTACTCACCAGCTACCAGAGCATCAATCTTGGACTCTCCAGTGCAGGTAATGAGTTTGGCAAGGGGGACATTGCTGCTGTGTCACCCCAGCAGAGAGTTTCAAAGGGAGGAAGGAGTGTTTTGATCTGCAGGAACGGGGCTTCCTTTCCAACAGAACCTTGTGCTCTGTCCCTATTTCCTGTGGGTAATTCGTGCATGTGCTCTCCCTGCCTCCATTTTCCACTGGTAGTTTGGATGTACTCACACACTGCTCCTATCATGCTTCATCAGTCTCCCTTTAATTAGGTGGTAACATCATCAGGGGAAGAACATTTAGCACATAAGGCAGCTCCAGTACATTTAATGAATAATAACAAGTGCACTTTCTCAATTAATTTTTTTCATTCTCTTACAAAATAACGTGTTGGTGCCTTGTTCGGCAACCTGTCCCACGCTCTGCCCCAGGGATGGGGGTCTGAAGGGGCTTAGGCCCTGCAGTTTGTGTTGAAGGCTTGGGATAGACCCTCTGGCAGAATGGGAATGCTCATGTGGGGTAACACCACTGCTCTGTGGGTGTGAAGAGAATCAGAATGGCTTGGGTTGGAAGGAACCTTAAAAAGATCTCATTCCAACCCCCTGCCATGGCCAGGGACACCTTCCACTAGCCCAATTTGCTCCAAGCCCCGTCCAACCTGGCCTGGGACCCTTCTAGGGATGGGAACAACTTTGGGTAACCAGTTCCAGTACCTCACCTTCCTCACAGTAATTAATTTCTTCCTAATATCCAATCTAAACCCACTCTCTGGCAGTGTGAAGCCATTCCCCCTTGTCCTGTCGCTCCATCCTTTGTAAAATGTCTCTCTCCATCTTTCTTGTAGGTTCCCTTCAGTTCCCATCCCTTGTAGGTCACAATTATGTCCCCTTTAAGCTTCCCTTCTCCAGGCTGAGCATTCCAAATTCTCTTAGCTTTTCCTCACAGAAGAAGTGTTCCATCCCTGTAATCACCTTGGTGGAGCCCAACAGCTCCATGTCCCTCCCGTGTTGGGGAAAAGGGGATTTCTTCTCACAGAGAGGTGCTCTTGTGAACTGTAGGCAGCTCGATGTGACAGTCACAAGTCCAGGCTGGGATATCTTGGCGGGGTTTTTTGTGTCTGCTGGCACTGGGTTGTTCATTTTGCTTGGGCTGCCCTATTTCCTCTTGTCTCAATTATCATCCAGAAAAAAAAAAAAAGGAGCTCAGGGATGCTCAGGTTCTCTTGCAGAGCTCTTTGAGATCCGTGGAAGAAAGCTGTCATATCTTGGGAAGTAGTCACATTAAAGTGGTAATTCTTGGTGTTTAAACAGGATCTGCTGACAGATGGGATTAAATGCAAAGCAGCTTGTTATGAGGTTTTAATAACTGTGGCAGACCTGGGGAAAGTGGTGTGGGGGGTGTGAGTGATCCAGAGAAGGCAGAAGCACATGATGCAGGATGACAGCTGATGGCATTGCCCAGGAGGGAGGAAGGATTATGCTGCAAGAAATTTGTGCGAGTGTTTTGGGGAGAAGGAAGGAGGAAGGAAAAAAAAAAACCTCAAACAGAGGAAAACTCCACGTTCCCACTGTTCTGCCACGTAACAGAGCTGCTCGTGACAGCACAGCAGTGAGTGCCAGGTAGTGTGGCCTCTAAATACAGGGGGGAAATATGTCAGTGTTAGTGTCAGGTTGGGAATTAAGGGAAAAATAGACTCTCCTTCCTGTCAGAGCTGGGGACTGCAGGATTTGCAGGTTGTAAACCACAGAGGATGTTCTCTCCTTCGTGTGTCTTCACTCGTGCCCACTCTGTCTTGCAGTGTCGCCCTGAGGGCGAGGACAGGATGTCCCTGGGAGCTGAAAATCCGGGCTTTGTGCTCTGTGGGGAGCAGTGGTGGGGCTGTGCCCTTGCAAAGACTCTGCCGTGCAGTGGAGAGGGATGTGGAGGATGCACCTGGCTGGTTTTGCTGAGGAAGAGTCTCCTGGGGGTGGAGGTGTTGCTTTGCTGGCTTGGAGGGATCCCCCTGAGCTCTGCGATATCTGCTCAGAAAGAGAAATCACAGCACCCTTCGTAGAATCCCAGAATAATTTAGGGTGGAAAAGACCTCTGAGGCCATCGAGTCCAAGCTGTGCTCCATCCCCACCTTGTCCCCAGCCCAGAGCACTGAGTGCCACCTCCAGCCCTTCCTGGGGCACCTCCAGGGATGGGGCACTCCAAACCTCCCTGGGCAGCCCCTGCCAAGGCCTGAGCACCCTTTCCATGGGGAAATTCCTGCTGGTGTCCAACCCGAGCCTCCCCTGGTACAGCCTGAGGCCGTTCCCTCTTTTCCTGTCAAACTGAATCTCGTGGTGATGAACTCAGTGCCATCAGTAACCCTTGTTTGGACCCAATGCCATTAATAACCACGGAAAAACTCGATATAGTTTTCCACTGGGCTTGTGCATGTCACGATTTTGTCTCAAATCACAACAGCTTGTGCTTTAAGGAGCTGGGATTTACAGTGGCTCAGCATTGAAAATGAGTCTGTGCCTGGGTGTGTCTTGATCTATTAATTTTTTGGCCTTTTGCAGCTGCCTCAAGGTGCTTGTGCCACCCCAGTCTTGGAACTGGTCTGAGCTAGGGACACCCCAGACCCACCTGAGGCACTTTGCAGGGGGCTCACAGGTTCCTCCTGTGATGCAGAGCAGAAAACAGCTGCCTCTGCTTTTAATTTTGAATTTCACCCAAGCAACAGCTCCCATTTTGTAGCCTGCATCCTTTCTATGGGAACATCCAAGATGGGCCCCGTGGTTCCCATGAGCTGCTCCCGTGTGCCAAGAGAAGAGGCGGCTCCTCAGCTGGGTCCCACTTGCATTCTGCTGCTTCAGGAAAGGGGATTGAGTTAAAATGGAGATCTGGAACTGCCCAATTTTAGCAGTTCTGGAGTCCTGAGAGCTTCAATGACTGAGCACAGCAGGAAGTGAGTTGGCTCCAAGCCTTCAAGGCTGCAGGGATCTGTCCTTATATATAGGCTCCCTCTCTGGATATATCTCTGGGTGTGTATATATTTTACATGCATATATTCTGATATCTCTTTTTAGGTCATTTGAGATACTTCTTAGTCTATGGCAATTCCTAAAAAGAAGTTGTACAGCCTTCAGCCTGCTGTTAAGGAGCAGATGATGTTCTGATGATCATTCCCTTTCCCAGCCAGCTTCCTTTCATCTTCTGGATTTCTTTCATGGGGAATTTTCCCCCCTCTCACGCTATATTCTGCTGAAGGCAGCTTCATGGAACTGGAGGCTCAGTTGATCTTTTTGCTCGTTTCCACCCACAGAAGTCTGTCTTTTTTAACATCCTAAATACCTTGGTAACAAGATCATGGGTCTTGATTTGAAATCAGTCTTTAAAAGATCTTTTTTTCTCCTCTTTTCTTTCCCAGATCTGAACACCATCACAGGGGTACAGACACGCACCTGCCCACAAAAGACTGAGAGGCTTTCAGGGCCCAGTTTTCCTTTGGTCCCTTTCCTAACAGGGAATTTAATCGGGTTTCTTCTTCCCCTGAGAAAAACTCTGGTAATTCAAAGCATTGGAGTGGAGGAGAAGACTTGGATTTGGCTGTCACTCAGAGCACAGTGACACCAGGGTAAATCCTGGCATTACCTTCACGGGATGTTGGAATCACAGAATCATGGAATGGTTTGGGTTGGAAGGGACCTTAAAGATCATCTGGATCCCACCTCCTGCCAATGGGGGTTTGCTCAGATCACTGATCCTTGGCTGGGCAGGTTTTATCCCACTCTGGGTTCTGCTGGGGCCACCTGAGAGCATGTGGTGTGTCCCCAAATTCCACCTCCCAGCCCAGAACCTCCTTCCCCACAGGCAGAGCTTTGCCCTTGCGGTCAGAATGGGGGCCAGCACAACCTCAGTCCTTTCCTTTGCGCCACGCTGGAGCTTCTGACCATTCTCCAGTCTCCACAGCAACGCTTTCCGAAGGGCAGGGGATTAGGGATAAATATGTGTAGGAAAGGGTATTCTTTTGACGGATGAAGGTCTCTCTTATTAGAAAGCAAGTAAAAATAACACAGAGAACAGTCTGCAAGCTGATTTCTGGATGAAGGTCTGGATTTTTAGACTCTCAGCAGAGGGTCTAAAGTTGTGTCAGCTTTGCATGGCTCGGGGTGGGATGAGATGAGCTTTAAGGTCCCTTCCAACTCAACCCATTCAGTGATTCTATGAATGTACAGGTGTTTGAAGGGCTGAAATCTGAACAGCACTGCTCCAGGTCCTTGATGGACGGTGATGTTGGAGGGTGCCTGACATAATTGCAGAGTTTCAAGCAAACCTTTCCAACTGCTTTGCACAACTGTACAGACCTGTGAACTGAACCAGGAATTCTTGTGAATAATTCCTGTAATTAAAGTGACATTGGAACTGGAAGGTGGGGTCAGCAGTTCGTGGGGCTGCACAGACACTCAAACATCCTGTGCAGGGGGTGAGTCAGGGATATCAGTAACATCACACAAAGATTTGTCTTAGTGAAGGGATTGGGAATGGCCTGAGGTCATCCAGAACAGCTCTCACTGCCTTGTAAAACCCTCTGGTTCATGAGCACAGTCAGACGTGACTCAGGCCCCAAGGTGATTCCTATCTCTGCCTGCTGTCCCCCAGGTCACCCCGTGCTTTTGGAAATTGTCAGCAAATTCTGACTTAATGAGCACAAAGTCCTTCTGGATGAGGGTGTGGGGGGAACATTTCTTGCTTTTCCAGATTTGTCCTTCTGTGTCACAACAGCTGGGAGCTTTCTTTGCCTCAGTGCTTAATCACTGTGCTATCAGACCAAGGAAGGCCTGCTCTGCTGCCCGCCAGCGGAACTCCCAGATATCCAAATGGGAAGTTGGATCCCAGACCCAGCCAGTTCTGTGAATTAGATCTTCCCTTCCAATCTCACCCCGCAGACTGCATTTGGGGTTGACATGGTGTTCTTGAATCCCACGTGCATGGGTTGACCTCCAACAGCATCCAGGGAAAGAGCGGAAATTCACTGACGTCGGTCCCGCTTTTCATTTTTCATTCTGTTACCAAAACAAAAGGTAATTCCAGTGAGCAGAGCAGCCCTGGGGGTTAATCCTGGTGGAATGGGAGCAGGACGTGGGCTCCAGCTGGTTTTAGGCTCTGTCCTCGGGAACTGTGAGGCTTTGGCAGTGGAAACTTTGGCCTTTCCATCTTTGTTCAGTTGGCATCCTCATCTCCCAGAGACTTTATGTAACAGGGAGATCTTTAACATTTTTAACACTCATGGCCACGAGGCAAACAAACTCTAGGGAAGGAGAGGAGCCATACAGGTTGATGGTTATTTTCAATATTCCTTGGAATATTTGCCCGGCCTTTTGCCTGTCCGTCCATATTTCCAGCTAGCAGACCTTGTAGCCAGATGCATGGTCTGGGTAGGCACCTGGAATCCATGGGACAATTAATTTTGCTGAATGGAATGATGAGTTCTCTTTTGGGGAAGGATAATTCCACAGGATAGCTCGTGTTGGGACAAACCCCACACAGTTCAGGATTCTTCACTGTTTCCCCCTGGAAAGCTGAAAGGCACTGGCAAATAAAATGCATTTTCAGTTAAGGAAACAGGATGGACAGTTGTCCTGAAAAATCTAAGTTAAGGAAAGTAAGGGGCACCAGCGAAAAGAATGAGTGACCTCACCTGGAGAAGAGCACCTTCCAGATGGTGGGGAGGAAAACCCATTTTCTGAGAGGAGTGTGGCTGGGCATTTTTCAGCTGAAGGATCCCTGAGAGAAGACAGACTTGATTATGTCCACTTGGAGGTGAAACCTAAGATAACCACACTAAAAAAATCATGATGATGTAAAGGTTTTTTCTACTTCCAGTGTGTTTTTTTTTCCTTATCTGATCTCCACCTGCAGCTGGGAGTTGGCTTGTTTTTATTGTGTTGAAAGATCTGGTTTGCTTGAGATCCTTCCAGTAACATTTGCAGCAAGGTTTCCTTCCAGACTGTTGTCATTAGTTCTCAGACACAGCTGGATCTGGGTGGAAATTCAGCTTTCTACCACAGACATTCTCAGTGACCAAAATGCAGCATTGCTGGAAGTTTCTAGGGACAAGACAAACTAAAGCAGATTTTTCCCAGTCAGGAGAGTGGATATGCCCTAGTGCAGGCTTTGGAGAGGACATCAAAGATCATTTATACCCCCCAGCCAGGACAGAAACTCCCAAGTCCTTAGATATTATGGAAAAGGAAGAGGCAGAGAATGTTTTTCAGCTTTAATTTGGGGCCAGCCCAAAGGGATACCCAGGAGAGTGGTAGGGGGCAGGAAATGTCAAGGCAGAGCTTTCCAGCATTGCTGATTCCTTTGCCTTTTGTGGATAATGGTTAAGAGAACATTTTTATTTTCACGGTACATCAGCCATGTGCTTTGTGCCCACAGACAAAACTTAAATGCCACGTCCTTGCCCAAAGGAGTCTTGTATTGAACTGAGTCCTTTTATTTTATAGAGACACGTGTCCGGTGAGAAACAAATTGCACTCAGTTTTTCTTCCCTCTCACGCAAAGAATTGTTGCGCATGAGATGAAACTGGGCCAGCTGGTGGCATTGTCAGGTCCTCAGGTTCTTCCATCTCTGCAGATGCTGCCCACAGGGCACAGCTGGGCATCTCCTTGGAAATATTAACAGCAGGCTTTAGGAGGGAAGGAGCTCTTCCCCATTCCTGCCCTTGTCTGTGCAGGCACCGCTCGTGTGGGTGGGTTTGGACCTTGGCAGCTGTGGAACCACGTCAGGTGAGCTCTGGGTATGGGTGATAGGACTTTAACTTAATGTTTGGATTGTAGCTATAGGAAAATTGAGCAAGTTTGTACCCAGGAGTGGGCTTATCCTAAAGACTCCAATATCCCGATGTGAGGGAGCTCTGGAGAATGTGAAAAGAGACAGCAGGTTCAAAAGCATCTGCAGGCATGCAAACTCACACGCTTGCTTTTAGTGTGGAATATATTTTATCCAGAATTCCTCATGACACGATACCCTCAATGTCTGCTCCAGGCAACTCTTTTTTTCCCAGCAATCATGGAAAATCTGCTGCTTTGATTCGAGAGCTGTGCTGTGAAAAGCTGGCTGCACACCTGGTGGGGGAGAGTCACCGCTCTCAGTTGCCATTTGTTTTTTTTTCTTTCCCCAAGCACATGCTTTTGTGACCATTTAAGGCTGAGAGGTTTGGTTTCCTGGTCATTATTTCTCCCAGCACTTGTTCTACCATGCCTGGCATTTCTGTTGGCTTCCTGCTAGATAAGTTGTGTATTTTCTATATCCAAGCAGATAAGAGAGTGGGTTTAGAGTAGGGATTAGGAAGAAATTGTTCCCTGTGAGGGTGGTGAGGCCCTGGCACAGAGAAGCTGTGGCTGCCCCATCCCTGGAAGTGTCCAAGGCCAGGCTGGACGGGGCTTGGAGCAACCTGGGATAGTGGAAGGTGTCCCTGCCCATGGCAAGGGGGGGGACTGGATGATCTTTAAGCTCCCTTCCAACCCAAACCATTCCATGATTCCATGATCTCTCTCAGCCAAACACATTTTTCAGTACTGGGTGTTTGGGAATGTCCTGACTGGTTGTTTATCTGCCTTATTCCTGCGTCCCCTCTGCGTGCTGGGAACCTGCAGTGTTTGTAGAGAGCAGGACCCCAAGCTCTGAGCCCCTCCTGGAGGTTTGGGGGACAGGTGGTTGTGTGCAGCTGCACATCGATGTTTGCACAAGGACAGCAATAAATTTCAGGCTCTCGTGTCATTAAATTGTGCAGTTTGGCCTGGGATTATGTCCCAGCCTCAACAACTGTTTGTTAATAGTTAAGAAGGGCTTGACAGATTCTTAACTGGTTAATAAATAACTCAGGGAAGAGAAGGGTTCTTTTCTAAATCACAGGTTAGTTTGCTTTATTTTTAATGATGTCCCTTGCGTGTGCCTTGTAAAATTTCTCGAGAGCACAAGTGAGTGACAGGCCAGTGGCACTGAAATCACTTGTGCTCTTTTTTCTGTGTTCAGCCAAGGCAACTTCATCTTAGCCTCTCACATCCTATGGAATATGGTATAGGATTGAATGTGCTGCCACAAATAAAGCTTGAAAAGGCCTGTGCAGCTTGGCCCCAGAGTCCGTCCTCTTGCAAAATCCAGGATTACGAATTCCAGGTGATGTCATCTCAGGTATGAAATCCTTCCAGCCAGCAGAGATCAGGTTATTTTCCTAAGAGCATTCCTGAGAACTGCTGCCTGTGAATCTGGGATCCTGGAATTGATTTTGTTTCTCCATCTGTCGGAACGGCCCCGGCAGAGTGCTCAGTCTCCCATCCCCCTGGATTATTTGGTGAATGTTTCTTTCATCTTAGATCACAGACAGACAAGCATCAGCTCACGAGGTGTCATGTACCAGCTACTGAATTTAGAGCTGCAAGGAGCAGAAAACACAGGCTCTGCTTCTTTAATTAGTTCCTGCATCTGCTTTGTTAGCTGATCAGAAGTCCAAGAGCAGAAGGAGTATTTGGCCCAGGACACTGATAGCCATGCACTGAGATCATCAACAATTCTTTCCAAGAGGGAAGGTTGAGTCCTCCTTCGAGGTCCCGAAATAGATTTCCTGTTGAAAACCCAGATAGTTTCACTTTTTCAGTATCACACGACCACTTCTGGCCGTTCTGTGGAGGGTTGTGAACCTCGGTGGAGTTCCTACCCTCAGGCACATGACTTCCATTAAACCCTCAGGCTGGAGTTGAGGGATCTCTTGCTGTCTCACAGCTGTGTCCCCCCTGAGCTGCTGATCCGTGCTCTGACCGATCTCCCAAAGGATGAACATGATCCAAGCATCCAGAGGTTTTGTTTGCTGGTCGATGCAAAGCCTTGACTAATGTAAGGGACAGGGTGAGATCAAAGGTTCTCGTTTTAGATCTTAGTTTGGGGAAGGTACTTTGGGGTTTGTCAGCAGTGGCACATGGAAAATTCTCCTTCTGTGAGCAGGAAAAGCAACATGAAACAAAGATTGTGTGGCATGGGATTTTTTGTAGGGAGTTGGTGGCTCTTCTGTTCAAGACTAAAACTCTGCATCCAGGATGGGTGTTTTTGTAGGGAAACATAAGGAAAACAGATCTGTCTCATGCAGATAAGGGTAATGCTGTTTTCTGGGAAATACCTGATTCTCCAGAACCACCAGCTTCTGCTGCCCATGTCAGTCTGCCTGTGGGACAGGGTTACATCCACACTTACTGCTCGGAATGAGAGCAGCCAGCCTGCTCAGCTTAGTATTGAGTTAGGAATAGAATAATTACATGTGTTTAGTTCTCAATATGATAAAATCAAGATCTGGCATGCTTGTTTTAACCCTAGCAGCATGCACAGACTGCAGTTTAATTCTAAGGACCAATTCTAAGCTGCGTGGATGCCTCGGGTTAAGAACAGGACTGACAATTGTGGGTTGTGTCCACATCCTGCCTGCCACAGGGTGTGTTTAGGGCTCCCTTTTCCAAGTGCACCCTTTCTATCTTTAGGCTTTGGGTTGAAAAAGTCTCTTTCCTGACCTGCCCAGGGTCTGCAGTGCAGGTGCTGTGCTCAGGGGGATTTATTTCAAGGGCTGCTGCTGATTTCTGGGCACAGGGTCCCTCTGGCACTGGGAGCACTCGATTGAGTCCCCACTCCAGCCGTGCTCAGCCACCATGAGCTGTCCTGCAGATTGATTTAAAGCACAGATTTATGCCATAAACTCTTTGCTGGAAGCACCACACTATTCCTGTCCTGTGCCAAGGCTTGACTGTGAGCTGGAGCAGGGGCTTCTTTCTGCACCTGGACCAGCTTTTTTCTCTGGTTCACAGGACTCCCAGGGTAATTTCATTGATTCGGATAAGAAAAGGAGGGGTATAAGCACGTTTTGGCAGGGCACGAGGGTGGGAAGGAGCAGCAGAGGCTGCAGGCACCTGAACCTTGCACTGCTGCGTGCTCTGTGCCCAGGGGTGAGGGCAGAGGGCTGGCAGGGGACAGAGGCTGGGTGATGGCACACACCGGCGCTGCCCTGTGTCCCCAGTCCTGGCATCGTTATCTCGAAAGGGACAAACTGGAGCAAAGTTAAGCCGGGCCTGGAATGCAGGGGTGCCACCTGTGCAGACACCAGAGCAGCTCTGTAATTGTCAGGCACAGGGATGCGGATCTGCCCTTGGCACGGTGTCCCCGCAGTGCTCAGTCACGCCAGGAAAACTGTCCCAGGTGAGCTCTTTTAACTCTCTCCAAGTTCTCCTGATCCTGGGAGGAGGCAAGTGGAGCTGAGGGCCCCACCTTGTAATTAAAGGCATCACAGATAAGGAGCATGGAAGACAATAGTTCCTAATTAGCAGCTGCCTGGGTTAAGTGCCAGTTTTCCTTCTCGGTGACAAGGTGAGGGGACGGCAGAAGGAGGGAGGGATGGACGGACAGACAGCCGGGTCTGCAGCTCTCCCTGTCCCCATGAGGGCCCTTTGGTGGCTCCCAGCAGCGACTCTCGGCCCATTAATTCCAGGCAGTTTCCAGCCTGAAGGGCACGGCAGGCACAAAGCAAATAACCACATGTCAGACGTTGTGCCCTTTCCTGGAGCCAGGAGCAGAGGCTGGAGCACATCTTGGAGCCTTTGATTGCACACAGATATTCTGGCTGTTGCTCTTTCTTCCTTTGTCTCTCCCCTGCTGTGACTTCATTTTAGGGGAGCAAGGGGACTATTCTTGGAGACCATCCTAATCCTAGAAATCATAAACCTGGCAGCTGTCCTGGCCCTTTTTCTTGGGCTCAGCCCTATCTGCAATGCTCGTGGCACATCAGAGGAGCCAACACGTGCTCCCAAAGGGTTCTGCTCTCTGCTGGGGACACGAGTGGCCTGTCCTTGCTTACCAAGCTGCTCACAAAGTCTGCTCCTAACGTTTTACCACAGCCCCATGGCCAAAAGCATCTTTAAAAGGAAACAGTTGAAAAATAATGTCAGGCTAGGATCAGTCACAGGGAACAACATCAGCATGGGAATGATATGGATATGAGAACCCGGAATTCTAAGGGTGGGATTTGAAATGCTCTCACAGTCCTGAGTTCCGTCTGTGTAAAATGACAGCTGTGTGTGGTATTTTTTTTGTTTTGTTTATAATTTTAAGAGTCTTTTTGGTTCGCATCCCCCCATTAACATTTCCTTAATTGGGATTCTTTCTCCCCACCAGCCCTTTTAAAGATGAAGAATGAGACAAATTCAGTGTGGGCTGGGTGGGCTGCAGGCTGTGTCCTGCTCCAGTGTTTGTCACTGGCCACCTGGGGACAGGGAATAGCCATGGCCTGGCCACACACTGCCCACTCAGAGGCAAAGGAAAATGAGGTGCTGTCATTTCAGGGCATCACTTTGTGTCCACCTGGGCACACTCATTGGGAATTTGTCCTGTTTGGAGAAAAAAATAAATTGGTTAATTTTAAAAATGATTATTTATTTCGCTCCATCCCGAACTGTGCGGGGAGTGATCCCACAGCACAGCAGCAGCGTGGTGAGAGCAGTGACTTTTCACTCTCACACAGCGGATGGGATGGCAGGGCAAGCACACAGTGCAAAACCTCAAAGCTGCACAGATTTCCAGCATGGACCCGGTGAAAAGTCTGGTTGGTGTTGCATGGTTCTCATTAACGTAATTAACTCTGCTCTGAGTCACCTGAAACATCGACAGGTTGACCATTTCCAAAGCAGAAGTGATTTTACAACAGCGAAGCTGATATCAGGGCACGTGAAATGCTGAGGAAAAGCCTTTTCTTTACATAACATTTCAGACTTTTTTCACCAAAAGCTTTGTTATTTTTGTGGAATTGATTTTTTTCCTTGGAGCTGAACGCTTGGGCAGAAAGTCCATCTCATTTCCATGAAATTTTTGGCAGCACTGTCTCAGCGAGGGCTCGGAGAGCAGGGCTGGGTGAAGGAGCATGACCAGCTCCAGCAGAACCACTGAGAAAAGGCAAAGTGTGCTGTGAGCGAGTGGCTCTTTGCTTTAGTGCTTTAGCAAATTCTCCCTGTAAGCCTGGCTTATTCCTCAGACTTTATTTCACTCCAGCCAGCTTAATTCCACACTGATCCCGGGCACAAAATCCACTTGAGTGGGGAGTTCAGTGTGGGCCAGGTTTGGCAGCCCACTGCTGCTCAGGGAGGAGCTTTGGTTCCTGGGATTAATGTCCTTCCAGTGGGACTCTCCGAAGGGCTGTGCATCCAGAGCCTCTGAGCAGCAGATCATGGGGGTGTGGCAGATTTTTGGGATGATGGAGCTTTTGGGAGGATGGGCAGTTTGGGTTTGGGACTGGGAAAATGTGCAAAGCAAAGGGTGGGAGCTCTGTTCCTTCGCACATTTCTCCTCCTGCAGCTGAGTTTTCGGGGGGTGAGGATCTGGGAGGTGTTACCAGAGCAGAGACAGGGGAGCTGTGTCTGGGTCAATCACCCAGGGAATTCCGGGATCCTTTCCTGTGTTTTCCCACCCTCCTGCAGCCAACCTGCGGCCCTGTGCAGCCTCTCTGACTCTGGGAACAGATTTGCCTGGAGCTGTTGGGCCAAGCCTGGCACTGATGAAGGGTTCGCTGCCCCCCATCCATGGAGGAGCTGGTGGGGGTGGTCACTGTGGGAATGACCCATCTCCACAGCACAGGAATGACCCTCCGGCGGTCCCACCCTGACAGGCACTGCCAGCACACAGGGCACACGGGCCAGGGAAGCTCAGGGGCCTTTGGAAACCATCCCTGCAAGGACACGGGGCAGATTCAAGCTGTCCTTGAGTCCTCTCCTCCTGCAGATGTGGGAGAAGGAGGTGCTCCCACA
This sequence comes from Rhagologus leucostigma, assembly GCA_013397725.1. Classification (NCBI taxonomy): domain Eukaryota; kingdom Metazoa; phylum Chordata; class Aves; order Passeriformes; genus Rhagologus; species Rhagologus leucostigma. The sequence goes on along the minus strand of VZTD01004942.1, from coordinate 972,227 downwards.
CAACTGATGGAGCACGACTCCAACCGGGGCTTTGTCCTCGCTGTCCCAACCCGCCCACGGCTCCAACGAGCACAGCACAGGTGTAAAGCCACAATATTTTCCTCTCCAAAGAAAAAAAAATGTCCTGAAAACATCTCCAGGTATGCTGGAAGGGCCCGTACCAGAGCAGAGGGAAGGATTTTTCCTGGGGGCGTTTGGCACGATGCACTGAGGTGATAATGTGCTCTGAGTCACTTCTCAAACACAGAACTGGCCAAACCAGTGCTCAGGGTACCTCAGTTACCACGGCCTGGCTCACTGAAGGGGGGAAAATGAATGATTTTTTATAAGGAAACATCAGTGCAGTCAAATCCTCCCAGGGAAACTCCCGGCCACGGCCTCTCTGGGGAAGCAAAGAGGAGCCTTTGATGTCCTGGTCACAATTCAGTTCAGCAGCAGCGTTTGTGGCTGAGCTGTTCTGCTGATGGTTTTCTTGTAGCTTTTATCACCTGTTTCCACTTCAGCAAACCAGTTCTTGCCTCTGCTGAACAAACGTTTGGATGAGGATTTGTGGGAACAGGGGAAATGCCAGGAGGTGTGCTCTGCTGTCATCACAGAGTGGGGTCGGAAGGGACCTCGGGAGGACATCCAGTCCAACCCACTGCTCAGGCAGGTTCCCCCAGAGCAGCTGTGCCCTGGCTGAGCACGGGGAGTTCTGCACTGACCCAGAACAGCCCAAAGGAGCTGCCAGGAGTCTCTGTGCTGTCCCTGCTGCTCAAATTCCGGCTCCAGCGAAGGTCTGAGGAGAGTCCTCTGCGCACCCCGTTGTTGTTCAGGTCGGGGCACATTCCTGGGAGCAGGACTTGCCCTTTTACAGCTCCTGCCTCAGCTGTGCTTTGCTGTGGTGTTTTCCTCAGTGACTCCCCAGAACAAAGCTTTCCTGTGATCAGCTGCCCAGTTGGGTTTGAAAGTGATAAAACAACGGGGTCTGAGCTGGGACAAGAGTAAAATAGGGACACGTGGATGGTCTGAGCCACGGGTGTGGCACTCAGTGCCCTGGGCTGGGGACAAGGTGGGGATCGGGCACAGGTTGGTCTCGGAGGGCTTTTCCAAACGATTCTGTGGTTCTCGGGTGGTGCCTCCCTCCCCACCAGGAAGATCTGAGGTACCACTGTTCTTCCTAGGTGAGGGAAAAACGTGCGGGTAAAACAGGAAGGGTTTCAGTGTTCCTTGTGGGGGTTTAAAAAGCCTCCTCCATGAAAAAAGAGGCCCTTGGGTTTAGATTTGCGGCAACCCGAGCAGTTATCCAGCTGTGTTTAACATCTGCAGCTCCCAAGGAATCCCTGGGTTCCTTTCCCGTGCCTGTTGTCTTTTCTGACAGTCCCAGGTGTGTTTGGGTGGTTTATTTCCTCCTCTTGACGTAGGTGATGCTGGTTTTTAAACCAGCACATCCCCGCTTGGACAGAATTCCCACAGACCTCTGGATAAGGACCGTGTGCTGCTGGGCATGGTCTGGAAGGAGAGCAGGGTCAGATTGGCCTGGGCCAATCCCTCGTTTCCAGAAGATCCACATTCAGCTGGTTTTGCCTCTGGAGACCTGTCAAAGCCTGTGTCACATCTGAGGATGCTGATGCACCTGAGCTGGGAGAAAATACAGGGGGAGTTAGTGCCAGGGAGGAGCAGGGTGAGCTTGTGTCCAGCTCCCAGACCAGGAGCAATCCCATCCCCCTGATGATGCCTGCCTGTGTCTGAGGAAGGCTGTGCTCTCCTCTGAGCCCCTGGAAGGTGCTGCCTGGGCTGTGTTTCCCCTCCCAGACCCTCTGGGGAGGTGCCTCTGGGGGCTGCTGTGAGGTGTGAGTAGCTCACACTCCTGCTCTGCGTGGTGTGAGCAGCCCCTTCCCAGCCCCTAATAACTCTCCTACTCACAGAAAGGGAGGGAGATGGAGCCAAGAGCATCTTTCTGCCCCGTGTGACACCACAACGGGGCTGCAGGGCTTGACCCGAGTCCCCAGCGCTGCCAGGAGGGACCAGCTGCTCCCAAGGGACAAGTCCTGTCCTTCCATTTTAAGCCTCTTTGTAAAAGGAGGGCTCTTTCCATTTTTCCCCCCCCCTTTTCTTCTTTTGATGCCAATCTCTATTGTTTGAGGAAATTTTTGCTAGGAAACTGGGACTGGGGAAAAGGAAACTCAAAGACAGAGCAGCCAAACCCTTTGCAGGAATCTGCTCTCTTCTGAAGGTTAAAGCTTGTCATTTTTCTGATTTACTGGAAGTGATTGGTGTTTCCTTTGTTCTCCTTTGTGGTGGCTGTTCTGATAAGCCCTGAGGGATGCTTTCCTTGGACAGATCTGGAACTTTTACAGCAAAAGAAATAAGGAAAGTAAACCTATGTCCTGTTATTCCCTATTCCATTTCTTGTAAATCAGGGGTTTTCGTTGTTTCAGAGAAGGACTCAGGACTCTGTATCTGTAATTTAGGGGGACTTTAAAAGGCTGCAGACCCTGAAGCACCATCCACCCCAGGCTGCTGTGATGGGAGTGTTCTGAATGCACTGTGTGGTCTGACCTTTGGTTTTTTGGAGAGTGGCTTCTGGGACCGACAGAGCTCAGAGATGGAGAGGCTTTGGAGCCTGATGTGAAGTTTGCTGGGAGCCCAGAGCCCTTTCCAGACAGAGTTCAAGCCTGAGACCTTTCCAGGACCAGGGCAGGAGAGAGCTGCGGCTCCAGGCTGAGCAGGGCTGTGTGCAGCCCAGAAATACAGAGAGACGCTGCAGGTCAAACCCCACTGATAAAGGAATAAATCCCGCTGATTTTAGGAATAAACATCTTCTCCCAGGCTGGGTGAGGATGGTGAGTGCGGAGGGTGGACTTGGCCAGCCATGATGCACAACTCGTGCCTTGGGAAGTGGTGCTGCTGCCACTCAATCCTGTTCTTCCCTGAGGTGGAGCCCTCTCACACGCTGGGAGCTGCTCAAGGGGTGCCATTCCCTGGTTGTGCAACAGCAAACCCTGATTACCTGTGCCAGGGGCTCACCTGTGCCAGGGGCTCACCTGTGCCAGGGGCTTCCCTGCCTGGAGCAGGCTGAGGCCCCAGCCCACACGTTCCCTCTGAAGCAGCAGGAGACTTCCCCAGTGCCTTCAGTGGGCTGCAGCCACCTCTGTGCCATTCTGTGCCACCTCTGTGCCACTCTGTGCCACCTCTGTGCCACCTCTGTGCTTGGTTTCCCGGTGTAGAATGCAACAGCCACCAGCCACCCGCTCCCTGGAGTGCTCCGGGGCTGTTTGGATTTTCTGGAGCACTGAGATGTGTGGGAATAACGTGTCATGGAAGCCCCTCCTGAGAAGGCAGAGCCTGGGCCCTCGTGGCTGTGCTGAGCGGCAGGACAAGCCTGGAGGGCGATGGCACCTGCTGTGGGCAGCTCTGCTTGGAGGGAGGAAGGAAAGGAACCATCCTCTTGCTGTTTGGGGAGAGCTTGGACCAAAATTTGGGGACAGCAGCTGAGTGACCCCTTTGTCCAGTCCTCCCACACCCCCACCCACGACTTAGGGGCCTGTTCCTGGCCATGCTGAGGATTTTTGTGCTGCGCTGCGAGGTTTTTTTCAAGTCTGAGGTAGCACGAGGAGCCAGCAGCTGGGCTTGGTACCACCCTCGTGCCTCCTCCCTCCACCAGCCAGGCTGCAGGGTGACGGCAGTGCCACCGAACCGCTCCAGGTGACCCAAAAACCTGCCCTAGCTGGGTTTGTTTGGTTTTTTCTCATCTGGCACACAGCTGCCAGCAGCACGGTGGGAGCAGCTGGAAGGAGACACACGGCAACACTGCTCATAAAAGTCCGGATGAAGGATTGAAACACCTGCTGGCACCAGGAGAAATGTTTGCTGTGGGACGCTAGGAATTACACCCTGTGGTGCACATGGCTGCTCACATGCATAATTTCCTCATCATCGCCGGGTAAAAAGGCAGGTGATGGATGGGCTGGTGGAAGCCAAGAGCAGAGTGAAGGCAGCAGGCTCAGTCCTTGCCAGGCAGTGGAGATGATGTCTTGCAAAGTGTCCTTAATACCAAGAGCTATCACAAGTATCGTGAGACGTCTCCCCCTCTTTGCTGCACACGGATCTATAAAAGATGCTGCTTCCTCTTTTCTTTAAATAAAACACTTCAGTGACAGCGTGCACTGTGAGAATGGGGCCTTTCCCTCAGGAGAGATGTGGGTTTAAAACACACGGAGTGGATTCATGGTCACGGGAAAATCAGTGAGTGGTTTTCTGTTGATTTTATCTCATTTTACCTCAGCGCAGTTCTTACTCTGGGCAAACCCTGTCCAGGCCAGAGGATCCCCTCAGGGAGATGAGCCAGAAGAGGTGCACGATGAGGAAAACTTGACTGCCACAACCGAGGGACTTGGAGCCACATTTCTGCTTGCTGCAAGGGGAAAAGAGCTGAACCAGCTGGAAGATACAGGGATTGAGTGCCCCTTCCATGCTGTGCCCATCAGTGCAGTTTTCCTTCAACTGCAGAGCTTCTGCCACAAGCTCTGAGATCTCTGAGCCAGCCAGGATGGTCCAGACAGCCCCACACAGCCCAGTTCCAGCTCACCTGCAGGCACATCCCCATCCCTCAGCACATCCAGGGGCATCCCAGATCCAGCCAGGGCGTGTGACACAGCTGAGCTGTCCCAGCATCACCTCCCAGGCAGCCCAGGAAGCTGTGCCCACACTCCACGTCCCTCCCTGGCCATTGTCACCAGCCCTGCTGTGGCTCACCTCCCTCCTCTGGATGGGCACTGAAATGGGAAAACCTATAAAAAAACCTGGCAGAAAGGTTTTTATAGATGTTGCTGCTTGGGCAGGCCTTGTTTTCCTCGTAAATCTGGGTGAGATGCTTTGGGAAGCTGTTTTCCAGACACTGCTGGGCCCTTCTCCTGGGAAAACCAGCTGCCAGGAGAGCACGTGTTGGTGTCGCCTTCAGGAAAGTCAGGTCACTGCTTCCCCTCTTGCCTTGTGCTGTGATGTGCCAGTGTCATCCTCGTTCGTGAGCATCCAAAGCCTGGGATGGGGCTTTTCAAAGGGAAAGGTTGAACGTCATCCCGAATTCCGGTTCTCTGGCACCACGAAGGACAGGCTTTAAAGTCCTCCTAAGTTTTGTAACATCTGAGATGTCTTTGAGCCCAAACCCAGCCTGGGGGTGTAATGAATTCAGCGTTCTGCCTCTGTGAGACAGCTCCGATTCCTGTGGCTCTGTAAACATCCCCAAATCCACGTGGGGCCGGAGTAGTCGTCTTTCAGCTGCCTCTCTCAAAGTGCCTCCCGGAGGAGGAGACCAATCCTGTATCCCCCTCCACGTTACAGAGGGAAGAACATTGGGATTCAGACCTCAGCCTTGCATTTGGAAAAAAAATGGCCAGAGCGGGTATAGCAGGATTTTGTGACTGCAGAGATTTCCCTGCCTGTGACAGCGGGGTTGGAACAAAATGATCTTCAAGGTCCCTTCCGACCCAAGCCAGTCCATGATTTATTGGAGTCTCTTTAAAAACCCGTTGCGTGACTCAAGGGTTGTTATCTCCAGTCTGAACTGTCGAGTCTCAAGGGGGTGCTTTGGGTTTTTTTTAATAAAAATATCCTGTCTTTATTGAATAGCTGAGATAGATGGTTCAAGCCAGTATCTCCTGGGAAGACTCTCAAATTGGCATCTAAAACAGAAATCCCAGTAGATTTTAAGAATTACTGATGCTTTATAGGAGAATGGCTGGTATTTATAGAACGTGGACGTACATTTAATTTGGAGACAGTTGTGCAGATGTCGCACATCTTGGCACTTGTTTTATTTTGCTGATAAGGGTGCACAGGAACAGGAGAGCCATTCATTAGGACTTTCTGCTTTGTTCCTTCTGCCTCTTCCCCGTGTGGCGTCCTCGCTCAGATCTCCACCTGCCTGTTCCTGCAACGCCCCTGAGGTCACTCAGGGCTTCACACCAGTCCTTGCGCAGTGGTTTAGGATGACTGGGACAATTGTTTGGGATCACTGGTTGCAGGGGTTTGGGATCACTGGTTACAGTGGTTTAAGGTCACTGGTACATGGTTTAGGATCCCTGGTTACACTGGTTTAAGGTCACTGGTTGCAGTGGTTTAGGATCCCTGGTTACACTGGTTTAAGGTCACTGGTTGCAGTGGTTTAGGATCCCTGGTTACAATGGTTAAGGATCCCTGGTACAGTGGTTTTGGATCCCTGGTGCAGTGGTTTAGGATCCCTGGTTACAATGGTTAAGGATCCCTGGTACAGTGGTTTTGGATCCCTGGTGCAGTGGTTTAGGATCCCTGGTTACAATGGTTAAGGATCCCTGGTACAGTGGTTTTGGATCCCTGGTACAGTGGTTTAGGATCCCTGGTTAGAGTGATTTAAGGTCCCTGGTGCAGTGGTTTAGGATCCCTGGTTAGAGTGGTTTAAGGTCACTAGTTAAAATGGTTTAGGATCCCTGGTTACACTGGTTTAAGGTCACTGGTTACACTGGAACCACCTTTGGGCTTTATGATGTCTCCACCCAAGCCCCAACCCCTTTTCCCCACAATGGGGACGCAGAGGGAAGGCTCGGCTGGAGCGTTGCTGGGTGGCATCAGAGGGCAGGGAAAGACAGAAAACTGCCCCATTCCTGCCTCTCTGCCAGCCCTGCGGGACAGTAACGGCGGGAGATCCCTGCAGACTCAACTTTGATCCTGCTGTCCTCACCCAAGGGAGCTCCCTCTGCTCTTACAGCCCTTCTGAGAGAGGAACCCGTGGCTCCTCAGAAGGGTTCTTATTGTTTCCACGGTTCTTGGCGAGCACACGGCCCCGGAGTGGGAAAATCCCTGCTGAGTTTGGTGCTGGGCTGCAGAGAACCAGCCAGGCCCTGCCCTTTAGGTCGCTCTCAGGGGATAATTTGCTTTTCATTACACACCAGCACTTCTACACTGAGCCTTTCGGTCAAAAGGTCTAACCTGAAGCCTCTTGTAGGATTTTTTTTTGATTTAAAGCAGCTACTCTGATTTTTTTTTTCATGGCAGGAAAGCCAGCAAATCTCCAGGCTACCTGCTAGAGAAGAAAAACCAGGCACCATATGCAATGTAGCTCTTGCTCTATCTCAAAAATGCCGAACTCTGGGAGAGAATTCGTCCCACCAAACGCCCACTGAGCACATTTTTTTAATCTGGTTTCTCAGCCTTTCAGGAAAGGAGAAGCAAAATCTTCTTGCCTGCTGGAACTGGGCCCCGTTTCATGAAATTAAATGGCTAAGGAGGGGGGAAAAAAAATATATCCAAGGCAAAGATGCTATTCTCAACAAAGGAAACAGTATATGCAACAGCTTCTGCAGCATTCCTGCAACATGATGTCTTTCCCTGCAGAGTCTCAGTCAGGAATTGATTGTCTGAGCAGAGAATTGCTCGATTCAGAAAGGCTTAAGGCACACTTCATGAACTGTTTGCTAAAAGGATGAATAGATGGGCATGTGTGTATATAAATCTGTAAGTCATGTCTTGTTCTGCCCCGAGGAGGACAGCTGAGGTTGGATTCTTTGTCACTTGGTTTCGTGTTCTCAGGGCTGGCGATAAAGGCAGCAGTGTCCCACACACGGGGTCAGGATTCGGTGCCACGGCTCCGGAAGGACAATCCGTGGGCAAGAGGAGGTGGCATTTGTGTGAGAGCCTCCTGCTCTCTGGGTGTCTCCTGCTGTCTCAGGGTGACAGCACTCCTGCTGCTCTGATGGTTTCTCAGTTAAGGGGAAGCCTGGTGAGTCTCTCATGTGGGTTTTTTATCCCAATTTTTTTTCCAGCTGATGCGTGGATTGTGATTTGAACTCCTGGGGTGCTTGGTGGCAGCCCTGCTGTGAGCTGTCACTGCCCACCCCAGCCCTTGCACTGCCCTGCCCATTGCTGCCCTTCTGCTCAGGGGTGCTCTGCTGTTTGGGCTGATTTGGTTGGAATTTTGGTGAATTTTGCCCCACTGGAGGGTTCTGGAGCAGGCGTGGGAGCTGGCACCAACCTCAGAGCCGGGAGAGGCGCTGCAGGAGGGCCCTGCAAGGACCTGTGCTTCGACCAGGGGTCCCCTGGGAGATGCTGAGCAGGGAGGGGAGGGTTCAGGAGCCAGGTGACCTGGGGAACTGCCACGTGTCCCTCAGAGAGCCCTCCTGCTCCCCAGCCTGGCCTTGGGGCAGTACTGGGGTGCCAGCAGAAACGATGCTCTGCGTGCCGCCCTCCTCAGAGCAAGCCAGAGGAGCCCACAGCAGGAACAAACCTGAACCCCTCAGCCAAAGACCCGTTTTCTGTCAGCTGAGGCTGTGCTAGGGGGAAATCTCTGCTAGGAAAACTCCCAGAGAAAAGCTGTGAGACCACACAGGAATCCCTGCAGTGCCCGTGGGAGCAGATGTGAACCCACAGCCAAGGCTGAGGGACATCCTGAGCATCCCGCGCCGGTTTGGGCTCTCTCCATAAATCCTATGGGTGTCCCAGGCAAAGATCACAGTGACTCTGTGTCCCTGGCTCACCCCATGTGCGTTTTTCCTCTGAGATGACCCGCTGGGGACAGCCCCTGTGTGGCCCTGGCACGGCAGGTCCAGCTGAGCAGAGCTGCAGGGTTTTGGTGGGCTGTGCCCATGAAATGTGTCCCACAGCCCAGCAGGCAATGGCTTTGTGCCTGGGTAGCTGCACAGGAGCACAGGCATCCCCTGGGCACAGAGCTTCTTGCTTATAAATTAACTACAAGTCTCCAAGGGTCAGCTCCCTTTTGCTCTATTATGCATGAAAAGTTCAGGAAGGTCAAGCAAGAAGTGAAAAATGTTCTTTCCTTGATAGTTTTCTGCCCTGTAAAGTAGCCCTGTGCCCTCTCTTAGCTGTTTCATTTCAAGAGAATAACTCCTGAGTAGAGATTTAAGAAATTGGTCCCATTTTTAGAAGGTGACAGAGGCAGTAAATGCGGGATTTGTCTTGTTTTGGTTTGGTTTTCCCACGAGCTCCTAGGATGTAAAATATTATCAACTGCTGCATTGAAAAGTGGCCTTTCAGTCATTGCCCTGCCTGGGGAAATCAGTAACAGGTGAGAGAGCTCGAAGCAGGGGCAGAGGAGCTCCTCTGTTTGTGTTTCTCACTTGTCATCTGCTCCCCAAAGAGCTCCCAGAGGTCAAACAACTCTGCCTGCCTGCTCTGTCTGTCACTGAGACCTCTCCTGCTTTCCTGGGAAAAAGCTGGGCTTCAGGAAAGGCCTTTTATGTCCCCCAGACGCCTCCCAATTCTGACAGATTCGCCTTGGCTGCTTTTCACAGAGCTCAGGAGAAACCCTCCTGCCAGCAAATGTGGAGGGGTTTGGTTTTTTTGGTTTTTTTTTTTTCATTTCTTGCACAGAATTTTCTTCTTCCTTCTGGGGAGGATTTCTCAGTCTCCCAAAACTCGTCGTGTGGTATTTGTGTCTCATGAAATGCATCCTCCTCGCCTGTGGAAACGCTGCTCCCTGCTCATCCCGGACCAGGGGCTGTGGGAATGGTGCGAAGGCAGGTGCCAGGGATTCAGGGATGGGATGGATTTGGAAATGGGCACCAGCTCTTCTGCCTGCCCGGTGACCCTTGGCTAAATGTGGGTCAGTTTATATTTCCCAGAAGCAGAGGGAATGGAAAGCTGGGGGGGGTCAGGGGTAACCCTCGCAGATGTTGCACTCCGGCTTTGTTTGTTTGCATCTCCAGAGCACGCTCTGATCCCAAACTTTTCCGCTCTGGGTAAACTGATTCCGGAATTTTAGTCCAGCCTGAAGTGGACAAGTGTCCCCAGCCCCTGATTCACACGCACTTCCCCTTCCCCCGTGGGGGCTGCTCGTCACCACGCGGACGCTGGGAGCCTCCCCAGGGAGAAGGGGACGGGGAGAGGAGTTTCCCCAAGGGTTTTATTTATTTATTTTATCGATATTTGTCAGACATGATGCTGGTTTTCCGAAGAGTCCCAGTTTGCAGATCTCCAGGTTTCCCGTTAGGGATTCCTATCCACCATCTGAAAATCCTTATCCCCAGTTAGCTTGGGATTGGTATCCAGCACCCAGAGATTGTACCCAGCACTTCCCACCATCAGCTTGTTGCACTGGAGAGTCCTTCTGCTTTCCTTCCCTTCCTGAAAGAGTAATTTGCATTTATGTAGCATTCCTAAAACCTCCTGGGTGAGCATTAGCTGACCCTGCTGAAGACACAGACGTGTTCCTGCTCTGCAGATGAAGGAAGGAGGGCAGGAAGGAGGAGGGTAACAAATTTGTGAAGGTCACGCAGCAAAGCAGGAGCAGAGCTCGGACTGCAGTTCCCTCCTGCTCCTTCCCTCCCGCTCCAGGCACTGGCACACAGCACCGAGAGTCCAAATTAAGAGATTATAATGCATAATCCATACTGGTGTGCCAAGAATTCTCTAAATCATATTACACTGTCACATAAAACGATGACTCATTTGGTAACACAGCCCACAACCAGTTCCTTTATGTTAAAATTACGTGGACAAGACTGGATTTAAAAAGAAAAAGGAGAGCTTGTTGTGTGTGTAGTGAATGCTGAGTTATAGATGCCTCCATGGATGTTATTTTGGCTGATGCTGAAGGAGCACTTGTGAGCCTGTTTGTTGACGGTGGTGCTCGGGACCAGAGATGCTGACATTCCACTAACAATAATAGGAACTGCCTCTGTTTGTTTCTAAATTGGAAATTCTTCCTTACATGGGCCCAGCCCACCCTCCGCCCCCGCCGGAGGAAAGGGCAGCGTCTGGGGCTGGCAGGGGAGCATCTCCCAGCAGGGCTGCAGCTTCTGGGCTGCAGGGATGGCCCTTGTTTGGTCGTGGGCAGGAGCCCCTCTCCTCCCCACACGCGTGGGAAGGGTGGGAGAGAAAGCACCTCTGGTTTATTTACAGCATGAATTCCGTGGCAGAACCAGCCCAGGAGAAGGTGCTGTCACCAAGTCTCCCTCTTGCTGCCTCTGCTCTCCTCGCTCCTCCCTGCAGCATCATCCTCGCTGCCACCCCGGCTCCTGCCCTTCCTGGCAGCCTCTGCTGCTGTTTGGGGACTGTCATTACCCTTCCCAAAGCCACTTGGGACGTGGCTGGTGCGAGTGACACTGAGCTGTGTTTGCCGCGCTGCGGTTTCACCGTTTCCTTTTCCTCTCCCTGCCTGGGCTTTTAATTCCTGCAGCTGAGGAATTTGTGGCACAATCCCTCTCTACCAGGAATGCCCACATGTTCCTCAGCTCAGAGCTGCTCTGGCATCTCGTCAGACACGGCTGCTCCATCCCTGCGTGGCTGGCACACGTCACAGCCGCTCTGCTGCAGAGAGCTCTGTCAGGGCAGGGGCTCACTGCTCCTTTGGAAGTTTCACCACGGGATCCATCCATCCCTGCAGGCTTCCCTTCCCTGCCTGCACCACATCCCACGGGTCGCCTCTGGCCCAGCACCACTCTCTGCCCTATATTCCAGAAAGTGTGGTTTAATCTCCCAGCTTTGGGTAAATGAGCCAAATCTCCAGCGAGGGCAAGGATCAGGAAACAGCTTCGATCGCTGCGTGGTCAAGGCCAGTTCAAGAAGCTCTTTGCAAGATTTTCCTACTGTTGTGCTGGAAGCTCCTGCTTCCCTTCGCTTCTTAGAGGGGGGAAAAAAAAGTCAGAACCAGTTTGCGAGCGTGACCTGTGGAGACCCTGAGCATCCTGTGCGGGGCAGGGAAGGAATTGCTTCCAGCAGTCGGGAGGCGTGGGTGGCAAGAGGGCTCTGTGTGGTGCTGGAGGATGCTCTGTGCATGCATCCCTCCTAAACAAACACCTCTTTAAATGTGTATGATGGGAATCCGGGGAACAGCTTTTTTTTTTCTTTTCCACTCATCTCCAAGTAGGAGAGAGGCTTATTAGTACTCTCCTTCCATAGGCAAGATGCGGAGGCTGGGAAGTTGTGAGACGAGTTACATTTGCTTTTATCAGGCAAATCTGCTCTCTCCTGGACAGTCCCCTCAGCCAGGAGGAGGAGGAGGAGAGAAAGCACAAGGTGCTGGCAGGAGCTATAGGGGGAAGCACACAACACCATCCAGCACAGCCACGGAAATGAACTGGTGTCAGGAGGAAGGAATTATTTCCATGCTGGATAAAAAACTGTTGAAGAAAATGTGTTGAATGTCACTGGTGTGCACTCAGAGGAAGTGCAGCCTCTTGGACATGGTGGTGCTGGCATGTTGGAAGGGCGCTGTAGGCTGGGACAGTCACCTCACGTCTCTTTCCAGGGCATTTTCCATCTGCAGCCTCTGAGAATTCCCAGGGAGCTCCCGCTAAGCAGGGGAGGGAAAGGGAGGTTTCAAGGTGAGGTGTGATGGAAGGGAAAGCAGTTTGGGCTGTCTCAGAGCTCCAGACAGATGGAGCTGGAAGAGAAATGGATGCTCTGAGCATCTCCTCGGATTTGGAGTCACGGAGAAAGGAAAAATCCAGCGCTGAGGGTGCAGGGTGTGAAACGGGAGTGAGAGCTGGCAGCGCCCAGGCTGTGGAGCAGGGCTGGGCACAGCTCTGCCAGCAGCAATCCGGTCTTTGGGGAAGACAGATAAATCTGGGAGGTCCACAGGATTTCAGTGGAGCTGTGAAGGAGACAGAGCTGGCCAGTTTGAGAGTGGAGGAGCAGAACTGGCGTTTGCTGGGAGGCAGCCAGGAGCAGGGGCAGAGCCCGGCTCTGCCGGCCAGGGAAGGTGATCCCAACCCTGGACTGGGATCTGGGATGGGACGAGACTCCCCTTAAGGGCAGGAGGGCTCCCTGCCCCACAGACAGACGGATTCCTCAGTGTTTTATCTCGCTGTCGCTGGAAGAGCCGAGTCTGTCATTGTTTCCTGCCATCTGTTAGAGACACGAGTGGCAGCTGCTCCCACTGATACCTCACAGCTCCCAACGGCTTTCAGCCCCCAAAACCCGAGCCCCCGGGGGATTTACAAAGACAATGCAACCCATTTGATGCCGTAAGAAGAGTTGCTCCTCGGGCTGGTAACAATCAGTGGAAATTTAGCTGTTCCTTGGAAGCTATTTGCATCTCTGGGAACATTATATTTATACAAATGTGTTTATATGACTGCTAATATTTCCCTCTTGTGAGAGGCCTAGCCTGTGTGGGCGCTTTTAGGAGGGTTTGTGTCAGATCCCTGTCTGCGACAAACCTCAAGTGGAATTCATCACATTTTTGATTCAGAAAGAAATTTGTCTCTCTTTTCCTTTTTTTTTTTTTTTTGGTCCGTATTTTAAAGGCCTGGGTACACACCCTGCACAGTGAGATTTAGGAGTGATTACAGTGAGCTGGGAAGCAGCTGTCTGACATCAGTGGGATACAGAAAGCCTCGCAGAGACTTTTTCCTTTGCATAGTATTATCCTGATCATACTCCTCTGATCCCACTGAGATGAATTTTTTATGAGGGGGCAATAGAAAATGCAGACTGAGAAGCAACTAAAATGTGCACAGCTAAAAGTGTCCAGTCCTGCGAGTTGGATCCAACTCAGTTTTGTGGCTACTCCAGAGCTCTGCTCCCGAGTTTGCCCGTGGCCAGCCTGTGACCTTGGACAAGCCTCCTGGCTTCTTTGTGGCTCGGTTTCATCACTTATGAAATCGGGAAAATGTCACTCACCTTGTCTGCAAAACGGTTTGAGGTCTAGTGATAAAAACTGCTTGGAAGGAGCTTAGGTGGTATTACTGTTTTATATTTATGGGATGCAGATAGCAAAGCAAATGAGACCCGTGTGTGCGGGTCAGGCTGTCCCTGGGTCAGAGTGAGGGGGAGAGAGGGAAGGGGATTTCTTCAGAGGAGCAGCCGTGTGCCAGGCGTACAGAAGAAACTGCTGAAGTGTGTTAGAGAGAGTTATCAAAACTTGCTGGAGCGGAAAGAATCTTAAAATGCTAATGAGCTTTCATCTGTGGAGCCTTGGTTGGGCCAGTTGGGTTCCTCTCTGCTTTTCTCCAGGCTGACTTTGCAGTGCCTTTCAGCCCCCGCTCAGTGTCCTCTCCTGGCTCTCTTGTACTCTCTCCGAGTGGTTTCTGGGGAGGGTGGAAATCCTCCTGGCCGAGCCATTTCTCAGGAGCGTTGTTTTGCATTGTCACAAGAAGGTTATTTTAACAAACTCCCAATTTTTGCAATGCCAAGAAGCAGGAGCGTTGATTGCATTCCTGCAGGCTGCCTCCGTGTCCCAAGGATGTGCATTTCCATTTTATTGTCTTCTATTTTTACCTCGTTTTTGAGGAGGAGGAAGGGCTGGGACACCCTTGGGACGGGCAGTCTGTGGGCTGGTGCGGCCGGGGTGTGGCAGGAGGGACAGGGACAGGGCTCGGGAGGTGGCACCCAGCCCGCACATGGCACACGCATGAGCAGCCCCCGGCTGTGCAGAACCGGCTGCTGCCGCCGGCTTTTGAAGGCGAATTTAAGCCCTAAAATAACAACTGCCACTCCCTGCTGAGGGAAAGCAGCCGCGATTAGCGAAGCCTCCCATTCCCCGCTGTCTGGCGACACGAGGACTTTCCCCTCTGTGTCACTGAGGTGACATTGCTGCCCTCCCCTTGTCCCCGAAGAGGAGCACTGGGCTCTGCTGCCCTCCGACAGCTCCTGCACCGAAGGGAGTGGGAGATATGTGCTAACCTAAGGAGACAGCAGATGGGTGCAGGCGCTTTTAGGAGCAGCTGCTGGTGTCTCGTTCAATAATCCCATTTTTAACAAATCCGTATGATAGCAAAAAAAATTGCTGGAAATTAGGTTTTTCTGTCCTCTCTCATCTCCCGAGCCATACTTGACCTGTTCAACACGATCTAGGGATTAAAGGCTTGTTATTTTAGCTGCTCTGTAATAGATCAGAGGCTGGGCTCTGTCAGGCTGTTGAGCTGCTATTCCTTGGCTCTCCCCCTCTCCCCACTTTTTCTCTGGTGTCCCAGGATATGTGATAGCCCAGAGATGTGACTTCTGCTAAGAGGCACGGTGGCTTTTCCCAAAGGTGTCATGAGCCCAAGGTGTTGGTTGCAGCACATTTTGCAGCTCTGAGGCTCGCAGTTCTCCAGTCTTAAAACTCCGGAAGCTGCCTCGGGGAAGGAAGGCTTGGCACCGTCACTTCTCAGCATCATCACCCCTCGGGCAGCAGAAGTGTGGCCGGGAGGAGGGAGGGGGCCTCGCTCTTCTCCAGCGGGGCTCTAAACGTGTTTTTCTGCCTGAGATCCGAAGGGAAGGCAATTGTGGAGCCGATATTGTCCGTGCTGCTGGCTGCGGGCTGAGGTGTCCTTCGTCACCGTGGTACCGCCGTGCTTCAAACTAATCACGCATCTGCCGACACAGCGCTCCCGCTAATTCCCTCCGTTCCCGGGTGGGGAAGCCGTGTCACCGAGATGCAGAGTGGCTTACCCAAGGTCACCCGCAGGGAAATGGCACGGAGAGGGGAAGAGCTCAGGTTTATCGACTCCCAGTGTTCCCCAGTGCAGCCGGAGCTCTTCGGGAAGGTGTTGCTGATGCACAGGTGTGCTTGTGCTACGGGAGAAAGAGGGTGTGGTTTTTTCCCCTAGGAGGGAGAGGCAAAGCACATCTCGGCGGTCTCTGGGGGCTCTGGGGAAGAGCCGCGCCCGTGTCTGCCCAAAACCCCGGCTGGCAGCTCCTCCGACAGGTCTCAGAGGGTGCTCCCCGGAGCTCCACAGCCCCGGAGGGGCACCGGGACAGAGCAGCACATCCCAGAGGGGCACGGGGGCAGGGAGAGGGGGCACAGCGGCACATCCCGGAGAGCACCGGGGCAGGGGGGAGGGAGCAGAGCGGCACATCCCGGAGAGCACCGGGGCAGGGGGGAGGGAGCAGAGCGGCACATCCCGGAGAGCACCGGGGCAGGGGGGAGGGAGCAGAGCGGCACATCCCGGAGAGCACCGGGGCAGGGGGGAGGGAGCAGAGCGGCACATCCCGGAGAGCACCGGGGCAGGGGGGAGGGAGCAGAGCGGCACATCCCGGAGAGCACCGGGGCAGGGGGGAGGGAGCAGAGCGGCACATCCCGGAGAGCACCGGGGCAGGGGGGAGGGAGCAGAGCGGCACATCCCGGAGAGCACCGGGGCAGGGGTGAGGGGCACAA
>VZTD01004942.1:924436-955883 GCA_013397725.1 Rhagologus leucostigma | reverse complement strand
TGTCAGGAATCCCGGGAGAAGCCGGGCGTTTCAGGAATTTTTAAAACCTGCTCGTTTTCGGCGATCGCGGCGGGCGGGGATGCTGAGCGCGGGGCACGGCTGCGCCCGAGGGGTGAAGCGGGGCTGATCCCGCACCTGGAGCGGCGATTCCCAGCCCTCGGACCGAGTCCTTGGAGAGGCTTTCTGGTTCATTTCCCTTTCTCGTTATGTTTTTTTTTTTTTTTTAATCCAACTTTTTAATGGGGAGAGACCGCGGTTGTTCCGAGTCGCCGGAAGAAAACTGCAGTGAGGTCTGAAATGTTCGGTGGGCTGCCCTGGTTTTAAAACTGCCTTTTTAGCCGGTTCTGCACTTACACGAGAGATGTACAGGTTCTTTTCCTTTGCAAGTTGGTAACTGTGGGGCTTTTTCCCCCCCTCGGAGAATCCGTGCATAATACAAGCAGTCGGTCTCTATAGAATCAACAGTGTTGAATTACTGAGCCCTTGCCAGGCTGTATCTTCAGCTACTTTGCTTTTCTTTTCTGCTCTTGCAGAGCTCCTGCATTGCATCCTTTGTACTTCAGGCTCCCATAAATAAAAAGGGTATTATTAAACTTATTTAAAGAAGCAGGAGGACCTATTGAACACATACACGTCTCCCTGTAATCAGCCGGGGAGCTGAATATAGAAATAAAGAGAGGAATAGATTTGCATTTGGATGTGCCGTATATTGTCTTTGCTAAGAGAGGGTGCCTGGGACCTTCAGGGCACAAAAGAAAGCTGCTAAGCTTGTGGTTTAGCTATGAAGCAGTGATTAGATTTCTAGTTGCATCTCCTCTCGTTCTCTATTACGTTTAAATGGGACATTAAGTCCTTTCACAGTAAGGAAGTTTTCATTTTTTTCAATACTTCACCAACTGGCAAATAAAGGCATCGTGAGGAGTGCGTGACCTTGGAGAGAATATTTTGCGGGTTGGCTTTTCAGCCGGGGGCACATGCAAAAAACCTGGGGGGTGCAGAAAAAAAGCCGGGGGAACATCTTCGGGTCAGCAGAGGTTACCTCGGTCAGGCTGGAACTTCCCAAAGGAAAAATATCTGTACCTGCTGGGCCGTGGGATCTCGCTGAGAGCTCTGTTCCAGAAGGCTGGGAGTTGTATCAGCCCTTCTGCCTGGTGCTAGAACAGTCTCTCCTGAGCAGCCTCCACATGCTCAGCCTTACACACGTGAATTTAAAAAAAGGGATGACATCAGCTGCACCGCAGCTCCGTGATTCAGGACTTCCTCGCGGTGCTTTCAAAAGGAGTCGTTAAAGAGGAAAAGTTTGATGGGGGAAAAAATGAAGGCTTGATTTATGGAGACCTCCCAGCTCCAACGTTTGTTCTGGTGGCCTAGAAAATCTCGGTCGTGTCCCTCCAGGTGGAGGCTGTCTGGGAGGATTGCACCGCTGGGGATGGTCCATTTGCAAACATTTGTCAAATTGCGCAAAGGCAAAGCTATGCAGGACACTTGAACGCCTTTGCTGAGGGCTGGATGATGCTGGAAATGTGTCTTTCCCCCAAATTCAGTTCGCTTTTTGCAAGAGTAATGACAGTCCAAAGGAGCTGTTAACCTGTGGCTGCAGAGGAGCTTTTGGATGTTTGCAATTTGGAAGTTTATAAACGTCTTTTGTCGGGTTGGACCCCATTCAGCAATTTTTCATATGAAACTGAATTTCAGATGGATTGTTTGTCTTTCATTATCCAAATGGCAGTGCGGAGGGAAGCAGGTTTAGAACTGTTCCTGGAACAGTCCTTTTGAAAATTAGAAAGTTTTTCCGGAAGACTGAATGGTTGGATGAAATCCTATTTATAAATGTGAGGGCTGGTTAGAATTACTCAAAGATTATCAGTCAGAATTAAGTCTTTCCTTTTCTTGGTCCAAAATGCACCTCCTTCTTCACCCTGCAGGCTGAGCAAGGCGCTTTCCCTCTCATTTTGACTAACAGAGGAATAGCTCTCTGTCCCGTGCACCGAAGAAACTTCTTAATAAAACCCAAACAACCAAACAGAACATCTTCAAACTGAAATTTGCTTACTTGTGTTAAATTGATTCACTGCAGAATCACTTCTGTCGTTTTGCTCGCCATAAATAGCTTAAGGTAGGAAAAGCCTTTTCAATGAAATCAAATGTAGAGGGCATGTGGAGGGACCTGGCTCCCGGAAAAGCCAAACAAGCAGCAATTCAGCTTTTATATAGAAATGGCAATGCTTTTCTCAAACAGCAGAATTCAATTTTAAATCCTATTGGAGGCAGCTCATTTTTGTACCTGACTTTGTTCAGATCTTGAACAAACCGTGCTGGTTGCATCTTTTAAATCCTTGCCCGGCCTCATCCGCGCCTCTCCACATTTCCGTGGAGTGATACAAGAGCACACGCTATCGGTGCCGGAGGAATTTGTGCCGGGAGCTTGGGAAGCTCGTGTTTGCCAAGTATCCGCTGGTTAACACACAATGGGCCGAGGCTTTGTCAAATTAACAGCGAGGTTCCAACCGGAGCGGCACTGAAATGAGTAATGAGGCTGTGGCTAATGAGAGGCAGCTTCTATATTTGAACGGGCTGAGGAGTCATTCGAAGGGAAAAGAGCTGGGATGTGTCAGATATGCGTAACAACAGGCCTGAGGTGCTGCTGGAAGTCGCTCTTATCTGGGTGACAGCTAAATGACACACGGCACGACACGGATGCTGCCTCCGGGCTGCCCCGGAACCTTCGGGATGCTCCGGGAGCGGCGCGGGGCCTGCCGCATCTCCTGGAGGAGGATCTCCCACTGCATCTCCAGCACAGGCTGGGAATTCACGCTTGGATGTCGCTGTTTCCCTGCTCCCCTCGCCTCCCCGCTCGCTGCCCGTGGTCCGAGGTGATTTGCGGGCAGGTGGGGAGGCAGGAGGGAATGGTTGGTTCTTGAGGCACGGCGTGGTCCCGGCTCCTGCAGGTGCTGAAGTGGCTGTGCGGCACTGCAGGCGATGGGCAGCACCTGGGCTGGCCTGCAGAGCGGGCTGGGAGGCCGAGGGCTGCTGGTTCCATGGCATTCATGGCTCTGTGCCTGGTTTCCTGCAGGGAATCGCTCTGGAGTTGGGGTGAGAGAGGCAGGAAGCAGCACAAACCACCCCGGTGTCGTGGATGGGGCTCCTTCCTCCACGGGGCTCATTTCTCCAGGCTGGTTGCTCTCCTTGGCGCACACAGGGCTCACAAAATGGTTAATAACCAGTGGGAGCAGGAAGATGCCAGGAGCTCAGCAGGGCAGGCTCAGGGGGAGAGGGGAAAACCCGCCCTGATCCTTCTGAGGAGCAGGGTCTGGGAGGCTGGGACAGCAGCAACAACGTCCCCGTGGTGACAGGGTGAAGGTGGACAGCAGCTGGGACAGGCAGGGCGGGCAGGAGGCACTCACCAAGTGCAGGACTTTCCAGTTGGGATCCAGTTGTTGGTCCTGACCCAAATAGGGGCATTGGTATTTAACAAAGGAGCCAAATTCCCTTTTTAGAATCTGGCTGGGATCTGATTGCTGTGCTTCTCCCACAGCCTTCCTCACAACTGCGAGGAATACCAAGTATGAGTGGCATTTGTGTCTGGTAAACACGAGGGAGAATGGGGCTTGTTCTGGCAGAAGTGACTTCGTTGCAAGAAATTATATTGTATTCTTAAGGAAAAGGCTTCTAATCATTAACATGCTCTCAACAAGGCAGAAATCCCAGGTTTAGAGCTTCACCAGGCTGGTGCTCCCATCTGCCAGGCAAAACAGGGCTGGCTGGAGGGTCCTGGTTACAGAAGAGCAGCAGGAATTTACAGCTTGTGGATAAAAAATGACATTTCTGTGTGTTCCTTTTCAAAATACCGATTCACTTCTCTTCTAAGAAATGAGGAGCAAAGTCCATGCAGCGGGAAAAGATCTCTCTGCCTTCTCCAGGGGCTAAAATCTTGTTTCAAGGAGCACTTTTGTTTAGATTTTTCTGGTCCCTCCTCCCTCAGTTGCTAGTGATGCACTGTGGGAGGAGTTCTTGTGATTGTCAGGAGTTCAGTAAATTGTTTGATTTGGCTCCAGTCTGACTTCAAGAAAACTACAAAATACCACTTCAGGTTGTTCTGGTTCGAGTGAAAAAGGTACCTCTTCAGACCAGTTTTTGGTTTGGCTTTGGTTCAGCGCTGATCGACACTGACTGCAGGTGTTAATCCAGCCCTATTTTGCCTGTTTTTCTGCATCCTTTAGGCTGGGAGTTGAGGTTTTGAGAGTCTGTCACTGATTCTGATGACTCCCCGTGTGACCTTTGAGCAAGCGGCTTTACCACAGAATTGCTTTGAGTGTAAGGAAGGTTGGAAACCCTGGCTCACATGGGGGTACGAGAGTTAATTAATTATGAAGCATCTCCAGGGGGAAAGTCATAGAAGTGCAAAAAAAAAAGAGATCAATTCGCTGCTTTCTTAGCAGCCTTCTGCTTTTCCACTCTCCAAAAGGAAACCTGTGAAGCAGCTCAGCCTTCAGGTTTAGAGCTGGAACAGGTTGATTGTGTGCTGAGGACTCTCTTTAACCCCAAACCGCGCCGCAGCCAACGGGCACGATGAATGCAGCGCTGCCCTTGGCACCTCGGCTGTCGAGGCTGGAGGAACGACTGTGCTCCGCTCCAGGGAGGCATCACCTCCCAGGGCGGTGTTAAATGGAGCTGTGTCATGCCCCGTGGCCCATGGGCTGTCACACACAGACAGAGCACAGTGCCAAGTGTGTTATTAAAGCCAGAGCTTTCCCTTGCTCTCCACTGGGTAGTGCTGGGCAGGTGCCCTCTCTTCTCTTTCATTGTTTATGCTCCAGAGGGGAATTGCTTTGCTCAGAGGTCTGGCAAACAGCACTTTTCCCCCTTTTATTTCTATTTATTTCCCCTGTATTTCTTCAGATAATTGCTGCAGGCCACGAGGACCTGTGTTGTCACCATCTCACCCTCCTGTAGATGCCTAAAATCCCACCCCAGAGTACGTGTGTGCAGGCAAAACCCTCGGAGAGCCCTCCCCGCAGGCAGAGGAAATCGCTGCTTCCCAGCACGTTGCCGTTTGACAACCTGTGGAAGTGCTGAAGGATGTTTAAGGTGTTTAACTGGAGGCAGTCGGGTTTGGATGTGCGGGCATTAATGTTTATTTGACAGGAGAAGGATGAGTCACTGCCAGGCTCATGCCGGGTTCCTCTCCCCGTCCTGGCGAGGATCCTCTCCTCGCACGTCGCATTCCCTGGCTTTTCAGTCAGGAATGCAAATAATAAGCACCTCTGTCCTCCTGAGCTCCAGTGGATTTAGCGGCCGAGCTCCTTGAGTTCTGGAGCTGCACTTTGGGGCAGTCGGTGTCCTGCTGCGGGGCTTGCCTTGAAAGGCAACATTTCCCTTCTCCTCAGCATCCCGCTGTTTACAGAGCCTATCTGTGCGGCTCGGCAGCTAAATTAGGAGCAGGCTTTCCTAAGGTGGAGCGTGCACGTCACCGTGATGGATGCGGTGGGTTCAGGAGAGAAGCAGGGAAGCAAACTGGCAGCACCAGGCAGGGGCAGAGCCCAGGGGCTGCTGGCTGGGGTGGCTTCATGCGCTGCAGGATGGGCCCAGGCTGGGTGAGATTCCCTGAAACACGTGTCAGATCCCGTCTGAATTTCCCTACGGGGAAGGTGTGTGCGATCTCCTCCATGTCTTCTCTTTGTATTTCCGTGGGTCTTATCTCCCGTGTTTGTCTCCCTTCCCCTGCCAGCAGCAGTTTTTGGGAGCAGTTTGGAGCCCTGTGCCGGGCACAGCAGCCAAACCATGGGGCTGACTCACGACCTGCACCTTCCCCGCTCCTCAGGAGCTCCTGGGCCACAGCTGGGGCTCCCTGGCACCCAAAGCTCCTTTCTCCAGACCTACCCGGAGGGCAGAGGTGTTCTCAGCTGCCAGCAAGCGCGGAAGGAGGTGGGAGCCTCAAGGGCTGTGGGGAAGGGCCTGGCTCCATGTCACGTCTTGGGGGAAGTTTTTCTGTCTGCGGCAGCTGGAGGAAGTTTTGCTGCAGGAGGATTTCCATACTTTGTTCTGTCCTCTCATGCAGGCAGCTTCTCCACCCTTGCCCTCGGTGTCACTGAGCTGCCGTGTCCTGGAGGGGACAGACCCGGGGCCAGTGGTCCCCGTGGTTTTTTGGTGCCTTTAGTGAGGTTCTGCCACTTCTCCGCATTCCTCCCCATCCCACCTCTTTTCCCCAGAGGCATCAGCAGGGCCAGGCCCTTCCCAAGGCTCCTGTGGATAAGATCTGTGCCTATGGGAGGACTTTTTTGGTGAGAAGGAGATGCTGTTTACGCTGTGTTGTTCCCTATCTCGATGATGGCTGTGTTTGTTTTCCCTGTGTGTGAGAAAAGGAATGAATCACTGGCACTGAGACGTCTGCTTGAAAGCTTTATTTCAGCTCACCTGTGCCAGCTTTCCCCTTCAGACCTGGATGCCCTGTTGTCTCAATTACTGAGTGCTGGAACATGAATTCCTGGTGTCTGAGCACTTGAAGTGGGGCTTGGGAGGAGGGAGGGAGGAGAAAGTGATTTCTTGCTTGTTAATTTGTTTTCCCCTCTGTGTCCAGGGAGATCTCCTCCTCTGCTTTGTGTAAGCAGGGCTCGCTTTCCACCCCGGAGTTTCTTCTCCCTGGGTTCTTTCAGACCTCTGGCAATGGAGCAGCTCAGAAATCTCCTGCTGAGAGGATCTGACTCCCATCCTTCCCCTTTTCCAGCAAAACCATGTCTTTTTTTTTCCTTTCTGTACCTTTCTGCTGTAAGGAAACCAAATCAGGAGATAAGAAATGATTTCTTGCTTGAATTGCACAGGAAGATTCCTTCAAGACAAAACCATCCAACTGCACTCCAGATCTTTCCCAGTGCAGCTGGGAAATCATGTTTAGGATTTTTTTGAAGAGCTGCTGCTGCTTTGAAGGGAGAAAGATGGATGGAGTTGTGTTTGTAGGGTTGTTGGCTGCATAGTTTTGTGTAACAGGTTTCATTTTTGAAGTTCGCTGTTTTTGCTGTGGGTTTTTACATGCTAATGATAATTTTACTCTTTAGGAATTCTATTTTAACCATTTTCCTGTGATTGCACTCCTGATAGGATAATGTCTAATGCTTATGTGGGAGAAATAAATAGACCCATAAAAGCAAAGCTCTGATTTTTGTTGCCCGTGTGGTAACACAGGGAAGACAGTCAAGAGAGAATTTCCTTGGGCAGAAGTTTTCCGTCAGGTTTCCAAATGTCAGGGAATAAAGATTTTTGATTCTTGCCCTCCTCCATAACTCAAACGTTAAATCCTCCAGGCCCTGCCTGGAGAAGCCAAAGATAAAAGACAGAATATCCCATTTGGCAACGCAAATGAAATAATTTCATTCAAGTTTATCTTGCTCTGCTCAGAGATAACTGGCACTGTGGCAGCAGCTTTCCTGAGCCTGTTATCTGCTTCGGTCTCATCGGGACACGGGCTGCTCGGCTTGATGTGTTCTGGAATTTATGGAGTGCGGTTCAAAAGTTATCTCCTCAGGTTGAAAGCATAATTCCTAATGAGGGAAAATTGCTGTTTCTTGGGGTCTTAAATTTGACACGGTTGGATGGAGGTTTCTTTTTTCCTGGGAACACAAAGCACTACTTGAGATCTGCCTGGTGTAGTGTTCTGGGAGTGGCTAAAATTCTGTTAGAGGAAGAGCTAAGAGGCTGCAGTGAATTTTGGGGAGACGACAGGACCAGGAAATTTGTGCTCCCCAGAATGCAGCCAGGCAGGTTAACACCTTGGTGGAATACAATAAATAAGAATATTGTTATCACTGGAGGTCTTAAAGAACAAGTTGTTGTTATTTTTATTTGTTATTCATCAGCTAGGAGTGGAATGAGTAGAACTGGACTACCAGGGCTAAAGGTGGGCTTGATAATCCCTGTAGGCTCCTGGCAAAAAGCTGTGACCCCTGTGACCTCTTTAGGGGCTGTTCTGTGGTGGTCCTTCCCTCAGGACACCAGCAAAAACTCTCGATTGTTTTGTCCTGCGAAGTCAAATGGTTTCCAAGAATGAAAACCGAAATAATTTACTAGGTGGCTGTTGCTTGGAGAGATAAAGAACATCTTCCCCTCGCAGGTATCTCAGAATTCCAGGCAGGGAGGTGTCCTCTGCAGGGTGCAAGGCAGATCTCCACCCTGGCACCTGACGTGTGAGCCTTAAACAGCAATTACCGGGCGACTTGGCAGCAGCAGGGCAGCTCAAAGAGAGCTGATGTGATCAAAGGCAGAGGGGGAGAAGGACAGAGGCCTCGCAAGGCACAATTCCAAGGAAATCCGTCGCGGGTAAAGTTCATAGAGAGCGATCTCAGCCCCTGTAGCGTGGCTTTAAACACCCCAGGCTGGAGCAGCGGTTTGTGCCGGGTGGTGCCTGGGGCTTGCTGCTGTCCAGGGATGTCGGGAGGGATGGGAAGAGACACGCACGCGGCACCGTGCGCAGCCCCGCACACGCACAGGGCCCAAGCGCCGTTCCGTGTCCAAAATCAACCTCCTGGGCCCGAGAGTTGTTGCAAAGGATGTCAGAGTGGCTCGGGGCAGGCTCTGTCTGATTCCAGGATGCTTTGCCCATCCTCGTGCTGGGCTGGGGGCTTCGGATGGATGCAGGAAAACTTCTCCCTGCCTTCGTCAGAGGTTGGGCTCAATAATCTCTCAGAGCTTCTCCAGCCCAAACAACTCTGTAATTCTTTCTGCCTCGTGCCTTCAGACATCTGACAAGCGCTTTATGTAAGACCTTTCAGATCCATGGAATTGTGCAGGAAACGGGGATTTTTTTTTTCCGGAATAAGAGTTGCTTTCTTCCAAATTAGCTTAGTGTGGTGCTGACGTCACCCGCTGTGCCAAGGCGTGCGAGCGTGCCAGATTCCAGGGTCTGCTCCGAGATACGGCAACCATGGATCTGCTGGCCCTGGGCACCCTGCCTGCTGCCAGAACTTGCGTGTCTAGACAAAGGATGCAGCTCACCTGCAGGGCTCAGCCATCCCCTCTGTTTGTTTTGCTAGTGCACAGTCATTAAGAGATGAATTTATACTAAAGGCTTCCAAGAAATGCCTCTGCAACCCCAATGTTTATGTAAGAGAGACCGAGAAATTCATAATTTATTGAATTTGTGTGTGTTCTGCTTGGGATTATTCACTGGAGGAACATACTAAGTGATTTTTTTGTATCCTAGTAACCAACTGTGGTTGCTTTTCCATGAATAATCTTTATAGTTGAACTTGACCAGTCAAATCTGGAAGGGGAAACTCAAATTAAATTTATCAAGGCAAATAATTGCAAGGCTCAGATAGCTTTTGCAGGTGAGAGAGAACACGTTTTTTCTCCCTCATTTAACTACATAATGATCAGATTGACAGATGCTGTCTGGAGAGTCAGATTTTCCTGAGCAGAACAATAGTGGAAGTTTGACTCGTTATGAACTAAGTTTCAAAGCTTGATTTGTTTAATATTCATAATTAATGAATTAAAACAGTCCTTTCCTTCCTCAATCTGATGGTTTCCAGGGCATATTATTAATAGCAATGTAGATTATTTCCCTGTTGTGGGGAGCCTGGGGTGGGGGGTCTCCCATCAGCTCATGAGGACACTCTGATGGTTAATTAATAAAATTATTTGTGTATTATTTTTCCCTGCCATGCCAACCCTGTGTGGAGCAGCTGGAGTTTATCACTTAGTAGGAGTGTTCACATTTTTCTTCTTCAAAATTTATTTTGATTCAAAACGAGCCCCTTTCCAAAGTTATGTTTCGAGGGATTGTGTTTCTTTCAGAATGCTTTCTCTTGCTCTTAGAAATATTAAAAGCTACTTTGAGAAGCAAAACAAAAATAAGAATTTCCTTCCCAGCTCCCTGGGCGAGCTCCTCGTTTCTCCCACCCTCGTTGAGCACTCAGCTGACCATCTCCAAGCAGAGGGACATTCCTCCCTGAGAGGTCAACACCACTTCTCATTTCAAACCAAACTCTCTGCAAAGCGTCCTTGTGTATGCATTCCTGTTTGGCCGATGTTTATAGCCCCGTGCAAATTAACTGCACTCCTGTAAATACCAAAGTCTATGGGCACGCCGGTGGAATCGCTCTCCAAACCACGTCAAGCAGCCCTTAACCACTTGCTCAGATTTTCCTTTGAGATGAGATGGATGGTGTGACCTCGTTACACAGTCCCAGAAGGAGGGAGAAGCTTTCCCTGCGCGCCTCTGGGTTTTGACCGTATTTTCCCCCTCCCTGTTCGCTCCCTGCCTCCTTATCTTGGACACGTGGAGCAGCCCTGCTCTCCTCGTTCGCAGAGGGCTAAAGGTGATGGGTGGAAATGTCGGGATGGGCAGTGCTGAGGATGTTCCTGTGCTCAGATTCCTGCATTTCCCCTTTCTGTCCCCAAATTCCTGCATTTCCCCTTTCTGTGCCTATTCCTGCATCCCTCTGGAGTGGTTGCTGCTGAGCATCTCCAGCTGTCGCTCGTCACCACAGACTCAACATCTCAGACCTCTGCCCTACCCAGGCAAGGCTCTTCCCAAGATCTCCTTGTATTTTGGGTAATCCTGGGGTTTACGGTGGTACTGGGAACACTGTTAAGAATCCTCAAATTCCGGAGAGGAGAATGCTGCTTGAACCTTAGTTGCCAGCAGGTGTGTGTCCTTCAGGTTGGGAACAAATCCGTGCCCCCCATCTCCTTGTAGGCCTCATTGTAAATCCTATGAGGAGCAGCTGAGGGAGCTGGGAAGGGGCTGGAGCCCCAGGAGCGGCTGAGGGAGCTGGGAAAGGGGCTCAGCCTGGAGAAAAGGAGGCTCAGGGGGGCCCTTGTGGCTCTGCACAACTCCCTGACAGGAGGGGGCAGCCGGGGGGGTCGGGCTCTGCTCGCAGGGAACAGGGACAGGAGGAGAGGGAACGGCCTCGGGCTGGGCCAGGGGAGGCTCAGGGTGGACACCAGCAGGAATTTCCCCATGGAAAGGGTGCTCAGGCCTTGGCAGGGGCTGCCCAGGGAGGTTTGGAGTGCCCATCCCTGGAGGTGCCCGAGGAAGGGCTGGAGGTGGCACTCAGTGCTCTGGGCTGGGGACAAGGTGGGGACGGGGCACAGCTTGGACTCGATGTCTGAGAGGGCTTTTCCAACCCAAATGATTCTGGAATTCTGTGCTGGTTTTCCTGCAGCTCTGACTGTTGTGATTTGGCATTTCAAAATGCTCCATGAGCAGTGAAACCCGTAACACTCAGTGTCTGATGGATTTGGGACCGGGGAAATCCCTGGTGTGGCTCTGTTTTGATGACTTCAAGCTTCTTGTACATTTGGAATCCCTTTTCCAGCTCAGAATCCCAGGAAGATGATGCAAATGGGAGCCTCTGGGTGCCCTGTGTTTCAAAGAACTGGAGGGACAATGTGGAGTTGTGTTTTGTTGTGGCCAGAACCGCAGAGGCTCTGAGCTGTCAACACATAATTGTGTATTTTGTCTTTGGTAGTAAAATTTTGTTCCACCAAAAAAAGAACAAACAAACAAAAAAGAACTGCCCAAGGAGGAACAAATTCTTTCTCTCTTCGCAGCTTTTCAGATGTGATTTATAGGTGTGTTTTTCTAAGTAAGTCCAAACAAGGCCAGTGAATGGCTCTGAATTGGTTTGATTCCGTTAATTGAAACAAGAGCCATCTGGGTGGAAATGGGAGGGTTCAGGCAGCTGTTCATGTTGTTCGTGTGGGATTTCCAATGTTCCCAATTCCACAGTTACCATGGAGTGCTGTTGGACTGTGCGCTGGGGTTTAGAGGTGGAAACGATCAATGAAAAATACAGAAAACCCCCGAACACAGCTATCATAATAACAACAACTTGCAGCTCTCAAAATGTTTTGAAGGTATTGACCAAAGGTGCTCTGCTGAACAACAGTCCAAGCTCCGCCTTAAAAAGGTGAGAAAACAGGGTGGAAATTAGGGCTTGATACTGCCTGGACCAGGACATTGCAGCGCTGTTTGCTCTGTAATTCACGCCTTCACCCCAGTGATTCTTTGCTCTGGGGCAGGGAGCAAAAAAAAAAAGGCTTTGGCCATTTTCTGGCTCTTCAGCAACGCAAGGAATTGTGTCTCATCTCCGGATCGTTCTTGGTTCACCTGCCTCTGTCATATTTTGGCTGTGATACCACAAAGAGAGAAAAAGGAGAAAAATGCTGATGTTGATTTAGGTGTGCTGAGTTCAAACCCCACTGGAATTAAGATTGACACGGAGGCTGAAAAATAAACCTCCCTTGCTCAAACCCTTCTGGTGTTGAAATAATTGAAGACACTTGAGCCGAAGGAAGGGGGCTGAGGTCATGGTGTGTCCAGTAGTGGTATGACTGTGGGGTCGGGTTTTTTTTTTGTTTGGACAGTTTAATGTCTTGAAGTGGGTCTTGTTTCCTCTTATTAATTCCTGCAAATATCACGGAAAAGGATGTCAGAGCTGAGCCACGCAGCAGCCAAGTGTTGCACAACCACCTGCCTCTCAGACGGCCTTCACAGCTTAGCAGAGAAGTCTGCATTTTTAAAAATCTCAGCTAAGGAAGAGAAGGATGCATCTTTTTTTAGTGGGATGTTTTCCTGTGTTTCTGGACCAGAACTCTACTCTTTTTTTTTTTTTTTTCTTTTTTCAAACTTTTTTTTTATTTTTTCCCTTTAAAAAAATTTTGCATTTGTTTCTGAAGTACTTAGGAAAAAGTTTGTGTGAATATTAACTAAAACAGCCAACAAAATATGTGGTGTTATTGTACAGGTTGGACTGAACACGAGTTGAGTGAGGTCATCAGCTCTTCAGCTCACTCGGAAAGAGAGTTTGGCCAGCACTAAATTTACTTAAAATCTCCCTGCTGGGACAGTGTTGGCTTGAGGCACCAGCCCACCAACACAGCCCCGTGAGAGCTCCCAGTCCCACCAGTCCCAGTGTCCCTTGGCCATTCCTCCAGGGAATTGAGCCTGGCAGAGGAGCGGAGCTGTGCTGTCCCCCTGATTTAATTATAACCAGTTATTACTGTCGCTCTGCCCTGTTTTGGATTCTTTACATATTGTTTTGGAAAAGCTTAGTGGGATCGCAGCCTTTGTATATATAAAATATAGGATGATTGATGCCCTGGCCACTGCTGTATTTAGCTGCCTCAGCCATGCGTTCCTCCCCAAGCACTTTCCCCTCCTGCTGCCAGATCACTGTTTAAATTGTGTGTAAATAGAAAAGGAACTGTTAAAAAATGCTGGAAGTGGGGCTTACTGGGAAGGACACCTTCCTAGAGGCCTTTCCCCCTCTTTTCCTGGGTTTTTTGGCTCTCTTAGGACAGCTCAAAAGCCCTATATGGGTGCCTCTGTTAAATCTATTGGCTTTCTGGTTATCCGTCCCTGTTTGGACTGGAATAGCTCCACTGTTTTTTTTTTTCTTTTAAACTGAATTCTTTGGAGTGCAGAGAAGTTGTAATTAGGAGGAGATAAAAAGAGGCCCTTAGAACCACTGTGAAGAGAGATAAAGACAAAAGAGGCTTCTGTACAAATGAGGAGGCAAAGAAAAACAGCAGGTTTGTTCCTTTTACCTTGAGAGTTTTTTGGGAAAAGTTGAAGGTGGAGTGAATGGCCAGGCTCTCCTTCCTGCACCTGCAGCATCGCTCCGAGTGCTGGCTTTGCCCTTCATAAAATCCCGGAATGGTTTGGGTTGGAAGAGACTTAAAGATCATCTCATTCCGCCCCCCTGCTGTGGAAGGGACACCTTCACCAGCCCAGGTTGCTCAGACCTGTCATTATCTGCAGCTTTTCTTCCCCTCCAGCCCTGGAGCTGGAAGATCCCTGTGCTCACGCGGAAGTTTTCTGGTGTTTTTAGTGAGCGTGGAAATCACGCTCGGCTCGTAACGCTCCTGGCTCGAGCCTCACACGCCCCACCTGACTCACCCACGGACCTTGAGGGCTCTGAGAGCACAGCTCATGTCCTGGCCTTGCTCCAAACATGCTTTTGGGAGGTGGGAAAGGCGTGTGGATTGTACAACCCAAATCCAGAGGGATGAAGATAAGGTAAACACCGGCTTTTCGGGGCTTTTCGGAGAACAATGCTTGGAAAGTGAAGCTGAATTGCCACTATCGCTCTTCAAAGCTTTTTTTTTTTTCCCTCGCCTGTGTCACAAGCTGCCCTCGTGGTGCAGTGCCTGTCTGTAGGGGATGGGTGGGTTTCCTGCATCGGGGAGACAACTGAATGATTTCCCCCTTTGTGTTCCTGCCCGTGCTGGAAGCAACACATGGATGGGCTGTGGGAAGGATGTGCCAAGTCCCAGCGCTCTTTCCATGAGCGCTGCATTGAAACCGTGGCATGGAATGGAATTGCAGCTCCGAGGGTATTAAAAGGGAATGCATGCCATCCTTCAATTTCATTAAAAGCCATTAGCATTGGAATGACATGGTCACTATTTATAAATCCCCGGTGCAGATGACTTGGTGCAGCTGGCCAGGAGAAAAGGCTCAATGGAAACGGGGAGTTTATTTGCATTAATGGTCCTTGCGTGCTGCTCTGGCAGCAGCAGGAGGCTTGAGGGCATGGAGCATTTCAATGTCAGTGATTATGGCAGGCACAAGTTCTTGTAACTCTTCAACAAATCCCAGTCCTGGTTGGAAAACACCAGCTCAGAACGATGCTTTTGGACCAGTGTGTTGCTCTGAAAACCCGAGCTGTTTATCCTGGCTGTGGGAGAGGAGTTGTCCTGGAAGTGAAAAATGAAGGGAGAGGAACTGGGGGCAAGGAGACCAACCCAGGTTTTTTAATCTGTGAGGAATGCTCTGATCTTTGCTGTGCAGGGGGATCAGCCAGGAGCAGGGGATGGGTGTCACACAGGGAGAGCCGTGGGGTGGCCTCGAGAGACCAGCAGCACTCACGGATACAGGAGGTTTTAGGGGTCTCTTGGGCTGCTCTTAGGCTGTGTCTGTGGCCTCAGCTTGGACCTTATTTCTGTCTGAATTTAGTAAATCTAAGCAGAACCCAGCTGCCTCAGAGAACATGAGGGTTTTGTTCACATCTCTGCCCCTCTCCTCCCACCTTGGGGTCTCCAGCTGTGTCCATTCCTGCCAGACCAGTCTGTCCAGCCTGAAGTGTTGCATATTTTAATGCTGTCTCTGCTTTCTGGTGCACATTGCCTGTTTCTAGAAAACAGCAAAAACGATAAATCACAGAAATAAATATTTTCATCCTTGACTGACCATCACTGAGCATTTAAATTCAGAAAATATTCAGTCTTCCAACCTAGTGATGAACATTTCCAACCTAGCATTCCTCAGAAACCATTTGTGGAGCTGCTTTAAGAGCCGTCAGCTGCTCACTTCTCGCTGCTTTTGGTCACCTCCCAAAACTGCGATGGACTCTGAGAAGACAAAGTGAGCTGAGCAGCCCTCTGCTCTCCCCAAGCTAAGCTTCACTTTCTAAAGAAGGTAACAATTTTGCAGAACCACAATAGATCACGTCAGGGGCAGGGGTTTGCTCTGCCGGTGTACGAACTCGTGCGCGTTGCACACGCAGCTGATTAGTGAGAGCACAGCCCAAAAATCCCCACTAAGAGCTACAGTGAGGGTGGCTGACTAATCATTCCTGACAAGATGTTTTTATCTTCAGCCAGTAGCCAACAGTTCCAGCGAGTTTTGCACTATGACTTTCAAATCCCGGACATCTCTCGGCGCTCTCTGGCTCGGGAGCGCGGCCTTGGGAGCGACACGAGCCAGGACTTGGGTGTCGAGCCCGTGGAACAGCTCACAAGGAGCTGTGCCGTTTCCAGGGCTCCTCATCCATCACACAGCTGCTTTCATCGCTTGCACTGAAGGACTTAAGCAGGGATTATGGCATGAACCCTGCCTTTCCTCCATCCCGCTCGCTCTGTCTCTCATTAACCAGCTCTAAGAATTTGTTACTCGAGTTGCAGACTCATTGACCCAGATTCCCTAATAATACAGGGAAGAGGAGATTTTTTTTTTTTTTTCCGTGCTTAATCGCTGGCTTCTGTGTATGCTTGGTGCTATTTATATGCAGGAGGACTAAAAGCCTGTAATAAAGATGGGGCCAACTTTGCAGCAAAATTCCTGCGTGCCCAGAGTGAGAGGCACAACAGGAGAGAGGCAGAGGTGAGTGTGGGTGGATGTTTCCCGTCCTTGCAGACCCAGCAAGAGGTTTTTTGGGAGCAGTTTCTTTGAGGTTTTTTTAGCCTGATCCACCTGTATTGGTTTAGCTCAGGGCTCCCCAGTTGGCTCTGGAAATGCCTCTCCATCGAAGTCATGCACTGGCTTTCTTTGTGGCACGTTTGATTTCTTCTACACCAAGAGCAAAGCCAAGCAGGAGCTCTGGGAGAGTATTCCTGCCTGGCTCTCCTCAGCCTTTGGGGCTCTGTGATCTCTTCTAGGTCATGGAGGATTTGCCATCAGCACTTTCCGTCCTTGGAGCAGAGCTTCTGTCGTGGTTTATTTTCTGCCTGGAGCCAGCTGGGGGTTCCTGGGAGGGAGACATCGGAGTTTCAGCTGCGCTCCCGATCTTCTGGCTCCAGTGCTGCTGCCATGAGGAGATGTTGGGATAATCAGGAGAGTTAAGGCTTGGTCTTGGCTTTCCTTTCAGGGCATCCATTCTTTTACGGGATGTGGCTGAACTTGAGTATGAGCTCCTCACTGCAAGAAAACGGTTTGAGTTGAAAGGAGCAGCAATGCAGGAGCTCTTTTCCTGAGGAGACAGTGGGAGACAGGAGGTGGAGCAGCCTGGAAATTACTGCAGGGTCCTGCTGGAGTTGCCTGTGTTTGCTGGTTTGAGAAGAAGGATCAGAACTAAAGGATTTTGCCTGATGCTGTTGGCAAATACCTCTCTGTTTTCAGGGAGGAACACCTAGAAGTCCACAATAAATATGTCATTAGCCTCTGCCTGGAAAAAAAATGGATTGTAGCATTTTTTTAAAAATCCCCCATAAAATGTTTGATTTCAAGCATGAGAGGGTTTTCTTGTGGAGACAGGCACAACTTGATTTTGTGAGCTGAAGTCAACCCCTGTTCTCTGCCAGGGATTTTTCTGAACTGTTCTGCAGTGAGAAATGATGTGTGTCCATAAGATATTTGCATTGAGAGTTACCTCGGTACCACAACACAGCTTCTTTTAATGAAAAAGTGACTTTTGTCTGTCTTTCCTCCTCCCCTCCTTCCCAAGCGTTTTTTTTCAAAAATGCCACATTTCCTGTAATTCATCACAGGCTCTTCAGTGTCCTCCTAACACCTCAATTTCTGTATCACTCTCTTGCTCATGAACCTTTTCTGAATTCCCTGGAAGTTTGTTTCAGGTTAGAGGACCAGGCGAGGAGACATTACATCAGAACAGGGCTCCAGACTGCTCGTGCAAACCATAGGAATTTACACGGGGGGGGTATTTATTAATTGAATTTTCCAATGTTTGAGCCAGCAGGACATTCAGAAATGAGGCAGATTTTTTTGTTGTTGTTGGATTTGGTAGCCCAGCTTTCCAAATCCACACCGCTGAGCGTGGAATAGGCCACCCCAGTGCTTCCCACAGAGCTCCCTGACACATTTTCTGGATTTAAAAAAAAAAAAAAAAAAAAAGAAATAGATGTCTAGACAGCGCACTAAATTTATATGTGAGCAGATTTGTATCTCCTGTCCTCAGAAGATAAGATCGTGTCGGAGCAGAATCCTGTTCAGTGCTGCTGGGGATGTTTGGTGTCTGCAGTAACAGCCTCCCTTGCCTCTTCCAGCCTCTTCCAGCGGAGATGCCGTGGGCTGAGGACCGCGCTCGGACTGGAGCACACTGGGACTGACTGGGATTGGGTTGTTGCCAGCAGCTCGCTGTCACCGCCGCGGACTCGCCCTTCTTGTCCCCACCTGTCGGGGTTTCCCTGTCACAAAGCCGCCTGCCCGCTGTCTGCAGACAGCTTGTTTAATGTTCAGCAGCAGCAGCAGCCACCCAGGGATCTGCCCTGATAGGAAAAGGTTCCAGTGCTGCAGATAAAGCGGAGCCCATAAAGATAAGCCGTGGGTGTGTGCGGTGGATTCCCTTTCGCCGGGCACGAGGCTCGAGACACGGATTTCGGGCTGCACGCTGCTGCCTCTCAGTCTCTCCTCTGAGCTTTTCAGCCTCTCCTCTGAATCTTTCAGCCACTTCTCTGAACCTTTCAGTCTTTCTCTGAACCTTTCAGCCTTTCTCTGACCGAGGGCAGGCCACGCTCCCGCAGCATGGGCTGCATCTGCTGCGAGCCGGGGATGGTCCCAGTAATTTTCCCTCTCTGTATCCCCTGCACATCCCTGTTTGGCCACCAAACTGCCCCTTGCGATCCCGTGGGTCTTTTGTGATGGATTTACTTGGGAAAGGCTCTCAGCAAAGGGCTGTGGGAGCCAGGGAATGTGTTTTGGTGCAGACCATGGATTTACCGGTGACGCATCAGGATGGCAGCGCTCTCCTCCTCCTCCTCCTCCTGTCAGGCTGCTCTCGCTGTAGCTCTGGTCTCCTTGAACATTATTCCCTTCTCCCCCTTTTTAGGCGTGTTATTCCTGCCTGGCTTGTCAGGGCAGGCAAAGACAGGATGGATCTGGCTTGAGGTCACTCCCCAGCTGAGCAGCCTCCTCCATCCCACGCCCCTGGGAGAGCAGCAGCCTCGGAGAGGGCTCTGGAGCTGAATTTTGCCTGCTGCTGTCAGTGGGATTACAGTGCCACTGCAAACCCGGTGCTGTGAACAAATGGGTGAAAAAAAATGTTTATTTTTAGAACTGGAACCATGATAAATATGTGGAATTTGTCCAGGGTCTGCCTGCTGTACCTTTTTGAAATGCAAAGTGCATGTCTGTTAAAATACCTCTCCAAAGGTCAGCATAACCTCAGAATGAGCGTGCTGGCCTTTTGGAAAGCAGGTGAAGCTTCAGATGAGAGCATGGGCCCCCATAACCCAGATCTGCCTCAGTGTCATCTGACACCACGAGGATGTGGATGGAAATGCTGCCTTGCCAGAAGGGTTTATCCTTCAGGTTTCAGTGAGGAGCCTCAGACCATTCCTCACCCTTCACTTCAGCTTTTCCTTCCATTTTCCTGCCTTTTATATTTGCTCGTGCGTTTGAGGGACGTGCTGTGAGTGTCATGTTTGAAACTGGTGAGAGTGGGGATGAAAAATGGGAAACTCTGGAATAAAAAGAGGGATGGAACCTCAAGGCATCCCTCAGGGGGACCCGGCGGGTTTGTGTCCCCTGTGATGATGCAGCCAGGCTCGCTGGGCTCAGGGATTGAAGTGTTTGAGAACCTTACGTTTATCGATCCTTTTAGCTCCGCGTGAGGTGGAGGAAGAGTGTTACTCTCTTTTAGACAGGGAAGTGAGGCAGAAAGGGAAGAAATGACTTGCTCCCAAGCGTTGTAGGAATCTCACAGCTGAAAAAAAAAGAGTTGGCGTAGCTCTTCACTGCCTGTCAGGCACCCTGGGGTAGGGTGGCACTTCTGCCACGAGCTCGGCTGCCGTCATCCCACCTTTGGGGTGGGAATGCACGGCCGGGAGAGGAGAGGCTTTGGAGCAACAGCAGAGGGACCGAAATGCGATCCAAGCTGGGGAAGCCGAGCTGCAAATCCCGGCAGTTCAAAGGCACAGCTAAAAGGCACAGACATCCTGTTGAGCTTGCGAGTCCCCGGCAGCACCTGATGAGCAAAGCACATGCCCCAGCTCAGCCCCAGGCGTGTTTCAGTGGGAAAACTCTGCCTCGCTGCCTCGGGTTATGTCAGGCTTTATTCCACCGGCAGGTGTTCGCGTGAAGGCGGGGGACAGCGTTATAAATAAATTATCCATTCATTTCCGTCGGGAGCTTTTCCTATTGTTTAGCCACAATATGCTTTCCTGTTTTGTTTTTTTTTTAAACAAAACAAAACAAAAAGCGCCAGACCCCGACCCCGAGTTCCCCTCTGGCAGGGTGGACCCAAAGCTGTGTTTGAAGTGGGTGCCAGCGTTGTTGTCGTCCCGTCGCTCGTGCTGGTGGCACTGGCACTGGCACCTCAGTCCTCTCTGCCTTCTGAGAGGGGCATGAGAAGAACCTGACGGGGTGCCAGGGGCATCACATCCCTCGCAGGAGTCTTTTCTCCATCAGGTGGCTGTAGGAGGAAGGCTGGTGCTGCGCTGGGATTAGAAAAGAGGGGATTTTGGGGATAGCAGAGAGGAGAACAAAAGCTCTCTTCCCTCCTTCCTCCTCCCGGCCAACGTGAGTGCATCGAGGCCATGGCACTTGCAACAACAGGGGGGTTGTTTTTAACCATTTTAGAAACAAAAAGCAGCTCAGTGGGTTATAAAATGAGGGTTCCTCTGCCAGGGGAGGCTGTTGTCAAGTCAGGCAGGGTGTGAGGTGGCACCAAGCCCACCCAGTCCCGCAGGAGCCTCTCGGGATCTGTCCCAGCTCTGCTGGACCCGGGTCCCAGCTGTGAATCCACATGGAAAACGGGGAGCTGTGTGGGGAAGCAAGGCCAGGAGAGGATTCACCGTGCCCTGCGCTGGCTGGGTCCCTGCCACCCTGCCTGTCCCTGCTCAGGAACCCCAATCCACGCTCCCTTTGCAGCAGCACCGTTGTCGGGAACGCTGACAGGCACACGCATGGAGCAGCACCCACATGAGCCATGGGTGGGTTGTGCTGGGAGCAGCCATTTCTGCATTTTTTAGCTCTTCAGCAGGCAAGGAATGAGATTTCTCCCGGAAATACACAAAGAAATACCCCTTCCTCGGGAAGCCTCCTGTGTGGGGACAGTCCTGGGGGATGCCTGGCCTGCAGAGGTGCTGTGCTGGGCAGGGGGATTGAACGCCTGGGGAGGATTTTCCTTTCCCCATCTGCTCCAGGGCTCTTTACAGAGCGCTGGCATGGAACTGGCACCCTCCCCTCACTGGTGTGAGAGCAAGCATGTGTTAATTTACACTGGTGTGTGCCAGGATTAACCATTACACAGCGACTGTCACGTGCAGGACAAACCAAGAGACAAAACACCTTCTGATTGTTATTTTTCTCTTGCTGCAAGCAGGAGCCTTCTGCCTTCGTAGCCCTTTGACTCCTGTTACAGGTGCCTGATTTGAAGGGCTAATCCTGTGCTCAGATCTTGCTGCAGCCTCTCTTCCCTTTGCTCAGTGCCTTGGTGCAGGTGCCAGCCTCTCGCTGCCCTGTCTGCTCGGGTTTTGCTTGCAGGAAAAGCTGCCACCACTGCAGCCCTCCTGGCCAACTCGCCCAGCTGAGCTCCCAGGATCTTCTGGTAGGTTTTTTCCAACAGGGGAAAATGCCAGAAAATCCTTCCCTTGTCCCGAAGCAAAGCCTGGGGGTTACACACAGGGAGGAAGCAGCTTGAAGGAAGGGCCTGGCAGGCGGCTCCTAAAGCTTCAACTGTGGCAAAAAAGAGTTCAGAACGAATGTGAGCATGTGATGGGGTCTGATATTTAACAGGATGGCTTTGGGCCTTCAGGATGTGTTCCATTTTTGCTTTAAAAATCTACAAAGCCAGAGAGAGGAGGAGAGGTGGAGCGAGTGGGGAATGGGGAGACAGAATTCCCTGGAACACCACGGTGGTGGTGGGAGCCCAGGTCCTGGAGCAAGTCCCCACGTGCTCAGGGATATGCAAAAGACATTGTCTCCACCTCAGGGAGCTCTTAGCTAAGGTTTAAGATTAAAAGTTGAGCTTTTTTTCCATCTCTGCTTCATGCCTGTGTGAACTTCACTTTAGGCCCCAAATCTGCTTTTCTTGAAATCGGTCTCAGAATTGCTGTTGACTTTAAATGCTGCAAGATCTCACCCATCAATTCTCCTTCTCCCATCTGTAAAACGAGGATGGCAGGATTTCTGTGCCATCTGCGGTGCTGTGAAGCTGAAAACAATCATCATTTATAAAGTGCTCTGAGCTCAAATGGGAGGTTCTGGGTAAAGGCAAGGCTGTGCAGGATGAAATGTTCCTGAATGTGCCAGTTGCATCTGATATCTGAGCCGAGGGCTGGGTTGGAGGTTTAGGAAGAACAGTCTGGTGATGCAGAGGTGCTCCAGCTGCTGAATGCCTTGGATTACTTGTGTTGGTCAAAAGTTCCTGTTCATCATTACAAAATCAGGTTACAGAGGATCTGGTGGCTGCACATCCCACAAAAATCTCCTAAAATCCGTGCTAATCTGGAGCATCTCTGATGTTTAACAGCCATAATCCTCAGAGCTCCTGTCTCTGGCCACCGTGTGAGTTAACAGCACGTGCCCTGCAGGGAGGAAGCTCGGAGCCGCAGGTGTTGCGCTTTTCCGAGGGCAATAGGAAGCATCTGACGGGAACAAAGGGTGTTCCTTCCCACCCAGCTTTGCAGGGAAGCTGCCTAACCTTTGCCTGACACATCTTTGCAGAGAGCTGAGGGCCAGACTGGGGCAGCAAGGAGCAGGTTGCGGCCGAGCGTGCCGTTTGAAGGTGAAATATTTTGGGTGGTGTAAATCACGCCCAGCTGAGCCAACACCTGGCTCAGGCCAAGCCCTCCTGACGGATGCGCTTTGTCCTTTCGCAGACACGAGCCACCAGACCCGCTCGGTGTCCAGCCGGCCCTACTACAGCTTGCCCAACAGCAGCCATGAGCGACGCTCGGTGCTGGCCATCGCGGAGCCGCCGCGCTTCCACTCGCAGGCCAAGGGCAAGAACGTGCGGCTGGACGCGCACTCGCGCAAGGCCACGCGCAGGAACAGCTTCTGCAACGGCGTCACCTTCACCAACCGGCCCATCCACCTGTACGAGAAGGTGCGCCTGAAGCTGGTGGCCGTGCACCACGGCTGGAGCGGGGCCCTGCGCTTCGGCTTCACCATCCACGACCCCTCGCAGATGAGCTCCGAGGAGATACCAAAGTACGCCTGCCCCGACCTCGTCACCCGCCCCGGCTACTGGGCCAAGGCTCTGCCGGAGAGGTTTGCGGTCAGGGACAATATCTTGGCCTTCTGGGTGGACCGGCACGGGAGAGTCTTCTACAGTATTAACGACGAGGAGCCAATCTTGTTTCACTGTGGTATTAAAGTTTCCGGGCCTCTTTGGGCCCTCATAGACGTCTATGGAATTACCCACGAAGTGCAAATCCTAGGTAAGTGTGTCTTTGGGGTGTGGGCTGCTCTTCTGGTTGCTCTTTCTGGTCCTGTAGGAAAGATGCATGATCTGTGTGATCATTTCCATGGGACACTTAGGAATATTAATTTGCTGTTGGTTTTGTACCTCCAGTTAATCATTTTTCTTCTGCCAGCAGTAGGGATGCAGGCGGCGATCTGTTTCAGAGATGGCAGTGATGGAAAGTCCTAAGGCTGCACATTGTGTGAAGGGATAAATGGAAATCTTTACCTGTAACTCCACTCAGCTTGCTCTGAACTTGATGTGCTGCCATGGCATGGAAAAACGTGGCGCTGCTTAGGGCAAGGTTCCAGGGGCTGGGGAGACAAAAAGTACCAGTTCTGACTCGGTCTGTTCTTTCCCAGCTACCAGTTACTGCCAGTCCATTGGAAAAGCACCAGTAATTGCCCAAGAGTTTCCTTGAGCCCTTCCCCAGCCCTTCTCTCCGCTCTTGGCCGTGGTCCCACCCGGGCTGGCAGTTTGAGGGGCTGTGTTTGCATTGTGACCCTTCCCTGCACAGGGACATCACTCAGACCCCTGGAATCAGGTGGACTCTGGCTGATTTACAGCCTCCCCCTTAGGGAGGGCTGCAAGAGGGGACGAATCCGTTCCCGTGAGCAAGCCCGGCTGATGGCCGTGCAATGATTTTCCTTCCGTGGCTTTTACAGCGCTGAAATTTCTAATGAATTCAGCGTTAGATGGAGGGTTTGAACTGGGCTACACCACAGGGAACACTTTCAAAATCCAAGAGTTGCCCTTTCCCGGAGGCTCCTCGGAGCTGATGGAGTTTTAACAGCCGAAGCCAGCTGCACCTGCCCGAGGGGATGGCGCTGCCAGCCTGGCACGGAGCAGGCACCAGGGATAAGCTGTGGAATGGCGAGTCCAGAGGGCAGGCAGCTCCATCACACATCCTTCTGAATGGTGCCAGTTATTTTACAGGCGAGAAGGCCACACATAAACAACGCTTTTCCCTGTCTGCTGTGCCTCAAATGTGTAATTAAGCCTCACCAGCAGCTTCTCCTCTAATTGCAGTTGCGACACACTCCAGCTTCTGGTGCTCATTGCAGAGGAGAAGGAGGGTTTGCTGTATTGGCCAAGGCAGCTGCTTCACCAGAGCTCTCCTTTTTCCTCATTAAATTGGAGTTTGAAAAATAAAATGCAGCTTCTTTCTGCCTCCCCACCGCCAGTCCTGCCTGCAGCATCCAGGGGTTGGTTCCCAGTGAAAGGCTCAGGCTGAGAGCACCTGTACTCTGATGGGAGCTTTGTTTTGATTAAAAGACAAAACCCCACAAACTGCCCCAGGAATCAGGGCCATGCTCAGCCATCTGGGGCACCAGGGGACCCGAACTCCTTGCTTGAGTGGTGGTGTCGTAGAGGATGTGCTTGTCTCTGCCTCGTCCTCCCAAAATGATGTGAGTTGAGGAAATTGTGAAATACAGCTCCAGTTCTGAGGCACAACATGCATCTTTCAGCATCATGAATCACAGGATGGTTTGGGCTGGAAGGGACCTTACAAATCATCTCATTCCAACCCCCTGCCATGGGCAGGGACACCTTCCACAATCCCAGGCTGTTCCAAGCCCTGTCCAACCTGGCCTTGGACACTTCCAGGGATGGGACATCCGTTGTGAGGCTTGGATGTGTCTGACTCCTGTGTGGGAGCATTCCTTGCCAGGCACGCTGTGCTGGCCGAGCAGGAGCTGCTCCAGCCATCAGCCCACCCCAGTGGCCTCTCCTGCCTGGGCTTCTGAGCGAGGCAGGTTCTGGGTGGATTTGGGTGTTTTTCCTTCTTTGCCAAAGGCCTGGGGATTCTCTCCTCCCAGCAGCAGGCAGCGTTGGTGCTGGGCTGCTTTACCCCTCTCCATCTCTGGGAAGACCAGGAGTCATTCACACAGACTCTGAAATTCCACGTGCTTTGACTTTGCTCAGTTAAACCCTTCAGAGTGAAGTGTCCAGGCTGCCCCAGGCAGGGCTGGAGGTAGAAGGGAGAACGCTCCCACACTTTCCCACACCTTTGCATCACCCCCAAGCCTGGCACGGCCCAAGTGAAAACCTGGGAAATTAATTAAGGATCAGCATCCTGACTTTCTCTTTGCTGTGAAAAGGGTAAACAACTTCCTGCTGTAAAAGCTTTCTAACACCTGCAGGAAGCAGCTTTTGTGACAAGCTCCCCATTCAAAACCTCTGCAGGGCTGTGAACACCCCTGAGATAGGAGGCTTGAAATGACCTCTCTGGGACACACCTGTGCCTGGACACAGGTGTAAGGCAATGACAGGGAGTGTGGAAAGAATGTCCAAATTCATCCTTGTGTTCCTTCAGCCCTCACTTGTGGACTTGTCTTGCACAAGACCTTGGGACAACAAAATACTGAGACGTTTTCTTTTTTTACCTCAAAGCTATCAGACCCTTCTCCTGAGAAAGCTGCAGGACCACTCTGGTTTACAGCTTTTCCCAGTCCCCCAGTGCAGGGAACTCCCAGATCACAGGAGTACTTGGGAACACTGGTTTTTCCTTGGCTGGTGCCAAGATGCAGCCGCCCCTCTGCCTGCTCCACACGTGGCTCTGCACCAGGAGCTGTTCATTAGAGGTTGACCTGTGGCTGGTTTTTCCTTTCAGAGGAACAGAGTCTGTAGGCTGCAACAATAATTGTAAGCATAAAAGCAGGCGGTTTTCTCTTGACTAACGCCTCCGTGCCTGGGTTTCTCTCACAGACAGCATGTTTGCAGAGACCATGAGCACTGCCCGGCTCAGCACCGCCCGGCTCAGCACCTGCCTTCCGCAGAGCAACCACGACTCGGCCAACTTCAACAACAACGAGCTCGAGAACAACCAAGTGGTGGCCAAAATCGCAAACCTAAACCTCAGCCGGGTACCAGGCCTTGGGACTGACAACCACATCATCCCCTGCTGCCCCAACCGGCGGCAGCACGCCCAGGGAGTCCCGGCGTTCCTGGACACCGACCTGCGGTTCCACCCCACCCGTGGCCCCGACATCACCTTTTCCCAGGACAGGATGGTGGCCTGCACCAACTGGCAGGAGAGCAATAGGACTTTGGTGTTTTCTGACCGGCCTTTGCACATCGGGGAGAGCCTCTTTGTGGAAGTTGGACACCTGGGGCTGCCCTACTACGGGGCCCTCTCGTTCGGCATCACCTCTTGTGATCCGAGCACCTTGCGGACAAACGAGCTCCCGGCGGATCCAGACTTTCTCCTGGACCGCAAGGAGTACTGGGTGGTGTACCGGGCGTTCCCGGTCCTCAACAGCGGCGACATCCTCAGCTTCATGGTCCTGCCCAACGGAGAGGTGCACCACGGGGTCAACGGGGCCAGCCGAGGGATGCTGATGTGCGTGGACACCTCGCAGTCCCTCTGGGTGTTTTTCACAATCCACGGTGTGATCAACCAGCTCAAAATCCTGGGTAAGCGCAGCCAAAAAAAAAAATAGAAGATAACAGAGCACCTGGCTGGGGAAGTTTTCCTGGGCCAGAAGCAGAGCTCTGGGTTTGCACTCACGGTGCTAACTGACTTTTGCAAAAACAAGAGTGAGCGAAACATGGTACCTGTCACGGAGATGTGTGCAGCCTCTATGATTCCCCCAGGAAAGGATGGGACTTGGGAGATCAAACCAGCAGCAGGCAGGGAGGCAGGGATGGCTGTGGGGGGCAGCTGTTTGTCAGAGGGTTTGTCTTTAGAAGGGATTCTTTATAAACAGGGATGGCTGTAGGGGACAGCTGTTTGTCAGAGGGTTTGTTTTTAGGAGGGATTTTTTATAAACTCCCTGTTCCGGCCAACAGGTATTAAACGTCTGCCTTGCTAAGGATGGTGGTTTTTGTGAGCACAGCTCTGGTTTAAGCTCTGGTTTAATTGCTCCTGAAGCACTGCCACAGCTCGGGGATCAGCTGGCACTTCTGATCCATTGCTGGCAACCAGTTCCAGCCTTTCTCCTTTCCTCTTGTTAAGGATTCCATCAGAAAAGCAGATGTTAATGACTTTGTGAAGCAGGTTTTCTTCATCCGAAGCAAGGCCCTTTCCCACCTGACAGTGAGACAGCCACAGCTTGAGCCCGCTGCTGCTGGGGAGAGTGGGACCGTGGGGCAGTGGAAAGGCAAAACTGGATAACCTGGTGCTTGCTGCACTGAACAAGTTTCATACAGAGGCATAACGAGGTCCAGGCCCCGGGGGTCACACCCAGAATCTTGACCTGTATCGTTAATAAGGGGCAGCGTTAACTCGGCAGCTGGACCTGCCCTGAAGCCCCTGTGCCGGCGGGGTGGGAGCAGCTCAGCAGGCTGAGGAGGGTGTTTGGCCGGGGTTGGGGTGTCCCTCTGTGGGCTCAGCTCTCTCCTGTGTTCCCAGGCACGGTGCAGTCCAGCCCAGTGATGGTGTCTCCCTCAGGATCCCCCGGTGGCTCCCAGTACGACAGCGACTCGGACATGGCCTTCAGCGTCAACAGGTCCTCGTCGGCCTCGGAGTCCTCGCTGGGTAAGGACAGGCAGCCCTCAGCTCCCGGGGGGATGTTACCTCTCCTGCCAGGCCAGTGGAAGGAACGGGAAGAAAACACAGTGCTGGGGAGGTTTTCATGGCCTGAAGAAGGGCTGTACATTGGTTGTATCAGCAGCAGCAGGAGCAGGGCAGTGACCGTCCCCTGTGCTGGGCGCTGCTGAGG
This sequence comes from Rhagologus leucostigma, assembly GCA_013397725.1. NCBI lineage: Eukaryota > Metazoa > Chordata > Aves > Passeriformes > Rhagologus > Rhagologus leucostigma. Next base: position 928,135 of record VZTD01004942.1, on the reverse strand, counting down.
CACCCCGAGGGCTGTGTCCAGTTCTGGCCTCTCATGGCAAGATGGACATTGAGAGGCTGGAGCATGTCCAGGGAAGAGTCTGGAGAATTAAGTCCTATCAGGAGGAGCGGCTGAGGGAGCTGGGAAAGGGGCTCAGCCTGGAGAAAAGGAGGCTCAGGGAGGCCCTTGTGGCTCTGCACAACTCCCTGACAGGAGGGGGCAGCCGGGGGGGTCGGGCTCTGCTCCCAGGGAACAGGGACAGGAGGAGAGGAAACAGCATCTAGTTGCACCAGGAGTGGTTTAATTTGAATATAAGGAATAATTTCTTTATGGAAAGGAGGGTCAGGTATCAAACAAGCTGCCCAGGGAAGTGGTGGAATCACCATCCCTACAAGTGTTCAAAAAATGTGTGGATGTGGCACCTGCCCCATGTGTAGGAAAGGGATAACAGGCTCTTCCCAGAGCTGTTGGAATGCACTGGGACTCGTGTGGCCAGAGAACCAGGCAATGACTGAGGAAGGAAGAGCCTTAAAAACTGACTTAAATGTGTGTACTGTACAGAGTCAGCTTTGCCCCATCCCGGTGACTAAACAACCTCATTCCCCCCCCTCCTCTTTTGCAGTGACTGCCCCCAGCTCCCCTTTGAGCCCCCCCATCTCTCCTGTCTTCTCCCCTCCGGAGCCATCGAGCAGCAAGAACGGGGAGTGCACCGTGTGCTTTGACAGCGAGGTGGACACGGTGATCTACACCTGCGGACACATGTGCCTCTGCAACACCTGTGGTCTTAGGCTGAAGAAGCAGCTCAACGCCTGCTGCCCCATCTGCCGACGGGTCATCAAAGATGTGATTAAAATCTACCGCCCGTAGCGCCCGTGCCGGGCTGCAGGAAGGGGGAACGCCGCTAGCAAACCACGCCTTTCCGTCCCTGCTTATGGGTTATCGTGCTGGTCAGTCGTTATCAAGTGGCTCGTTATCTGTGTTTCCTTATTTGACTGGTAGGGCACAATTCAGGGAGCAAAGCTGAGGATCGTGTGGGGCCGTGCCGGCCAGGCCGATCCGGGGAATCGCCGGGACCCGAGCCAGCTGCAAATGAGAAATTTCCCGTGCAAAGGCTCCTTTTTCCCTCCTCCTGCTGTGGAGGAGGCTCGCCGTGGCGCGGGTCGGGATGGGGAGGTTGCCACACTTGGGCAGTGCCAGGTGCCGCTGGGCTTCCCGACCCTAAAACCCGACAGCTCTGGGCTGCTGCCAGGGGCTTGTGCTGTGGTGGAGCAAAACTGGGACGAGGCCCAGCGGGAGGGTTCAAAGTGGACAGAATAGCTCTGGAAATGTCATGTAAGGAGAGCTAGCTCAGGCCAGATAGTGGCACAGCCGCATTGTCACTTGTTTGGGTTCCATCCCCATGAACAGGCTCGTGGGGACGTGGAGGAGCTGGTCCAGGCTTAGATAAAGCAGCTTTTTCTTTCTGTGGCAGAACAGGGACTTCTGGGCACGGAGGCTGGGACCCAGGGAGCTGCCCTGGGGTAGCAGCGAGGAGCACGAGCCCACCCAGAGCCCAGGCAGCCCCTGCAGTGAACGAAGGAGCTGCAGGGAGCTGTGAGGGGCAGCTCAGGCCCTGCCCTGCTGCCTTCTGAAGCCATAAACTGCAGCCTGTGGACGACAGGGGTGTTTGGGTGGGCACACTGCAATCCTGGCTCGGGATACTGCTGTGTGCAGCGAGGGGTTTGTCACCTGCAGGCACACACCCCTGCATTCTGCTCTGCCCTCCTGGCAGGTGGCACAGCTGCCGTGTCACCCTGTCCTGACTGTCACCTGTGCTAGACCTGCCCCTGCAGCCGGTGCCGTGGCAGGGCTCAGCCTTCCTCCCGCCCCACCACGGGGATTTTTTGGAGGCTCTGGTGAGAAATTCCTTTCTGGCCCAGTGCCATCAGGCTCACCTTTTTTCCTGGGGACTGCATGTGCTGATTTTACCTGTTTTCTCCTGCCTTTCCGGGTTCACCAGCACAGCTCCCAGCTGCCTGCACGCTGGGTCTCAACTGTAGACGAGACCTTGTGGAGAAAAACAGGGACTATCTCACTTGGCTTTACTTAGGAGGAAGGAAAAAGGCTCTGAGGCTGTTATTAGGTGGTGGGAATTAAAAGGGAAATGGGTTTAGGGTGTGATGCTGGATGAGCTGGGCAGCACCTGATTGTGCAGCACCAGGGCTGGTGTGAGGAGCTCAGCATCCTCCTCCCTGCTGCTCCAGCAGGAGCTGCCCTCCAGTCTCCATCCTCTGCCCTCTGCACAGCCCCTGCCCAGTCCTTCAGCCTGAGCCCAGTCAGTTTCCAGCTGGTCCAGGCTCTTAAAGAGGGGAAAAAGGATGGAAATGGGAGGATGAGAGGAGCTGTGTCACTGCAGCTCGGTGACCGTGTGCTACCGAGCGCGTAAGAACAGCTCTTAGAAAGGTGCAATCACCACATTTTAGTCTGGAAAAAGGAAAAATAGAATAATAACTCCCGGACATTTCAGGGCTTCTGGGCACGGAGGGGCAGCCTGAGGGATGTTGTGGCCATTCCCTCTCTCCTCCGAGGCTGTGGGTGCGCGGTGCTGCTGCCCAGGCGGCGGTTTGGCTGTGCCAGGAGAGCTGGGTTTGGGTACTGACCTGTGCCAGCCCTGTGCCAGCCCTGTCCCACGCTGCCATCGAGGAGGGCACACCCAGGGAGCAGCTCACCCTCCTCCCGCAGCGGGCTGTGCTCACAGGGCGCCCAGAAACCTTTTGTTTCTTTCCTTGGAGAGCTGCTGAACGTTTTTATGGAGTGTATCAGTGAGAGGCTCGGCCACGGCCCTGCACGAGGGCCCCGCAGCTTTGCAGAGCCCTTTTTTGGAGACCTGGCCGGTGCCACTGGCTGTGCCACCGCCCTCAGCAGAGCCACTGCACCTTTCACTCCCACCTGTGCCACAGGAGGCGGCTTCCCTGCTTCTGGAGCCTTGTCCTGCTCCCCTCCACGCCGGGGACCGCAGGGATTGCATTCCCAGGGATCTCCCAATCCCCACGCCGGCAGATCCAGGTGCAGCTGTGGGCAGTGGGCACAGCACCAAGGGCACAGTGGTGCCAGGGTGTGTCAGCACCTGCCTGGGCACAGCCTGCAGCGGGGAAGCCTTTCCGTGGGGAGGAATTCAAGGGAAGCTGTTGGAATCCCCAGCCTGGATGAGGTCAGGGCCATCCCTGGGGTTGCTGTCCCAGCCTCAGCGGTGCCCTCTGGTCACTGCTCACAGTGGCACCAGTGGGGCAGAGCCCCTTTGCCTGGTGCCACCTCAGGGCCTCCATCAGCAGGGTGGGTGCAGCCTGGGCGGGGTTTTTTTGGTGTAGCTCTGTTCCGTATTTTTAAGCCAGCAAGGAGAAACACCGAATCCACCCCAGGAGCTGTTCAGGACACGTTGCAGAGGCTGAATTTTTGCTGTAGCAGCCAAAACCAGTTTGCAGAAGGGGCAGCACCCAGTGAGGCCAGCATGGCGAGCGGGATGGGAGAGCAGTGGACCCGTGGCCCCGCCTATCCAAGAGCAACAGGCATTTTCCAAAATAGGCCTCAAAAAAAAAAAAATAAAAACAATAAAAAAAATTCCAGGAAAAGGTAGCCTCTTACAGATTTCATTGTTAGTATTCGTATTGCTATTTTTTTTAAACAGTCCAATGATATATGATTTGTACAGAAGATCTGTTTGTGCCTTATAAGGGTGTCTGT
>VZTD01004942.1:861606-924232 GCA_013397725.1 Rhagologus leucostigma | reverse complement strand
AAAAGGAAGAAAGAAAAGAGATGGGGGAACTCTTTTACCTCTCCCCCTTTCTGAGGCAGTTCCTCTCTTGTCATTACCTTTATGATTCAATACTGTGACCTGTATTATCTTGTTGAAGCTGAATCAGATTTTGGACCTCTGTATTAGGCTTTTCAAGCAAATTTTTGGGGGGCCTGGGGAGGGAGGGCATCGCACGAGGGAGGGAGCTGCACCTCTACATGTCAGTGCTCTGTAGTGTTCAGTGCTGTGTGTTTTCCTTTTGTCCATTTACCTGTTTTCCATGAATATAATTTGACTTGTTTATGAAACAAATAAACCTTTGGCTTGTACAGAGTGCTCTGGAGTGTTTCGAAGCGTTTGAGCTGGGGGGTGAGCACGTCCTTGATTTGAAAAGTGGGGCAGCACTGATCCAGAGGGGCAGGGGAAGGCGCCTCTGCTTAAAAAAGAAATAAAAAAGACAAAAAAAAGACACTTTACAAACCTTTCCTGAGCTTTGCTTTGCTCCTGGGAGTCACTGCCCAGTGGCTGCTCAGTCCCTCCATGGGCTTTGCTGCTCATTTAACCCTGCAAGTCCTTTAAAGTTTGGGGGACAAGGGCGTATTTCAGGGCTAGAGGTGAAAGGTGACACAAAGAGCCCCAAATTTCTTATGCAGTCTCAGGCAAGGCAGCTCCAGCCTGGCCCCCTCCTGTGCCCTGCTGGGGCTGTGGCAGCCAGGGGTGATGCAGATGTGGCACGAGGGCTGATTTTTCTTTTTCTTTTTTTCTTTTTTTTCCTTTTCCTTTTTTTTCTTTTTCCTTTTCCTTTTAATCTTCCTTTTCCCTTTCCTTTTTGCCTTCACTTTCCTTTTTCCTTTCTTCTTTCCTTTTCCCTTCTCCTGTTTCCTTTTCCTCTTCCCCTTTCCTTTCCCTTTCTCTTTTCCTGTTTCCTTTTCCCTTTTCCTTTTCCCTTCATGTGCAGTGGGAAAATTCCTTCACAACTCTGCCCTGCCGGAGCTGAGTGTTCACACGAACCCCTCACTCGCCCCGGGTGCTGAAGAACCCCAACAATTGATGCCAAAATGCCTTTTTTGACACTCTGCTGCCTCACTTCATCCACAGAGCTGATCCTTGGCCAGCCTGAACCCCCAGAGCCCCTCAGGACAGGCAGTGCCTCTTTCTCTCTCTGCTTTTCCCCCGAATCACCAGACTCTGGTGGTTTGATCTCACAGTAAAAACTTCTACACTCCACTGCTGGGACATGAGTTTGGGCACCAAGGAAGACACAAGGAGCTGTCAGGGTCCCCCTGAGCCTCCCTGCCACAGCTGCCAGGATGGACGGACAGACAGACCCCAAAACCAGCTCCGGACACGAGAGCAGCACCCCAAGGTGCACCCCAGAATTCCACCAGCCACACACACACGGGTTCACCAGGGTGCTTGAAACCAGTCAAGCAGTTTCTTTTTATTTCTTAAAAAAAGAAAACAAAAGAAAAAATAAAACACAACAAAACCCCAAACCCAACAAATTAAAAAAAAAAAAAAATCCATCCCTTAAAGGTGAAGGTATAGACAGGGCATGGACACAGCTACATCTACCTTCTGCTGCCCCCCACCCACCCCAGTAATGGAGATTTATACACATTACATAATATAGAGACACGTGGACAAACAAACGGGCTTGGGGAGCCTGGCAGGAGCTGGGCACAGCAGGGCTGATGCCCACCCAGGCCCATCCCCAGATCCCCGAGCCACGGCAGTGCCCCCCATGCCACAGCGCCCGACCTCAGGGCTGCTCTGGGAGGCTGGGCTTTGGCTGATGGGGGGCTACCCCCGAGTTTGGGGTGCTTTCGGCCACCCTCCTCCTCCTCACGAGGTAGTCAGGGAGGTACAGGGAGGAGAGGCAGCCCGGCTTGAGGCAGGAGCAGGGGCACAGACCAGACAGGGGACAAAGCCCTGCCAGCCCAGTGGCTCCTGGCACCTTCCCCACAGGAGCTTGGCCAGCCCACGGCCCCTTGGCAGACAGGAGAGTGGGAAGAGGGGTAAGGCTGCAGGCGTGGGCACCTCCTGAGGGTGATCCCACGGAGGCACTCCCTCTTGGAAGCTCTTTGGGAAGGAGGGAGCGATCCTGCCGCGCGCTCGGCGAGCCCAGTACAGTACTTGTGTCAGGGAAATGGAGCACTCCCAGTTCCGAGGCTCAGGCTGGGAGGGGAGACGGAGCAGCCCTCGTTTAGAGCCGAGGCCACACAAATAGCACAGGACTCTCTGAGGAGAGCCAGGGCAGAGAGGTCTCTGAGACAGAGCTGAGATCAAAAGGCCGTTCAGCAAAGGCAGAGCAAGGACACGGTGCCCAGGAAAAGGACACACAGCCCTTCCACCCCCGTGTCCAGGGCAGGGATGCAGGTCCAGCTCCTTCCCGGATACCGTGGGAGCTGGATTTGGCTGTGGAGCAGCTCTGGCTGAACTCATGCTGTCCCTGCTCCTTTCCAAAGCAGAAGGCATTGACTGGGGCGAGGCAGAGCGAAGGCAGCGCTGTCTCAGCCCACCCTGCAGCTCTCCCGGGAGCACATCAACACCAACACCTCCCGGTGTGCCACGCAAGGAGCTTTGTTATTGCGCTGGGTTGCAAATGCGGTGCTTATTGCCAGCTCAGGTGAGTCAGCCTGATCAGGGGCTGATGTGCCACCCGAGAAAACCGCAGGTGGGAGGGTGAGGAATCAGCCACAGACTGATGTGCTGTGAAATCCCACGGCTGAAAATGAATTTTGGGGCTGCTGGAGATGAGGACGGTCAGGACTTCTCTGATCAAACTGCCCCATCGCCCTCCCAGAACGGTCCCGGCCACAGGCACCACTGCTTTCTTCTGTATGCAGACAGAGGGATCTTCACCTCCACATTCCCAGGGTGGAAAATACGGGACAGAGAAGGAAGTGAGCCTCTGGGGGAGTGGAGAACGCTCCGTCAATTCAGCCAGCCTCAAATTAGAGGGAAAACTGTCATGATTTTCAGCAGCAAAGCAATGTGGCTGCATTGCTCACACACATAATCAGACCAGAGAGGGCAACAGGGCTCGGTTAACACCAAACCTGACCCTGCCTTGGCAGAGGGGCTGGACTGGATGATCTCCAGAGGTCCCTTCCAACCCCAAAAACTCTGTGGCTCTGTGAAACCCACAGACAGCAGGGTTTAAAGCTCTTCTGGAGAGAAATGTGGCCCTGAAGCTGCAAAAAGCCAAGGACAGAAAGGAAGAAAGCAGCACTGGGGGACAACAGTTCATCCACGCTCATCCTCCTGCTGGGATAAGCAGCACTGAGGGCAAGATACTGGCAGGCAGGAATGTCAGCATGGAAAAAGCCCAGGCTCTGCTTGCCCAGAAGCCCCCCCAAAGCCAACCTGGCCCACAGGGTGAAATGCAGGCACCTGGAGGACAGGCAGGTGGGTGGACAAACGAGGTCGGCAGCCCCTGAGCACCAGACACACCTCCCAGCTGGTGGTAGTGAGGAGCTGAGCTCCCACATTCTGCATTGCACTTGATAATTTCAGCACCGAGGGAAGGACCCAGCTCCCGGCTGCTGCCCGCCAGCCCGGGGAGCTCAGTGGGTCGTGGGAAGGGGTGGTCCCCTCTCAGTCCAACAGGCAGGGCAGTCTGTGTAGGAAGGAGAGCAAAGCATCCCTTTTTCCAGGGTGTTTGGGGTTGTTCTGGTCCTCTGTGCCTTGCATAGAATTCCTCAGCTCCGGAAGCAAAACCCCTCTGATGTTGGGTTGCAGTACTGCAGGGGAGAAGCCTGAGAGCTGTCCTGGACCAGAGAGAGAGGACCTGTTTCATGAGTTTCTGTGTACTTTCCCTATTTTTTTCCACCAGGAGGATGTTGAAGTTAACACTTGTCATCGTAGAGCAGGGAAGGACCAAGGGATGACCCCTGCGCAGGGGGAGCGAGGCACAGCCCTTAACCAGGGACAGAGCTACAGGAACCCCGTTCTCAGCAACCATTCCTCCTTTTTGCCACATTCCCCGTGGCTCTGCTACACCCCTGAACTAAGCAACGTGCCCTGCAACTCCTGCCCGTGACCCTGAGCTTCAGGGAAAGGCAAATCCGTCTGTGATTTCCTTCGCTGGTACCGCTCCATCTGGCTGCTGCTGGATTTCTCTCTAATTCACCACAGAGGTGGCAAAATGGCACTCGAGGTCCATCTTCCCAGCCCAGAGAACCACGGGAGCCAAGTCCTTTGGGGAAAATGCAGAGAGGAGGGCAGGTGGGAGCACAGGGGTGGGGAGGGGAGGCCGAGCTGCCCCCTCCAGCTGCTGCCGAGGGGCTCCAGCTGGGAGGAGTGGGATCTCAATTATTATCTTTCCTTTTAAAGCCAGCCTTACAGAAAACTATAAATTAATCTGCTCATTAAATACTCAGGTGGGAGACCAGGGAACCTCGGGCCGTGCAGGCTGAGGAGTGGTTACGGCTTCTTCCGCAGGTAATTGGAAGGGATCCAGCCCTCCCAGCACGGCCCCCCAGTCAGGACCTTGCAGAACCACCAGCCGCTGCTGTTCTTCTCGCGAACTTCAAACAAAGTCCCTTCTCTGAAGCTGTTGGTCTCCTCGTCGCCTTCAAAATCCGCCACCGCCACGTAGAGAGCTTCCCTGGAGATGTCCGGGCTGGAGACGGGGGCTGAGCCCCTCTCCTTGGCCTCCGCTCTCTCCACGGGCTTGGAGATGACCTTTGGGTTCACACCGCTTCTGGCTTTGGCTTCGTCTTGGAGGGAGGCGGAGAGGAAGGGCTTGGCTTTGGGAGGGACCAGCATGGGCCTCCCTGGCACTGCAGAGGGCCTGATCTCGGGAGCGTCCCGAGCCGGGGCCCTGGGCTCGGCGGGGACGGAGCCAGGACCCCCCATCTTCTTTGGGGGGGGTGGCCTGCGAGGCGGCACCACGGGGCGCTGCGGAGGGGCGTCCCGGGCACAGGGGGGGTTTGCTGGGCCCAGGGGAGGTTTGGGCAGTGCCTCTTTTGGGGCGTGGCTGTCCAGCTTGGGCAGGGCTTTGCTCTCCACGCCCGGCCGCTCCGGAAACCTCCCGCCAGCCTCCGAAGAGACCGCGGCATTGCTGAAGGAGCTTTCCCCGGCTGCGGGGTCCTGCTCCGAGGGTTTCTCTGGGCACTTGGCAGGTCTCAGCTTGCTCCGCAGGCTGCAAATGTCCAGTTTGTCATCGGCTGGGGGTGGGTCAGTGCGGGGGGACGCAGCGGGTTTTGGCCTGATCTGAGGTCTTGACTTCAAGAATGGGTTCTGGGTGATGGGCTCAGGTTTGTCCTCCACAGGCTCAGCTTTTGGTTTGGTTGGCTTGACAATGGGCCGGAGGTTTGGCTTCTTCACCTCCTTGGCCGACACCTTGTGTCCACATTCCAGTCCCATCTCGTTTCTCAGCTGGAAGAGTTTGCCCTTCTCCGGCTTGAGCTCCGGCTTCTTGCTGTCCTTCGGGGCTGCCGACTGCTTGGGTGGGATCATGGGCAAAATCATGCCTGGGGGCTTGGGGGGAGGTCTCTGCCTCTCTAGTAACTCTCCTTCTGACTTAATGATGGACTCCTTCCTGGGCGGAAGGCTGGGCTTCTCCTCCGTGTCACGGTCCGAGATCTCCTCGTAGCCGCCGGCCAAGGACAGGTCCCCGCTGTCAGGAGCCTCCTTCCCCTTCCAGTCCTTGCCCCACCTCCCCGTGCAGTCCATGCCATTGGGAGGAGCCTCTGGCAGAGGTCGGCACGGCCCCGTCGCCTCCTCGCCGGCGCTGCCGTCGGTGTCCCCGAGCCGCAGCTGGGCCATCTCGTTGGGAAGGGGAGCCAGGAAGTTGGGCCTGGAGGCGTTGCTGGTTTTCTTGTACTTATCAATGAAGGTGGCCGGGGCCCAGCCTTCCTTCTCCTCGATCTGGATGTACCACCAGCCACTCAGGTTCTTCTCAATGACCTGCCAGGGGGAGAGGAGACCTCAGACGGCCGCTCTGCACTAAAGGGACCCTGAAACGATGGCAGGGTGACACGTGGCCTTGGTGCTGCTCCAGCCAACAGCCATGGAACCCCAGGAGTGGCATCCTATGGGGAGGGAAACCTGGTCCTGGCTGCCAGGGAAGGCAGAGGGCTGAGGAAGAGCTGCTGAGCTGTCTCCATCCCTCCCGGAGCGGGATGCCGGGTGCTGGCAGTGGCCACAGCGTGGCACTGTTGGAGCGGCCAACCAGCAGCGATCCCGTGTGGATCCCACACTGCCCAGCCTCTCTGCAGCTCCACGAGCGGGGCTGGGGCCTGGGAGGGGCTGACTGGAGCAGCCCTGAAGGAAAAATCCTCTTAGAGAGGCGTAAATCACATCTGCTCACGGAGAAAGCAAAATCACATCTGCAGGAGGGATTCTGCCAGCAAAGAGGGTGTGCCAGGAATTTTGGAAGGGCTTTTAAATTTACACCTGGGCTAGCTAAGGGGAGAAACTCCCATCTCTAACCCCATTTGTGGTGTGGGTTTATTTTCCGTTTGCTCAAGCAGAGCACTCACACTTGGGGGACAGGAGGCCACCAAGAACTGTGTGGGGCCAAGGTCTCTTGAGCTCCTACAGGTTTTTATCCCACTCTCAGAGAGCCCTGGAATGTTAACAGAGACAACAGCATGGCTGGTTTTCACCCAGAACACCACGGGGAGCAGATCTCCCCTGCCTGGAAGGGGAGCTCCTGCCTGAACCAGGAGCCAGGGCAATGGCAGTCAGCAGCACTGCCCTGAAGCGAAGGTGTGTGAAGGGAAGGTGACAGCCTCACCTCTACTTTCATTCCTGCCTGGAAGCTGATGCCGTCAGGGATGGTGGTCTGGAAGTCAGCGATGGTGTAATATTCCTCTTCCACTTGAGGGGGGACAGGAGGCTTCGGCAGGTTCAAACCACGGGGCTGTGACAGGGAAACACAAAAGCTGTCAGTGTCTGTACAGCAGCTGTGACACCCCAGCCCCACAAGCCACCAGCCTGCAGAGACACAGCCAGGCACTCTTCCAGGGGACAAGATCCCTGGAAAAGGACGACCAATGACCAGAGCTCCTTGCAGTGCTCCCCTCCCACCCCCTGTGCCATTGCTGCCCTCCAACACCAGCTGGCACTTACTATGGTGAGGTCTCGGCGAGGAGGTGGCCTCTGCCTCATCTTTGGTGACTCTGTGGAGGAAGAATTCCAGATGCTGTTGAGTTTCTGGCTTTTGAGCATGTGTTCATGAAAGACAAGTGACAGACAAAACAGAAAGGCCAGGACTAAACCTGCCCCAGGGGAAAGGAACCCGAAGGAGGAACCCATCAGCTCAGAACCCTGAGTCACCCAGGTCACCCAGGTTTCAAAGGTATCCCAGCTTTCAGGTTCTCCTGGGAAATGCAGCTGAGGTGACCATGTGAAATTGCTTTTCCACTGCAGGACTGACCCAGAGGACCTGGCCTGCAGAGGGGTTAGGATCAGAGAATCACAGAATCATGGAATGGCCTGGGTTTGAAGGGACCTTAAAGCTCATCCAGTCCCACCCCCTGCCATGGGCAGGGACACCTTCCACTGTCCCAGGCTGCTCCAAGCCCCGTCCAACCTGGCCTTGGACACTGCCAGGGATCCAGGGGCAGCCACAGCTTCTCTGGGCACCCTGTGCCAGGGCCTCCCCACCTTCACAGGGAAGGATTTCTTCCCAGTATCCAATCTAACCCTGCCCTCTGGCAGTTTGAAGCCATTCCCCCTTGTCCTGTAAAAAGTCCCTCTCCATCTTTCTGTCAGGCTCCCTTTAGGTGCTCCAGGTTTTGAGAGGAGAACATCTCCAGCCCGGGAGGGGATGCCCATCCCATCTGCTGACCCTCAGCAGGTCCCTGGGCAGCGCTGTCCCTGTGCCCTCACTGTGCGTGCCACGGCCCCCCCAGACCTCGCTGCAGAACCCACAGGCCCCGCAAGTCTCTGTCAGCTCAGAGCCTCTTATTTCGCTCAAAACCTGTGGGGAAGGCTGTGTTTGGAGCCCACCTGATCCTGCCCGGCACTTACTGCGTCGGATATCGGCGTTGGGCAGGGCCCGGCTCTCGAGCCTCCCGTCCCTCTGGCCCCCCAGCCCGTCCCTGTCCCTGCTGGCCGGGGCCTGCTGCCGGGAGACGCCGTCCAGATCCAGGGCACTCGAGTGAGCTGAGGAGCCCGAGCCCAGCTTCTGTGGGAACACATCCCCATTCCCCTTCCTGAGGTAGGAGGCAGGGGCCCAGCCCTCCTGGCCCTGGTACCTGCGGGGGCAAGGACAGCAGTGTCACTGCGCAGAGTCCCCGCGCCACGCCGGGGACACGAGCCCGGCGCTCGGCACACACCTTGGCCGAAGGCGCTGCCAGCTCTGGGCAACAGGAGCTTGCCAGGCTCTCCACGGCACCAGGAGAGCTCCCTCATGACTAATGCTCCCACACAAGCTGGCCCCAGCCGGGGCCAGGGGCTGGGAATGCTGTGAAGCCCAGTTTTCACCTCAGCAATGGCACCAGTTCAGGAATGAAGCGCTCTGGCAGGGGAAGCAGAGGGGAAAACCAGAGGGCTGCTGCTGGGAGTGAGGTACCTGGTCTTTGGAGAAAGCACAAGCCCTCTCCCTGCCGGCAGCCTGGATCCCTTCCCTGCTCTAAATCTGTTTAGGAGAGAAACCAGCCCCGTGAGCTGATTGAAAAACCACATCCACGGTGCCCCTGCCACGCCAGAGACTCTCCCCGCTGGCTGGGCTGCAGCCACCTCGTTCAGATAGCACCAACTACCGAGCTTGTAATTGCCTTTAGAGCTCCTGTGGCAGCTCTCCTCCGCTGAAAACGTCAGTGGATGTGTTTTTGGGGCTGTGCTGCTGCCAAGAGCACAGGTTCAGTGTGAGGTTAAGAAAATTGCAGCGTGTGCTCCCACCCTGAGCAAGCCCGGCCATTTGCTCGGCCACAGAGGAGAGAAAATGAGCTTCCAGCAGAAAACAGCCCTCAGCTCGGGATGGGCTGGAGCCTCTGGCTCAGCACGCCCTGCACACAGCAGAGCTGGCCCAGAGCTGGCCATTCCCTGCAGGAGCCTCCCACCAGAGCCAGGGGGTCCAGCCTGCCCCGGGACACTTGTGAGTTTTCCCATCAGCGGGATGTGACCCTCCTCTAATGCTCTCACCCCTCGGCACTGCTGGATGACAGAGCCACCTCCCAGCACAGGAAATCGGGGCGTTTCAAAGATTTTCAACCAAAGCTGTGCTTGAACATCAGATTTGTCAGGATGGAGAGAAATGAGTTCTGGTACTCCGCCCTCCCCAGCTCACAGATTTGCCTTGGCGCTGGACATCCCGCAGCCCCAGCTGCAGTGCCTGGGACAGTACCTGATTTTCCACCAGCCCTCCAGGTTCTTCTGAATCACCACCACCACAGCCCCTTTGTCCAGGTTCATTTCATCCTGGTCTCTGGCCGTGTAGGGGTAAATGACTGTGTACTTCTCCTCTGTTGGAAAGAAAGCGCAGTTTCACGGAGGGACTGGTTCATGGAAACCTGGCCTCAGCTGAAAAATGGCTACAAAGTGCTCTATGTAAATGATAATTCTTGTAATTCAGGTGCAAACACACAGAGATACACGACCACTCAAAGGGAAATGACAGTGAAATGTATTTCAAAACAAACCCGGCTGCGTTTGGAAATGTAAATTTTGGGGAGTTACTCTGGCCCAAGAAGTTCTCTAAAACAGTTCCTCCTCTCCCTTAGGACTAAAGACTTTTCACAGCTCATCACAGAAGCTCTTCCATGCATCCATTTCAGCTCAGATTTCTTTCTCAGAGACTTTAAAGAGGAACTGTCCTCTCTAAGGGGAGAGAAATCTCACAGGCACAAGGGGGCAACCCCATGCACACAGAAGTGCCCTCAAACTGCTCTAGAGCAGCAGATCTGCAGGAACTTCACCATTCAACCCCCAGGACACTGGTCAAAGCCATGTGGGGAGCCTGGAGAAGAGCATGATGTCCTGTCCACCAAAGCAAAGGATGTTAAGCAGAGATAGGGATGTTCTTCCCTTCAGGAGGAAGGAGAGACATCCTAAAAGCCATGCAGACATGTCAGACAATGGGTCCATCCATCCTCCCCTCTCCCTCACCTTGCCCTGTCCTCTCTGGAAGAAACACAGGGAAATAACTGCCTGTGCTTAAGCAGTGCCACAATAGGGTGAAGGCCATTTGGGGGAAAAACTGCCTCCAAAATCCACCCCTTTAGCCATCCCTATATCCCCACCATGCAGGTTTCCTGGATTTGTCTTCTGGGAGGGGCTGACTTCCCACCCCTTCATGCAGAGGAGTCCAAGCAGAGAATGTCCTGTCACATCCAGCAGGACCAAGGTGGCTCTTCTGCTCCTGACCCCACCTTGAGGCACCAACCCCAGGGCTCACGGTTACTCCAGAAGCCAAGGCAGCAATTCCAAGAATTCTGCGTATGTGTGCTGGGGAAAAGCAGAAACTGCAGGTTCTGAGCCCGAAACAAAACGTGAGAAGGAGCAGCTGAGAGAGGAGAGGGATGTGCACGTGAGGGGCCTCAGGGACGGCTGAGGAGCAGGGGTGGCACATGCACAGCCAACATGCACACAACAGGCTCCGAGCACAACACGGGGACAGCCAAGAAATCTCGGTGTGGTCCACCTTGACCCCATCCACTGGTGTACAAGTCCCCAAGAGTCCGGCGGCGGCCAAGGTGCCTGGGCAGAGACCAATACCTCCATGGCACTGGGAACAGCACGGTGGGGAAGCAGGAGAAGGACAAGAGAGGATGTAAGGAGGCGGCACTTGGGGTCCAGGAGGAGACGGGGCTGACACAGAGTGGTACAGAGACCCTGCTCACCTGGAGCCCTCCCCAGCCTGAGCCCCCCTCCACTTCCAGCTGCCCAGACAAGGGGCTGAGCCAGCTCCTGCTCTGCTCTGAGCACAGAGGGTCACTGGGATGTGTTATCCAGGGGTATTTTGGATTTGCTCCAAGGACAGGCTGGAACCTTGCTATTCCCACACTGGGCTCTTTGTTCTGCACACATTGAGGTCGCGTGCATTGTCCAAGGACCTGGGCTTTGCTCCTCCTCCAGGGCAGGTAAAACAGCTCCCTGGGCCTAAAGGAGCCACTGGGGTGAGCATTCCCTGGACTTCAGCCCGTCTGTGGGGAGCAGAGGGGCCAGTGGATGCCCCACCAGTATCCAGCTGCCCCAGTGCTGCTGCAGCACTGGGCAGGCAGGACCATTCCTGGGGTTTTGTCCTTTTTCCCGGGTTTTGTTCCTGGGTTTTTCCTCCCCCAGGCTCGTGCCCTGCCCCGTTCAGGGAGGGTGAGGCAGTGCTTCCAGCAGCTCTGCGCACTTCAGCCGGAGGAAGCTGGGGCAGATGCCTCCAGCAGCTTCGTACCTTCATCAGGCTGCATTGAGAACTCCTCCTGGACTCCATCCTGGGCCTCCAGGCAGGTCGCTGGCACCCAGCCTTGCTCCTCCAACGTGCTCACAAACCACCAGCCTGAGGAGAAAACAGCAGGAGGCTCAGCCAAGGGCTCACACCAGCCAAAAACTCCCTCCCTCCCTCCAAACCATGAGCCTGGGGGGCTGTGACACCTTTCTTGCATCTCCACAGGAAGCTGGGGTGACCCCAAAGCAACAGAGCCAAGCGCAGGAGAACTGCAGCTGAGTGACACCTAAAAGCACAATTCCCTCCCCAGGAAAAGCAGGACAGGCTCCGGGAGCTGAATGGCTCCAGCCACTGCATTTGCTTTCAGTTTTTTCTGCCCCTTCATGGTTCATTTTTCCTCAGTGTGGGTCAGCAAGCCCGGGCTAATTAGCAGAGATGAATACCCTGTGTGTGAATCGATAGCCGAGTCCTGCTGCGCTTGCCTTCTTCACATTTGTGGAAACAGCAAAATTGAAAAGCTACGAGCAAATGCAGGATTTAAAACACCAGCTCTCCCACTGGAAGCCCAGCCAGCTCCAGAGAGGCCACGAGCAATTCTGGGCCCCCCTGAGTGTCCAATCAAAACCAACTCGTGCTGCTCATTATTAAAAGCACAATTTGTGTCTTTAGGGGGGAAAATAAAGACTGAGCATTACCCTCAGAACCCCACCAGTGAGTCATTCAGAAAGACAACGAGATTGTCAGGGAGGGAATCAGCTACCTGCATGGGAGGGAAAACCAGGGCTGACCTTTGATAAATAAATGATTTTCCACAGCTTTTGAGCTGGCTGTGCTAATCGTTTCGTTTGCTTCAGGGTTGCTTTTATTTCTCTCGTTCTCAAACAGAGCTGCTGGTACAACTGATCCTCTGGGGACCAGCTCTCCAGAATGCTAAAATCTATTTTCATGGTTTATCTTTAACTGCCCCCAACAAGCAACTTCTGTAAGCTTCGGGGAATGAATTCTCCACAAGCTCCACAAGTTGGGCCCACGGCACGGCTCGGTCCCTTTGCAGAGGTTAAGAGCGAGTTTAAGTTTTGAAGCAAGCGAAGAGCTCGGCTGCCTGCCCACAGGAGCTGTGAATGGACAAAGGGGGCTTTCATGGGCACCACAAGAGTGTCTCCCTCTGGCACTGAAACCGGCCTGCCAAGCCCAGGGATGGCTTTTGTCCTCAGGACACATCAGCCAAGTTTTCCAGCACGAAGGAGCACAAAGTAGAGACTGAAGAAGGTGGACGGCGCCTGGCGCTCAGCACGGGGCGGGGAATCAGCCCTCAGAGCCAGCCCTGAAGCCTTGTCCACACTCACACAGACCAAAGCTGCTTCCTCCACATCCCACCTCAGCTCACCATCCCCGTGGGATGCCTGGGGGCTGCTGCGCTTAAGGAAAACGCTGACAACACAGGACTGCTCCTCCTGCCCCTGCTCCAGCCCCGGAGCCCTCTGCCAAGCCCAGCTCCCTGTACCTGATTCGTTCTTCTCAATGATATCCACCACCTGGCCCACGCACAGGCTGATCTCCGAGCTCTCCTGCTTCTGGTAGTCGGCCACCACGACATACTGCTCCAGCACCAGGGGCTCAGCCGAGGCACCGTCAGCTCCTGCACAGGGGCGACAAGAACCGACCCGTGTGCCAGGTCAGCACAGCCCCCAGGGCACGGCCGCCGCCACCGAGCAGCTCCAGGGCACCCCGGGGACCCCAGCGTGAGAGGGGTGAGCCAGAGATTTGGGCAGAGTGAGGGGGAGAGAGATCAAACCAGCAGCCAGGTGAGATGGGGGCAGCCAGGCGAGACCTTCCGCTGCTGCCCACCAGAGCCATCCAAGCGACCTCAGCACCACCAGCACAGGAGCTCACAGCAGCCTGGACCTGACCGGGGTTCAGGGACCCTCCTGAGCACATCAGCTACCCCAAAGCATGGGCCAGCCCAAAACACACGGCCTGCAGCGGGTTCTGCCGGGCTGAAGAGCCTCAGCACCCCAATGGGAGGCGTTTTAGGACAGGGCAGCATCCCCCGTCCTCATGGCCCCGCTGTGTTCGGCCCCCTCGGTTTGCTCTGCTCCTGCTGCACATCCCAGTTTCCTGGCAAAAAAGGGAAAAAAAACCACCCCGAGGAGGAGCAGAGGGGGCAGGACACGGCGGGAACAAAGCGTTCCTACGGCCAGAAAGAGGAGAGCCGGGAGC
Organism: Rhagologus leucostigma; assembly: GCA_013397725.1. Classification (NCBI taxonomy): domain Eukaryota; kingdom Metazoa; phylum Chordata; class Aves; order Passeriformes; genus Rhagologus; species Rhagologus leucostigma. The sequence continues at coordinate 910,674 of VZTD01004942.1, read as the reverse complement.
TGCGGGATCGCCGGGAGCTGCGGGATCGCCGGGAGCTGCGGGATCGCCGGGGAGCGGAGCTGGACAGGCGGCAGGTGGCACTGCGGGACAAGCCGGGACAACCACGGGATAACCGGGACACCGGGAGAACTGTGGGATAACCGGGATACCGGGAGAACTGCGGGATAACTGGCACACCGGGAGAACTGCAGACACAGCGGGACACTGGGAGAACTGCAGGATAACCAGGACACCGGGAGAACAGCAGGATAACCGGAATACCGGGAGAACTGCAGGATAACCGGGACACCGGGAGAACTGCGGGATACCCGGGACACCGGGAGAACAGCGGGATAACCAGGACACCGGGAGAACTGCGGGATAACCAGGACACCGGGAGCAGGGCAGGATACGGCGGGACAGCGGGAGCACTGCAGGACGATGGGGACACCCGGGAGCACTGCCAGCCCCTGCTGTCACTGGAGGGGAGCGAGGCCAGCCTCCTTTTTAAACTCCCAGCCACACGTGTCCCTCTTCCTTTCCCCCCCACATCCTCCAAAACCCCGCGGGCGTGTGCCCTGGTGGACTCTCTCCCTTTATTCAAATAAAGTTGCCTTTTTGGACATAAACCTCTGGCGTTTGTGGATTTTCCTGACACCGAGCTCTGGTTTCCAACCCAACACTCTGCCTTGCAGCTTCCCAACCTGTCAAGGAAGACGCTGTTCCATTATCCCAGTCTCCCGTGGTGTGGTAAGGTTTAATTAATAATTTAAAAGTGCTCTGGAAGTAGGAGAGTGTTAATTACTACGGCACAAGTGACACAAAAGAATCACACACCTGATTGCAGGTGTTGAGTCGAGTTTACGGGGCCTGTGCTTTACTCTGAGTCCCAAATTTTGGCAGGGCAGAACTCACATCTGGGCCAGGCACAGCAGAAATGCAGGACAATCCCCTCCCAGTCTCCAAGGGGTGTGAAATTCCATGGAGAGAGGTGGTTCCTCGGGACAATGACGTGAAATGCAGCAAGGAAATTCAGACGGTGACCAGGAAGGAGTTTCCATGGCAAGTGTACCTGCACCAGGAGCTCCCCCATCACATCAGAGGTCTCAGCCTCTCAAAAGATCTTTCCTACAGGAGAACTTATTTCTCCCTAAGGTGCCATTCTCATCCCAAAAAGGTGATGAGTAGAGATGGACAAGATCTAGCAGGTCCTCAGGATTCCCAGGATGTTCTGCTGCCTCCTGGAGAAGTTCTCCTGCGCACAAGGTCACAACCCTCTCCAGCTGGTTCTGAGAAAGCAAGACCACAACCAAGATTTAAGTGAACCTTGTGTCTGCAGGTTATTCCAAGGAAAAGGAAGGAAATTGTCTGTGTTCATCCACTATAAACAGCACTCTGCGGAGCTCCAGGTGAGCTGGCCAAGGGCAGAGGATCTGTTCCTGCTCATGAAAGCTTCCTCCACACCAAAACCCAGAGGTGGGGCAGCAGACAGAGTTAAAAATAGCCCCCCGAAGTGAATGGTGGATGCTGGCACTATCTGTTCCACCAGCTCGATTAAAGGTTTGTGCTTCAAGGGAGCTGAGGATCTACCCAGCCCCTGAGAGAAGAATAACAACTCTAGGAAGAGATAAGTACTCCCCTTTCCGCCTCCCTCGCTGTAATTACGCCCCTGGCTCTGAGGCTATTTGTAGTTTCAGCAGCCAATTCTGGATCCTCCAACGTGCCCATTAAACCAGCAAGAGAAGCCATAAACTGAGCTTGGAGGAAGAAGTAGGCGTTAATTTCGGGAGCATCTTCACCTGGCATAATCGTCCTCAACCACAAAAACACACCCTGGAGTGAGCAAAACCGTCCCGTGCACGGCCAGACTTGGGCTCCTCCAAAACAGGAACGGTGGAAAGCTTCCCAGGGAGACGGGAGACAGCAGAAAGCTCTGCAGCCGGGGAGGGAGGAGAAGTTTGTCCCGCAGGAGAGGGGGTTTGCAGACAGCTCAGGCAGGAGCACAGACTGTGCATCCCCAGCACTCCCCAGCTGTGACAGTGACACCAGCGTGGCCTAGAAAAGGGGAGTCCCTCGAGTCAAGGGACCACTGAGGCCCTTGGGCTGGGCTTGCAGAACTGGTGCTCACCCCGGATGCAGGACAGACACTCAGCACATCCCAGAGCAACCCCAGGGCTGCTCAGAGCGGTGACCTCGCTCTCAGCCGGCCCGAAAATCCTTGCAGGTTTTGTTTGACCATGCACCCAAGGGCTGAGCTGTACAAAACCAGCAGGAAATCTCACGGGTATGGGACTGCTTGTGATGTTTTCAGCCTTTCCAGCTCCCAGCTTTGAAAGTGCCAAAGGTGAGGAACTTCTGACAGAGCTTGGACGTGTGTGCTGCCAGAGGGAAACAAAGAGCTCAGCCCTGAATTAGGGGCACAGGCATTCGGGTTTGAAGCCTGTTGTACACTCCAGCCTTTGCCTAATGCATCTCCCAGAAATGTCATTCTTTGGATAAAGTTCCTTCCTCCTCTGCCTGTGTGGATCTGACCCAGAGCTCCCAGGACAGCCCCTCTTTTTCCAGACCTGAGGGGTTTGTGATGATCAGTACTGCAAGAGGGCCCTCCCTCCCGCTCTCACGTGAGACGGGCACTGAACGCTGTGCCAAATTCCTTGCAAACCCTCTCATCTCTCCAGGGGTTCTTCCAGAATTTGGAAAACAGTCACATGGAAATACCATTCACCAGTGGAGTTTCGGAAAGCTCCCCTTTTTGGCTGCTGTGTTTTCTCTGCCTCCCCTCAGACCAAACACTGCTTTGGGGTCTCTCTGCCCTTGCAGGGATATTCCGTAGCACAGCAAAAGGGACGTGGGCACACAAGAAAGCAGCAAAAACCAAACTGGCAGAGGGGCATTTGAGGTCTCTGCCAGCCTCCTCGGGCAGCTCCACCCAAATAGAAACTGGAGGCAGTTTCAGGTTCGCCTGCACGAACCCATGGCTCTCCATCTGTGCTTTCTGTGCGACTGTGAGAGGCAGAGAGAACAGAAACGCTCAGAACAGGCTCGGGGACTGATGGGATGACTACTTTTAGACATACCCAAATCGGTGGCCAAGGCAGAGCCCCGAAGTCTGGGGAATAATCCACCCCCTGCAAGCTGCAGGCTGTGCAGAGCCCACGCCTCAGGCTCAGGCAGGTGGGACTACAAATGCTGGTAAAAAAAGCTAAGCAAAGAAAGCAGATTTTATTTCCAGTGCTCACACACACCGGGCCCTCCTCGAAACTCCAAATGTCATCTGAGTCTCGTGGTCACCACAGGAGCAGCACTTTAACCCACTCTGCATCCCAGTGTTTGCTCAAATCCCATTTCCAAACCGGGCTCACTGCTGCCAGGAGCTCGGAGCTCTTTCCAACACTGCTCAAGAGCAGCTCACCCCCTCTCTGGCAATTGGGAAATTGCTTATTGTGGAAAATCCTCGTGATTTTTGTTTGCTAGCAGCTGTTGGATGACCCCTCCTCAGGGACATCCTGGACTGAAGGAGTATTTTCTGTGCCTTGCTGCGCATTTGCTACCTCAAAGCAGGCCTGCCTTGAGGACCCAGTGAACCATCAGGGATTTCCTCGAGGTACAGGAGGAGCTGGGGTGGCAGCAGCTGAACCAAACTCTGATTCTGCTGCCGGGAAATGCAAGACAGCGAGAGGAGTCTCTGAACACGTCTGGCACGAGGCATCAGCCCCGTGTCATATTACTGACAGCAAACACCTTTCCCTGCCGGCTGCTGCCAGGGGCAGAACAGCACATCCTGCCCTGCCTTGGATGTTACCCAGACTCTTCCTTCTCAATGCAGAACTCCTGCTTCTCCCACAGGCAGCGTCCTTAAATCGAATTCTGCCCTCATTGGACTGAGGGAATTTTCTTCCTCTTCTTCTCAGCCCTACAGAGCCTTCCCTTCTCCTGTCCCCAGCACTTCAGAACAGAGCCAGGCTGTGCTTGCAAATGACCACGAGAGCTTAAAACTGACCATCCCAATGTCCTGCTTGGACAGAGAGCAGTCAGAGACTGAGGCAGAAATGCTGTCCACAGGTTTCAACCATCCTGGTAAAACCCCGTGAGTCCCTCGGGAGAGCACTCAGCCCATGAGAACAGATAAAACCAGGAGCCACCAACAACATCAGAGCTTCCCATCTGCATGCTGCAGCCAGGCTCTGTGAAGACACTGGGACACCATCAGCTCCTGAAGGAGGGATGAGCTGCAGCTCCAGGGGAACAGAAAGTGGAATCAGGTCTTTGGGTCTCCCCTGTGCCTCTCCTCTCTCCTGCAAGAGGAACCCTCTCCCCTACAAGTGGGTTTGCTCACACAGCTGATGGCAGTGCCAACTCTCTGGCCAAAAAATCCTTTCCACCACTGATTTCAGCAGAATCTCCATGCAGCCAAAGCTCAGACCTTCCTTCCCAAACAACCTCACGCTGTTTTTATACCTTCTGCAGCTCCAGGAGCTGTGGGATGCCTCCTCAACCCACGGATCAAAGGCTCTTCCACTCCTCTCTCCCACTCTTTTTGGGAAGCTCAAATAACCCTACACCACACCAACAAGGGGGCCTTTCAGGGATGTCCCCCTCTCTTGAGGAGCAAGGGCAGAGCATCCCAGACCCAACCACCTTCCCCAAGGCTCCCAGCTGGTGCCGTGAAGGAGAATGTCCTGCTGCACCAGGAGACTTTCAGCCCCACGCTGCCCCCCAGGCAGCTCAGACATTCCTCTGGTCTCCTGAAATTTTACATCCCCATCCCTGCAGACCTTCAGCAGCACCCAGGGCACGTGGAGCTGCACCAGGAGCCAAGCCCCAGCCCCTGTGCCCCCGCCCCGTGTCCACCAGCCACCACAGAAAGCTGCAGGGGATGTGACAGCTTGTGGCAAGGGTGACAAGCTTCTTGCCTCCCCCAGCTGAGCAGAGAAAGGCAAAGCAGAGCGAGGGCAGGAGCAGCTGTTAGTACCTCTCTGCAGGAAAGAGGCCGTTCTCTGGATAATCCCTGATGAGGAACAAAAGGACGGGAGACAAGGCATGAGGCAGGGAGGGCACGGACTGGAGGGTCCAGCAGTGGGTACAACACCTCAAGGAGTGGAGGGGGAGGCCAGGGCAGTGCTGAGAGCTGTGGGCATCTGACCCAGCTTGGGGAGCGCCACGGAGGCTCAGGGGATACGGGATGGGGGCTTGGAGGCCGCAGTGAAATCCCAGTGGATGGAGGGGGCTCACGGTGCTGGGGAGCCCCACGGGGCAGCAGAGCAGGGGTTGGGTTGCCGTGGGGCTGGGAGCTCGCCCCACAGCAGGAGACCTCGGCTGTGGGTGAAAGGAGGAGTTGGTGTAACCAGCAGAGAGGAAAGGAGTCCTTACCAGACCTCTTCTTTCCAATGGGCTCCCTGGAAAAGAGAAGGAAGAGTGTCAGCAGAGCGAGGGGACAGTTGGGGTGTTGGTTGAGTGACAAACCCACCCAGAAAAGCAGAGCTGTGCTGGCTCTGGTGGGGCCACTGACCTCCCTCAACCAGCTCATGTCTCCATGGGCATGACCCTCCCTTTAAACAGCCCCTTTTCATTTAGAAACTTAAGGTTTTGTCCTTTCCTCGGTGAGTTTGGGTTGCTGGCCTGGCCTTGCAACTCCCACTGAGCCACCTGGTACCACCTCAGGCACTCATCCATGGAGGTATCAATAAAATTAAATAAAACGCAGCGAAAATGGAGTGGAAACAAACAGAACATTGTTACAGAAACTGGAGCCTGTTGAATTCAGATACCATGAAGAGCTGAACGCCACGTCCCAGGTGCAGAGACCAACAGGAATCTACGGGACAGAGCATCCCAAAGATCTCCAAACAGAGGCAGCGTTGCAGAGCTAAATCAGAGTTAATTAACAAACCCAATTAAAATTCCCCCAGTTCAGAGGTACAAGAGGGAAGGGAGGCAAAGCAAGGCCAGATGAGCAGGCTGGAGATCAGCAGGTGGGAATGGCACCCTCGTGCTGATGGCAATAACCGGTGTTTTCGCCCTGCCTTCTGCTAAACCTATCACTGTAACTCATCCCCTGCTTCCTTTCTCCGGCTGCTCCGTCTGGGCAAGGGGGCAAGGCAGGAGCTGCAATTTCACTTTGCTGCTGGGGTTTTGCTGGCAGGGACACAAAAAGCTGCGGGTGTGAAGGGCAGCAGCCCCGGCCCAACCACCTCAGAGGGGACAGGAGCTCAGACGAGACAGGAAACAGCAAAAAACTCCCGGCAGCATCTCCTCCTCCTCCTCGGATCCCCGTGGAGCAGAGAAGGGCAGCAGCACAGCTCCCATGCACGGCTCCCTGGAAACTCGTGGCTCCAGAAGAAGAGAAGGAAAAGCCACTCTGCTTTCCACTGTGAATCTCATTTAGCTCCAGCCCCCCCAGCAGCCACAGCACAGTTACAAGGCACCGATGCACAGCTGTGACAGGGGGACACCAAGCAGCCCCACAGAGGTGGTAAAACCCTGGAATGCCTCTCCAGCTGCTTCCCAAAACTCCGAAGGCAAGGACTGGAGCCTCACTTAAAGCCCTGAGCCAACACCACAGTCTCAGTGGGCTCAGCTCAGCGTCCTTCACGAACCTCATAATCCCCTGAAAGGAAACTTTGATGCATGGAGAACTCTTAGCACGTTCAATAATCCCCATGCCACGTTTTTTTAGGAAGAGAGAGTCAGGTTTCTCAAGCGTCTTGTCTGGGCAGCACCCCTGTGGATCCGGGAAGGAGTGAGATGGGGAGCACAGGAGTTCAGCAAAGTGAGCAGGTTGGAAGCTGAGAACACAGAGGCTGCTCTTCAACAGTCTGTAAGAGAACTACTCACTGCAGGGTGCTGGGGACACTGAAAGTCTTCATGGACTTACAGGGTCATAATCCAGGCAAGAAATGTTAATTAAAAGTCATTCATTATAAAGCCAGGTCTAAAGAAGAGTTGTTACAAGCTGGCTTGAGTTTAAACTCTTTCCTAAGGCACATTTGGTGGCTGCTGGGCCAGGCAGGTCTCAGAGCGGCAGGGAGGTGGCCCTGAGGTTGTCACACAGAAAAACCCACCTTGCAGTGGCACTCACAGGAGGAAAGTGCCCTCACATGTGGCTTTGGGGACCTCAGCACTGTCCCTGCTGCCACAGCCAGCTCATGGAATAGGTGAAGGACTGGAGCACCAACACGAGGAAAACAACTCCAGCTGCTGCAAACCCACACAGGAGCCACACCAAATGAGACGGATCTGAGGTCGGCATTCCAAGAAAACATCTCCCTTGTATAAAAAAACCCTCGTAAAAAAAAATCCTTCTGTAATACAGTAATGCCACCGAAATAGCTATCAGGAGGGGGTTCATCTCCTGAGCATTCAGCAAGCTTGGAGATGTTTGCAGAATTTACGCAGGCGAGGAATGGGGTACAACAGAGCCCTTGTTTGGGAGAAGTGATGTTTAGCAAATGCTCCAGCAGCACTGAAAGGAGCCCCTGTCCCCACACTCCAGGGCCACTGGAGACTCAGCCAAGCTGAGCCCTCAGGCTCAGAACCTGCCCTGGAAGCTCAGAAAAGCCTCAGTGCTCTGTCCAGGGAAGTGGCACAAAGCAGATTTCTGCAGAAATTGGGTATTTCTGTCTGCTGTCACTCAGGAAAGCCAGTTCTCAGCAGAAAGGGAAGGAGGAGGCTGCTTTGGAGCTGGGATCCAGCCCCAGCTCCTGGTGAATGTGCACGTAGGCATCAGGAGAACTGCAAAACAAACAACTTGGTGTACAAGCTGTGATCTGTCTGCGGAGCAGGACACGACCCAAAAGGTACAAGCCAGCAAGAATCATTATCCCAACCAACATCCATCAACTCACGGCTCTCTGGTTTACCAGCAAAAGCTCCAGGAGTGGCTTCCTACAGCCCCTCCATCCTAGAGCAGGGACAAAGTTCAAAGCAACAACTTTTCTAAGTGTTTTATACATGATGGGCTGCTCAGCTGCCAAAAAACCCAACGGAAGATGCTTTTAATGGAAGAGGTTTCTCACTGCCTGGGGTACATCCCGTCCCCAGCCTCTGGGAACAGCACCACGACGGCCCCTTCTCCACCACACCCCACTTGTGACCGTGGGCAATGAATAAAGAACTACTTAGTAATATTAACAACTTGTTAGTTGTTATTAATCACTTATTAATGACTGTTAGGGCCTTGCTTCACTACAGAGTTAAGCTGGGCTCCCGCGTGTCCCACAGCCAAAATTCAGCAGGAGGAGAGAGCAGCTGAATGCCTTGACTCAGCAGTGGCTCCGTGCCCAGCTCTTCAGACTTCCCCAGCCTTATCCCAGCGCCTCTGCTGCGGCTACAAACGGCTCTGAGCTGAAGCAGGGTGGATGGGAGGTGAGGGGGGTGCACGCAGCAGCTCCCCACCTCAGCATCCTGTGCTGGTCAGACCTGCTGAGAGGCGTGGGGAGCAGGAATTCGATGACTTCTCTTCTTTGAAGCTACAGGGCTTCCGTCCAACACCGAGGAGAAAAATCCCACATCCCCCAGACTGCTAACTTTCCAGAGATTTCTTTTTCCATAACCATTTCTCTTCTCCTTCTTCCCCCACCCCCTTCCTGCTACTCTTTACAAATTTTTCTGGCTTCAGCTTCATTCTGACCCACCACCACTGGGCAGCCCTACAAGCTGGAAGCAGTGGAGCAATCCCAGTCCAGAGCTTGCTGGACAAGGATCCACATCACAAAAGCCACCAGCTGTCACTGCCAGTAGAAACCCTGCCACCTCCCTCTGCTCCCCTGTTTGATGTGCTCTCTCCAGGCAGGAGTACACAGGAAAGTTGGGGATGGGGAAGGAGAGGATGGAGGAAGGGCTTCACCTCCCTCTTGCATCCGCCAGCTGCTGGAGGCTCCCGTCTCTACTCCACTCCTGGCTGTGACATCCCAGCTGAGAGCAATGGTGGAAGGAGGAGGAACAGATTTTGACCCTTTTCCTCTCCACGGGACAGGCTGGGGCTTGGAGGGCAGGTGGGAGGTCAGGAAGGGCTGAGGAACTCAGCTGAGAGCCAGCAGTGACCTGTCTGTGTTGTTGAGCCCAGGGCTGCTGAAGGGAGCTGCACTGCAGGGAAAGCAGGAGAGCCCTGGCTCAGCCCAGGGAGAGCTCCAGCTCTGGGGAAAACAACACCACAGGGGCCTGGAGAGAAATGCAGCAGCTGTCCAACCTCCTCTTTCCATTCCCAAACACTGCCAGAACCAAGGACTGAATTCACCCTTTGCAGTTAAACCAGAGCTCCAAGGCCTGCAGTTAAACCAGAGCTCCAAGGCCTGCAGTCAAACCAGAGCTCCAAGGCCTGCAGTTAAACCAGAGCTCCACAGGCTGCAGTTAAACCAGAGTTCCACAAATTGCAGTTAAACCAGAGCTCCACAAATTGCAGTTAAACCAGAGCTCCAAGGCCTGCAGTCAAACCAGAGCTCCAAGGCCTGCAGTCAAACCAGAGCTCCAGACTACACTTAAACCAGAGCTTCAAGGCCTGCAGTCAAACCAGAGCTCCAAGGCCTGCAGCCAGCTGTGGCCCCTGGCAGGGGCTCGCGACCCTGGGCTGGTGTGAGTTGGGTGGACCCTCACCTGCACCCCAGACAGAACAAGCACAGGGTGGATCCAAGAGCACTCACAGGCACGTCCCCTTCACTGCCACCAGCTGCCACCCTCGCGGGCAGGGGGTGACCAGAGGAGCCAGCCAGGGAAGCCAAGGGAAGGGACAGGGAGCGGGAAGGCTCCTGTGAGAGTGGCTGCCTGGCTTGGCACTCATCATGCTGACCAGTCCTTTTCCCCTCCCTCATTCCCACCTTTCAGCCATCCAGCATAAAAATCTGTCTTTCCTCTTTTTTTTCCCTTTCCCCTACTCCGTTCGTGGCCTGGCTCCCTTTCAAATTCCCGGAGCAAAGTATTTATCTGCTGGATGAAGGATGACATCCGGCCAAACCCCAGACACGCCATCACGTCTGATCCAGCCCAGCCGTCTATCACGGCTCCCATCTCGTTATTGCTGAGCTGGCAGCATTCCAGGCCTCGGGAATGGGCTCCCAATCCCTCCAGAGGAGAGAGTCAAGGACTTTTATTAATTAGCATTTTGAATTGTAGCTAATAAATACCCCTCTGGCATTCGGAATGGGATGGGGGACACAGCGGGGGTGTCCTTGAGATGCTGCAGGGTTTGGCCGCTGGAGGCAAAGGGACAAGAGGCACCCACTGAGTCCCTCTGTGTGCTGCAAGCTTCAACCTCCTCCCTGGAGAGCAGCAGGCAGGGAAGCAGCACATTCTCCATGGAGAGGGGCAGGCAGCAGAGGCAGCACGGCCACCACTGGGTTCAGCATCACCTGCTCGCCCACCCAAGCCCTGCAACGGCCAAAACTCACAAAAACACAGAATTCTGCACCCAGGACCCCGTGGAGCGTCCCTGAGGATGGGCCCCACACCACAAAAACGTGCTTGGGATTGGGCTCCAGCCAGTCCCTCGTCTCTCGGACCCAAAGCAGGGAGGTGACAGGGGACTGCCACTGGTGCCTGCAAGGACGGAGGGCTGGGAGCTCCAGCTGCAAACACAGCAGCTCACAGGGCTGCCCCACTCAGCACCCAAAGGTTTCCCCACACATCTGAATGCTCTGGCCTTGTCTCTGGCTCAGCCTCCAAGGCAAAATAAAGGTGAGGAGAGCGGGTGCAAGACTGAAGCTGCCCTTCCATCCACCATGGCTGAAGGCCCCTCAGCTGCAGGCGGGTTCAAGACCTGACTCCTGTTCCAGAGAGCTCCTCCCCCTCACGCAGGGCCCAAAGATCCCTGCACAGGCAGTGCCCCACGTCCCAAAACAGCTCCACCCTCATGGTACCCCTCCTCTGATGTCCTTGCAAGCTCATCTTGTCCTGGTGTCCCTCGCTTGCCCCTGAGCTGAGCCTTCCCTGAGGGATGACCTTCTCTGGGGGACGACCTTCCTTGAGAGATGACCTTCCCTGAGGGATGACCTTCTCTGGGGGATGACCTTCCCTGAGGGCTGACCTGTGGGGCAGCAGGTTAAGTGGTGAGCAAAAGCTGGGCAGGACAGATGAGAGCATCAGCGACAGCAAGCAATTAGTTAATGGGCTCTGGGGCCCTCAGACCAATCTCATCAGTGACCACGAGCTGCAGGAGAAATGATGACAGGCTGAGCCAAGAGAAGCAGGAGCCAAAGGAGGAAAGCAGGGATGGGGGAAGGGGGAATGAAGAGAGGGAATGAAAATAATCAAAAACCCAGGGAGAAGATGTAGTCCATACAAGCACGACGTTGAGCTGGAGACCTGACAGGCTCAGCCGCTGCTCAGAGGAGAAAAACAAAATCCCTTTATCTACCTCCACACCCTTCCTATCGAGAATGGTGTCAAATCAATTTATCGCCTTGCCCCTCACAATTAATCAGGCCTCCTCCACTGCTCAGGCTCTGCTGGAGCCGTGTCACATGCAGCAGGAAAAGGGAGAGCAGCAGAGCAGGACACGGAGGCGGCTGCTCAGATTTATGCTGCTCGTGATTAGTAAGGGATGGGTGGCTCCTGGCCAGAGCAGCTCATAGTCACAAGACTTAGAACCACACAGAGTTGCGTAAGGCACGCAAGATTCCCTGCAAACCTTCCTGGAGAGGCTCTGGAGCGTTGTTATGGATGGGGCTCGTGGACATGGCTGAGGGAAAGCGCCTTTCCAGTGAGGCAGAGGTTGCTGCAAACGTGTGAAGTGAGGCTTTTTGGGCTGATCATGTTCCTGAGAATGGTATTTGCAAGTAGAAAGAGGCTCAGGAGACCAGCACTTCACGGGGTCCCAGAGAAGTGTTTCCACTTCCCCACTGGAGGTGTCCACACTGAGCTGCACAGCCTCTCCATGAAAGTCTCCAAATCCCAGATCTGTGACCTGTGAGGGAATTGCTCTCAACTGCCTTGTGAAAGCAGTGGTTCCCTCCCTTGCTCCTCTTCCCTGCTTCCACCCCAAATCTCACCCATCCTCTTTGCAGGGCTCTCCCAGAGAATGAAGGCACCCAACTGCCCTCAGAGGAGATGGCAATAAAGCAAAAAAACTTCCTTACACAGCTTTCTCCTGCTAATTCCTTGCTCATTTTACATGAACACCAGAGTCGTGGATATCAGCAAGTTCAAGACAGTTCATGTCTCACCAGCATCCCAGTTCGTGCCTCACCAGGATCCCAGTTTGTGTCTCACCAGGATCCCAGTTTGTGTCTCACCACCATCCCAGTTCGTGTCTCACCACCATCCCAGCAGTGGCAGCCCCCCACCCCACTCACTCTTTGGGGGGGGTCAAGTCATCAGGCCGTGTCTCGAAGAACTGGAGCACCTCCTCGCACTGGGAGATGTAGGGAGGCAGCTGGATCAGGGCCTGAGGAGGAAACAGAGACACCACTGATGGGAAGCACCAGAAGTGTGCAGGGAGCCCAGTGAGGGCTCCTGGGAGTGCAGGGACCCGGGACACGAGTGGCACCCATGGGGCTCCTGGCACAGGCTGGGGAGAACCACAGCAAACACTTCCACCCACCAGCCCACCTCGCTGCAGATCAAGACTAAAGGAGAATAAGCAGAGACTGCCCAGGCCCTGCTTAGCAGCTCCAGCCTTTTGGGCAGATGTTGTGTCACAGGGTGAGAGCCACAGGGGTGTCCATCCCGGCATCCAGCCTCCCAGCTCAGTTTTCCAGCACGGAGCAGCCATCCTTGGGAAAGGCTGGGCAGTCTACACGTGGCAGACTCTCAGTGCCATCCCAGCACGTCCCAAAAATGCCCCGCTGAGCAATGGCAGCTTGGGAAGAGGCAGGGAGAGAAGCAAGGGAGGCAAAAGCACGGACAGGAGGGCTGGGAGGCTGCTCTGCTGCTGTGGAATGGCAGATGTAAAATTCCCTCTGCTTCTTTCCCTTCAAGGAATCTGTTGTAATAAAGCTTCAGCAGTGGGACCTGCAGGGTGGGAGTGCCCGGCTGAAGGGGCAATGGAAAAAGGGAGCATTTAAAATCGGGGAGCAGAGCTGCAGCCCGACCTGGAGCAGATTTTTAACCAGTTTTCTGTGTAATTCCCCCCGCTCCATTTGCTGTCCCAGCAGTCTGGTGACAGCAATGTGGGCAAAGCAAACCTCCCCTCATTTCTCTACTGCAGGCAAAGCCACAGCTGCAGAGCCTTGAGGTTACCACAGGGATCAGATGTGGCTCCTTATTGCCCCAAGTGCTGGCCCCAAAGCCCTTCCAGCCACTGAGCAGCCAGGCCCTCAGTGCCAGCACAGCAGACTGTCAGACCACTAATCACGGACCACATGTGAACAGGATCATGTGAGACACAGCAGAGAGAAAACCACTCCCTCCGTGGCTTTTGGGTCCAGGGAAGGGCTATTCAAATATCAGGTTTTGCATGGATGCCATTCCCATGTGGTACCACTCCCCAGTTCCAGCATCCCATGATCTGAGCCGTTTCCCCCGTGCCAAAGTCACTTGGATTTCGTGGCCTGGAGAAGGCTCCGTGCCCTCTGAAAGCAGGGGATGATCCCAGAGAACACCCTGCGCTGGAAGGAGGAGAGACAAGGCCCACAGCTCGTTTCCTGGGAGGTTTTGAAGGAAGCCCACCTAGAGCTGACTCTGCTGAGCCAAGCTGGCCACCCTGCAGCCCTGCTGGCCACGGTCTACAGCAGCTGTGGCCACCAAAAAACAGTGGCACAAACACCATCGTGTCTGTCCCGCCTCTGGCCCTGCCACCCAGAGCAGTGACCCGGGCAAGGCCATCAGGACACAGCTTCAGCCCACAGTGTTGGAGCCACAGCAAAGGCACCTTTCCCATCCTGCTGCCTGCAGGCCTGAGGAGAAAGGCCTTTCACCAAAACCAGAGAATCCTGGTTGGATTAAAACCCATTCTGCAGGCAGTGAGAATGGATTATTCTCTAGCAGCAGTGTTTTTAGTGAGCCACCCAGTCTCTTTGGGGTAGAGCACCACCACTCCTTCATCAACCTCCCCTCTAACGCTTCCTCAAAATCCCTTGGACAGGAGGCAGGCAGATCCCACAGCACGAGAAAGACCAACGGATGTGCAACGCAGAGAGAATGAACTGCAGAAATGGGAAGACATTTCAGGCCTCCTCTCCCTGTCCTTGCCATTCCTATGGCTGTTTGAAGTCTCATTCAGCAACTCATTGCTCCAACCACTTGCTCTGAGTCCTTCGCTGCTTTTCCTGCACCTTATCCTAAATTTCCACGTTTTTCAGTACAACGGGAGCTGGAACAGAGCCCTTCAGCAGGAACACTGCCCTGTGAAAGCAGTGGTTCCCTCCCTTGCTCCTCTTCCCTGCTTCCACCCCAAATCTCACCCATCCTCTTCGCAGGGCTCTCCCAGAGCACAAAGACGCCCAACTTCCCCCAGAGGAGATGGCAATAAAGCAAAAACTTCCTTACACAGCTTTCTCCTGCTAATTCCTTGCTCATTTTAGATCTCTGCAGCCTCTGGTCAGTCCCACACCCACCTCAGCTCAGCTGCTTTCCGGGTAAGCAGCAGCAGCTCAAGGCCAGGCAGGGAGAGCTCGGAATTCCTCGGTGATGCATTACCGGGAGGAGCAGAGCACGGCTCCCTAAGTGGGTCATATAACATCAGCCATTACGTTCCAGTTGTTAAGTCAGATGGGTTCATTATATTTTATGCCACTAATGGCATCGTTCTGAAAGAAGCAGCTGCAGCATTTTATCACTGAGGGACGTTTTCTTCCCCAAAATTGAATTTACTCTCTGTGGAGCTGACACAGTTCAGTGGCTCGGGAGACAAGGGGCCAAGCACCATCAGCTTCCCCCACGACAGCTCCAAGCACACCTTGTACCACATCTCCATCACTCTGCCCTCATCTGCTGTCCTGGCCCGCAGTGATTCTCATCTGCAGCCCCTCTGCAGAGCTGTCAAGATGCATTTCCTGATTCAGCTCCATCCTTGGAGTTGTTATTCCAGCCACGGCATCCCTGCCACGGGCCTGGCTGAGGCCCAAACCCCACAGCCTCTCCCACACCTCCCTCACCAAAGGGATGGGATGGATGTTTTACCATTTCTCCATCTTCTCCCGGGGGTTTTACAGCCTTAGCGTATATTTCCAACAACATTCCGACTGGATTTTTGAGGTACCAGTCCTACCTTGAGGCCATTCCACGGCTGCTGCAAGTACCACAGAATCACAGAATGAACTAGGTTGGAAAAAGACCTTTGGGATCATCAAGTCTTTGACATGACAAGAGGTGACACACTGGATTTTATTTGTGTGAAAATAATTTGTCGTGGACCTCAGTATTTTGGTTCCCCTGCCAAAAAAAATCTGTCCTAAAATCATAATTTCCCTTACACTTAAGCCCAGTTTTATATCCTTCGAGAGCATGGAGCAAATTGTCTCAGCCTTCTCTCTGTTCCAGTAATTTTCTGAGGTACTAGTCATCTCACTGTGTGCAAACAACTGTTTTTTGTAACCAGTAACTGGAGTTTGCATCCCAGTTTGGAACCACCCCACCATCCTACAGCCTCAAGTGCTGTCTGCTGTATAAAACAGCTCTTTCCCCAATAGATGGGAAAGGAAAGGCTCCCTGAGAAGCCGAGTCCTTCGAACCAAGTCCTGCATGCGACCATTTCACTCCAAACCTGTGGTGATGGACACAGCCAGGTCCTTTCCAGCCCTTGCAGAGCGGGTTCTGCTTTGCAGCTGAGGAAAGGACAGGAGGAAGGCAAAGCCCAGCAGCAGGGTGCAAACTGAAGTGGGGCTGGGCACCTCCAGCCAGGCCTCCAAGCCCTCAGCATGAACCACGAGGAGAGGAAAGCGAATCCGCGAATGGGTTCTAATCCAAAACCAGGGATTGATAGTAGGGAATAACCCACACTCCCTGTGCTCCCAGCACTGGCACACCACGAGATGCTCTCAGCCCATCAGGACTGAGCTGGATCAAGCTGGGATTGTCCTTGGTGGGTGTTGGAAGCCCCCCTTACCTTGCAGTACTCATCAATAGGGATCAGGCGCTTGACGGCGACGTCGCGGATGTGGCTCCGGCGGAAGAGGATCTTCCCTGAAACAGGAGAGGTGGGGAGACAAGAGCAGGTCAGCACAACCCTCACACACTCTCTGGAATCACTCTGATTCCCTGCACGCCCTCTTCTCGCCAAAAGCCCCCCGAATAAAGCCCATTTCCTCACACAGATTAAATCCCTCAGGCACAGTTAAAGCGGCAAGGACATTCCAGGAGAGAGAAGAGGAAACGATTCCCAGCAAACTGCATCCCCGTGGTCTTTCACCAGTGTGGCAACGAGAGGTAACAGCCCCCAACAAAGCACGTGCCTGACACCTCACAGTTTGCTGGGGTGGACAAAATCCCTGGCAAACGCTGGGCTCGCCAGAGCAGGACATCCCCTGTCCCATTGTCCAGGGCATCCAGGTCTAGTGTGGGCAGCAGCCAAGCCAGAGGGTTTTTCCCTGTGCAGCTCCTGGTCCTGGAAGCCACAGTGTCGGGACTGCAGCTCTGAGTCAGACCTATAGAATTTTCCTTCCTGTCTGGGGTTTATTTTTGTTCTCCATTAATGGGCTCCTCTTGCCACTCCGTTCCCTCCCCTCTGGCTTGTGGTGCAGGCCTCTTTTCCTTTGAAGCCTAATGAGTCCTAAATGCTTCAAGCTGCTCTCTCAGGGAACAGCTTCTCTGGCGTTTAACGAGACAAAAGCCATTAGCAGACAGCGAAACAGATACGTGATCAAAAGCGTTGGTACGTGGCAGGATTTCAGACCACTTCCCAAAGCTGCAGGAACTGGCACTGCTCTGCAACACAGTCACCTGGAAAACTGTGGTTTGGGGGGGCTGGTGGTGATGAAGTTCCCTCAAGACATCTCCAGCACCACAGGAAAGTCTTTTTTGTGCCTGCTTGGGTTTCCAATCCCATTCCTGAACCCAAGGAGAGCAACGTCCATGAAGAACCCCTTCATCTATCAAAGGGGTCACCACGGGGCAACCCAGAAGCCAAAGTCCCCTCACACCATCCTTGCAAACCACATGAGAGCAGGGGAAAAGCACTTGGAGAGTCACACCATGGCTCTGGTCCCTACTGTGGGTCTTCCCAGGAGCTGTGGAATTGCTGAAGCCAGAGGCTGGATGCTACCAAGAGCGGGACACAGGAAAACGGCCACATGATCGTGACAATTTTAAACCCAGGGCTGGGTCATTTATCCCAATTTTAAATCCAGGGCTGGGTCACCCCCTGTGCTTCTCCCTGACTTGGCCAGGAGCTGGATCACGGGTGACTTGTGCAAGCTGCCAGTGCATTTCTGAAGCAGAGATGAACTAAGGCCAGGCCAACTTCAGCCGGCAAAGAGCAGGAGCAAGAACCTCCTGGAGGAGCCAAATCTCCTCCCGGGCTCCGTCAGTGCTTTGAAACAGCAGCACACAGCGAATGCACTCCGTGCCAGCTCCATCCCTGCCCTGCAGTGAGAGGGATGGGGTCAGGCCAGCTCATCCCAGGACTGCTCCTCACTTCTGTGCTGCTGGCAGCAGGGGCTGGGACACTGCTGGGGGGAAATGCTCTGCTCTGCAGGGCAATCCTTCTCAGAGCCTGCCAAGAAGAGCCAAGTCTGGCAGCCCTTGTGATACAGTGAAAAACAAAATCCCCCTCTATTCAATCTTTTTCGATTTTGACGGTGAATAGCCTGGGAACAGGGAATTTGTCTGGAAAGACTGGGAACAACACCGAGGCCGGAGCTCCATTCCTTGCCCTGAGCAATTCTTTTCCATCTGACAAGAGAATGATCAAGTTTTCCCTCCCCATCAGCAATCCCAGTGCGTTTGCTGCTGAGGATTCTGCCTGAATGATGATTTCTAAGAAGATGAATGGATCACACCAGCTCTGCTGGCAGTGGTGAGGAATGGCTGTTTTGGTTCCAGGTCTGCCAAAATGAAATCACTGATGGGTGGGTAGGTTATAAATGGCTGAAATAATAAGCTCTGGGTGTGGGAATATTGAAATGTTTAACAAACATATGCTAGTGAGTAATAATGAAAAGAATACAGTTTGGGGGAATAAATTCATCACAAGTGATCCTAAATTAGCCCAGGCATGGAGCATATGAACCAGCAGGAAATGCAGCTCCTCTCTCCATTCGCTCTAGATCTGGTATTTTTCAACAAGGAAGTTTATTTTCTAACAAAAAGCCGATTTTAATCAAAATGCCTAATTAACATAATTGCAGCCCCTTCAGTGCTGCCAATTCCAGCAATATCAACCCTTGACTTGACAGGCAAGAGAGAGCAGGAAGCCACTTCCCTCCTGGAAGGGAGAGACGGGCAACTTGCGGGGTCAGGGAGATGCAGCATTTCCCTGGGCACGTTCTCCTTGGAGCAGACCTAAACCTGGGAATAGCAGAGCTGTCCAGTGGGGCTTTTCCCATGGCCAAAACTGCATAACTCAAGGGAAACACAGGGGACTGAGGGGTGCAGAGAGCACAGGAATAATGCTGCAGCTCCAGGGGATGGTTCCCAACACCTCATTCCGAGCACTCTCTCCCTGACGCTTTCTTGGCTGCTTCCAGAACTTGTAAGGATCCTCAGCCTGGTTCTGGAAGTGCCCAAGGCCAGGCTGGACAGGGCTTGGAGCCACCTGGCATGGTGGAAGGTGTCCCTGCCCATGGCAGGGGTGGGATGAGGTGACCTTTAAGGTCCTTTCCAACCCAAACCATCTCATGGCTCCATGATTCTAAACTCAATTTTCTCCTCCCAGCACCGCTCCTGCCTCAAGATGAGGAACGCCAAGGACAAGACATGTGAGGGGAGGCAGCTCTGGGTTTTCCATCAGCCGCAAAGCTCAGTGCTGCCGCAGGCCCCACTTGCCCAGCTCCTGTCTCTCGTCACAACTCCAGGACTCAGAAATAATTAGATTTTCTTATTTCCATAGATAACGTTATGCATGAGCAATCGGGGCAGTGAGGCTCCCTCCCTGCTGGCACCAGGAATTCCCTCCGCCAGGAAGAGGGGTAAAATACACTGCCCTTCACACAAACAAACAGAGCTGTGAGAGGACGGAACATTCATCACCCGGGAATGTGTCAGACAAGTTGATTTTGGAAGAAGACAACTGAGATAAGGCACTAGCACACAATGGATGCCCGGGCTGTGCAAGCACCCGCACTCCAGGATGTGCTGCCTGCTTTTTCTGGACCTTAAAAACCTGTTAATCCCTACAAAGGAAAAGAGCAGCTCTACTGAAGGTATTCTGTCTGGCCATGAAAATTCCTCCGGTGCCAGAAAGGATCTGTTCTCCCAGGAGTGCAAGAACCAAACTCCTGTGTGGGTAATCAAGGCTGATTTGCTTTATCTGATCGACCCAGAGCAAAAAATTGATGGAGCAGCTCCAAAGGGGCAGGGGGGGGCTGCCAAAAAATGCAGCATGGCCCCCACTGCCTCAGGCCTGCACTGGGAATGAAAAGTGTCAGGGAACCTTGGGGAAAAGGCTGATAAAGAATTTGGGCCTCCAGCAGTGTGAGGCAGAGCAGGCAGGCCACAGGAGGGGTTAATCTCTCCAAACAAACAAAAACAGAGAAACAGGGCTCTGCAAATGGTCCCCTCCTGTGGGAATCCTCCAGGCAGAGCTGAGGCTGTACTGGGAGCAAGGAGCTGGGAAATAAAAAGGCAGAGGGACCTCAAGCAGCAAAATTGTGGAGGCTCTTCTGGAGCCAAAGGCTGGATCTGCAGCAAGCTGAGAACCCCAGACACGTCCCCCTGGGCATCCCAGCTGTGAACCAAGCCAGGTATTCCAGGAGTGGAAAAGCAGCTGTGCCTCCTGCTGTACCCTGAAGGACTCCCCCTGCTCTGCCCCCGCCCCACGGCCTCGGAAAGAATTCACTGCTCTGAACCTTTCAAATCACATCCAGATTTTCCCTGGCACGGGTTCCAAACTCGCTCCAAAAAAAAAAAGGCAGCCCCCGAATGGACATGTAATTAATCCCAGCCTCTGGAGCAGCCAGCTATTCCTGGGATGGGGGATCAGGCACGGGAGATGGGGTTTCCAGGAGTCCTACACTTGGCATCTGCTCTGGGCAGGGGTTCAGGACAGCCTAGGACTGCCCTCCCAACCTGCTACGGCAGAGATCCCATCTCACTAGAGCAGAAAATAACAATTAGGGTCCTTGCCCCACCTCCAGCTCACAGGAAGATGCAATAGGACTGGGGAAAATCAGGTACCATAGCTGGAAAATGGATGAGTTGTCCTCCACCTCCTTCACAGGGCCTTTGTGGGCAGCTATGAGCATCCCCACAGCTGTCCTGGGAGAAAAACTCCAAGTTTGTGGGTGGCGCTGATGCCCACACCGAGCAGGCTGGTGGGCTGGGAAGGGAGCAGAAAGGAGGCCTAAATTCTGCTTTTAAAAATGCCCTCCCCAAACCCCCTTTTCTCCTGCTCCCTTCTCGGGATTTCACTCTTGTCTGCAGCTAAATCTTCCTAAAAAGCAATTTTACGGCCAAAGTGAGCTCAGCCTCAGGCAACCCCTCCTTGCCGAGGCTCACGTTTCCAGCGAGGCAGGGAAACCGGCCAGGATCTGCTCCAGGCCGCTGGGGCTGCACGGAGCTTGGAAGGCTCCTCTCTCCTTAGAAAAGCTGTTTCCTGAAGGATCTGGCACGGCCCTGCCCCGGCAGGCCCAGCTGAGCTCATCTGTTTGCTCAGCTCGTTCCTTCCTGGGGTCTCCGCGCTGTCATCTCCCGGCCAGCGAGGGTGGAACCCCGGCGTGGATGTCCCAGCCGGGCACTGGCAGGGCTCTGCGCCCTCTCCAGCTGCTCCAGAGCCGTCCCAGGGGCACAGCTGGTGCTCCAGGAGCCACCCCAGCACCACGAGAAGCTCTGCCAGGGGCTCGAAGCCAGCTGAAAGAGCTCAAAGAGCACTTCAAACTCCCCTCTGTGGCAGCAGAGCTTTTCAGGCACAGAGCAGGAGCACTGCCAGGAAAATCCGAACCCCGCCACGCCGTGCCACGGGGTGAACGTGGTGCCAACACCCAGCAAAGGACAACCCCTGGCCCCAACGCTCAAGTGTGACTGCTCTGCTTTGGAGGACCCAGCTCTGTGACTCCACTCCACAAGAGCTGAGTGGGCTGAAGGACTTGCACTCACAAAAGCCCCTTCTGATGGCATCGAAGACCTGCTTCAAGAGGCCGAAGTCTCCAGAAATTTCCCATAAAAAGTCAAATCCTCGAAGCCAGCACTCACAAAACAGAGTTCCTGCGGGCTGGGTGTTGTAATGTGGGGTAATCCTGGAACTCTCTTCCCGTTCCAGGAAACCAGCCCGACACACAAACCCCGTGGCACCTTCTCAGGTCGTGGTGGTGACCCCGAGCTTGGGACACTCTGGGGTTTGCTCGGGAAGCCAGAGCTGCAGGAGGCATTTTTTGAGAACTGCGGTGGCCACGGCGCCTGATGCTGCTGCGCAAGGGGCTTCCCAGAAAGCAGAGGCCTTGCAGGAAACCACCGCAGCCAAATCTCCCCTGGTAATGAAATTCAGATGCTCAAAATGGGATTGGGAACAAGCTCCAGTATTCCCAGAAGCTGAACACAGTCAAAACCCCAGCAAGCCCAGGGACATAGAACCACGCTTTTGCAGAAAAAAAAAGTCCCAGGCTGCTTGACTGAGCTCACCTGGACAACACCTCTGGGCTGACAGAGATAAATTTGGGGTTCAGCTGTAAAAGACTCGTTGTCATCCCAAACTGGGAAGGCAAAGAACTGCTCCAGAAAGGAATCAGGCTCCAGTACAGCCAGCAAATATTAAAAGAGGCTTCCCTTACCCCCAGGTGAAATCCTCTTTCAGAAGCAGAGCTTGCCCAGCCTCTCACTGGGGAGGTTCTGGCTCACTGAACTGCTCCAGGAGGCAGGAGAGCAACGGCACCACGATTCCCACTTCCAATAACACGACTTCCCCGAAGCGAGAGGGCTCCTGAAGCTGTCCCAGCCTTTATTTTCCAGCAATTTCCACCCCCTTTTTCCCGCAGTGGAAATCCCAGTGACACATTTCTGAGCGAAGGGAAACTATTTCAACACCAAGGAGAAACAAATACTGGTGAGCGTGAGCAGCAGAGCTCCGACCAGGCTTCCCTTCCAAAAATAGCAGCTTTTGGTGGGAATTTTCTGCGAGTGCAGCACAGCCAAAGCATAAATCCAATTTTTCCAAGGGATGCCCTTTGCCAGTTTGGCTTCCACCTTTCCCTGCTGGCAGGAGCACTTGTACAGCCAGGGCTTTCCTGCTGGAACATCAGGTGAGCTTCGCTTTTGCTGATGTTACAATGCCAGGACAAGCGAGAATCAGAAACCCAGACCAGAGTCTACTGCTCAGAAAGGGGTGGAAATGATGCATTTTTTTTTTCCACACCACTCAGGGAAAAAGCAAAGCCCACAAAGGCCTTTATGTTCCTGGAAGAGCCAGGAGGCAGAGCACAGCACAAAGGGCTGCACTAAACGGACCTGACAGCCACTGGAAGTGATTATGGTACCGTGACATTCCTAAGTGGCCTCATTAGCTACTCGGGGCTGGGGGTGAAGACAACTCTGTGGTCAAAGAGACTCCCCTCAGGCTGCTCCTTTTCCCAAGGCATATTAGGGTTCTTTTTGCCCCCACCCCAGCAGCAGCCGCCAGCAATCCCCCACACCACAAAGTGCCACGGATTATCCCATCTGTTCTTTGGGCATAAAACCCCTCGTGCTGGACATGTCACGCCACAGAAATCCTGTCTTTGAGCAGTCAGCCCCGGGAGGAAGCCGAGGCTGTCAATCAGCTTCGGTTCCATTGTTCGTTCCTCCTCTCTAGATGTCCCCTGGGACAGGGAAAGCAGCGTGGCAGCAGTTTTGGGGAGCCTCACACCACCCTCAGCCCTGTGCCGTGCCTGTGGGGTTCTTGGTCTTCCACTCAAGAATTCTGGAGGGCCAGAGAAATCCTGAGGGGTTTAACACTCACCGGGCACTCTGCTAACAAACACAGAGGTTTTAAAGGACACCCTGCAGGCCAAAAACTCAGGTGGTTCAGCAGATAAGAGCTGAAGTATGGGTATGCTCACACACAGGCTGGGAAAACGCTCCCGCCGTGCCAAAACCAGCACGGATTTTGCTGGAGCCCACCCTCCTACCTGGCAGAAAGGGGATGATCCTTTGCTTGGGGTCCTTCTGGCCTCCTTCCATGGGGAACTTGTCCAGCATCTGCATCTGGAAAAGGAAATGCAAGAGAGGTGGTGAAAGGCAGGGATTAACCTGCAGGACACGAGGCCACTCTGCCCACGACTGAAGGAAGCAGGAGAGGAGCCAGAACATGCCCGGAGATGTCCAACCACCCCCTCCTTTGGAAGGAAGAGGAGGGAGATGCAAACTCTCTGTTGGTGTCCCTGGGGCATGGATCTGAAGTGTCTCCCAGGATTTCTGCAGCTCACAGGTCCCCAGGGCATTTGAAATGGGTCTGACTGTCTCTGTTGGAGCTCCCTGCCTAAATAATTCAGTGTTTATGGGAGCACTGGAGACAACCTGCCCAGGAAGTGTCCTGAGCCCCTAGAAAGTCTCATCAGCCCTGCACACGCAGTAGTTACACTTTTTTCCCCTGGATCTCAAAGACTGGGATAAAATTATTGAGGTTTGGTGCAGAGGGGACAGGAGGAAGGAGGTATTTTTCCCTGCATTTCGAGGAGAAATGAGAAACTCCCCCAAGACTCCCAAAGACAACAGGAAAACCAAAAGGAGCTCTCAGAGTGAAAACAAGAGAACTCAGAAGCAGGGTGGCACCGAGCACAACTGGGCTGTGTTCACAGCTGCTTCTCAAAACAATTGGGAAGAGTTTGCAAGGAGGAAGATGTCCCCAGACCTGGCACCAAGCAGGGACTGCGGTGACATTAGAGCAGCCCCAGGGAGGACTTGGCTCCCCCAGGCATGCCAAGATCTCTTCCCTCAATCCATGAAAATCGAGGCTGCCACCACATCCCCCTAACTCTGTGAAACCCTCCTGCTGTGCTGTGGTGAAGAGCTGCCCCTGGCCCCGCTCTTCCTGCAGTGGAAGAGCTCGGGAACGCTTGTGACTAGAGAAGGGTGAGGAAAACAAGGCACAAACGCTGCACATCTGATTGTGGTTACACAATGTAATCCTGGAGGCACTGGAAGCAATCCTGGAGGCACTGGAAGCTTTCCCTGCCTCTGCTGGAGCCCCAGCTGAGGATCCCTCGCCCCCGGAGCACCGTGAGCCTCCAAGGCACGCACGGTGCAGGCTGTGCCTCTCCCAGCAGCACGTGCCTGGGCTGTGCCTCTGGCCAGATCCCTTCCCAGCCATGTGACCCCACCAAATCCATCCACAACTCCAGCCCAGACCATCTCCATTTCCTTCTGTGGGGCTGCAAAGCAGCTGCTCAGCGTGGGGACCCTTTGCTCCAGCCCGACCCAGTGCCACCAGTACCACCCCAGTGAGGCCAGACCCGCCTGGGCTGGCACCATTCAGCCTGGCAGTCACAAATTGCTCTTTTTTCTTGCTGGAAGGAGGAAAAGAGGTCGCAGAGTGCCCGGAGCACCTTCTGGCACGCACAGGAAGAGGAGAAGGTGGGGAAGGAGAAGGCAGGGGGTGTTGATCCCATGGATCCCACCCCGCCTGGCTGCCACATCACAGCTCTGGAGGAGGCAGCAGCCAACACCAGCTCATCAGCTTTCCTGGGCATGAGCCTGGGGGAAGAACAGCTGAAAATCTCACTCCAAGGACAACAAGCCCAGCGCTGGCTGCAACCACGGGAGGCAGTTTGAGAGAGAGGATCCAGATCCACAGAAACCCAGCCCGGGGCTGAGGGTTTCTCCGGAGCACTGCACACACAGAAAAGCACAAAACAGAGAGTGGAAAAGATCAGCTCCAGCCCCACGGGATGCCACCAGAGACAGGGAGAAGCCAGCTGGCAGGGCTCCAGGTTTTGAGGTTCCCTGTGTCCTCCCTGCTGCTGCTGATTTCCCAGGATGGGGATACGGCACGGCTTGTCACACTGCTCTTGCCAAGGAAAGCAGCCCCAGGGATGCTGGAAAAGGGATGGAAAAAAGGCGCAGCAACGCCAGGAGCCCTCGTGGCAGGACACGGGGACAGGCACCAGAAGATGGTCTGCGGACCCCAGTGCCGAGTTTTCCCGGGAGAGCACCCTTCTCCCCCCAGCCACGCAGGGACACGAGCTGCAGGAGAGAGGAGGTCGGCGTGGGGAGACTCCCACAAAACCCTCTCTGCAGCCAAGGGCTCCAGCCCAGCTCCAAACAGGGCTGCTCACATCCCATTCCCAGAAGGGGCCATCCAAGATCCTGGGGAGATGGGCAGACGGGGCAGGGGAGATGCAGACAAACACAAAACACGCGAGAGCATGGAGAGGCCAAGTCTGGCTCTCAGCAACGCACTCAGCCAGCTCAGGGAGAAAAATGAAGGGAAAAAAAAATCCCCCAGCAACAATTAATCTATTGTTTCACCCCTTCCAAGATTATTTTTAAGCATTTGTGACAGAAAGGGAAAAAGGAAAAGGTTGGAGTGGATGCAGTGTGAAGAATTTTGGTGTCTTTTATGACGTGGGAAGCTGTTGTATCCCACTTTTCACTGAGCCCTTTGCAGCAGGGAGAGGGATCACAGCTTCCCAGGCCCTGGAGCCAGGGCTGGGGCACAGGGCCCGAGTGGAGTATCCAGTCCAGGCTCCCCACACCAGCACAGCGCACGTTTATCCACATTTATCTCCACCACCAACTTATCTTATCAGTTCGCTGTTCTCCTTAGGAACCAGGAATGTCTGGGCAGTGAGTCTGGAGCGAGGCAGGCTGTGGGAACCCCCTGTCCCTATCCCGAGCTGTCCGTGAACAGGATAATGCAGGAAAAATAAACCAGGAGAACACCCCCAGGGATGGGCAGCCTTTGAAAAGCAGCTTTGTACCAACAGCTCGCCAGAGCGGCTTCATCAACAGGAAACTGGTAAGATAATATCCTAATTGGACCAATTAACGGTGCTGCGGGCTGCAAGGGATCCTAGGGAGAGGGGAATGTCCCTGCTCAGCAGGATTCCCAGGAAGCAGAGAAAAAGAGCTGCTGGTGCAGTGCCAGAGGGTTTTACACCACGCTGACAGGGTGACCCCAGAGATCCGGCTGCTGCAGGAGACGGCCCCAGGTGTCACAGCCTGCAAGCAGGACATGCTTCCCAGCTGGAAAAAGCTTGGAGAAATCGCTGCCAAAACCCAACAACCTCAAGCCAAGTGCCAGCAGGTAATGAGGTGTGCCATGCTTTGCTTCTCCTCCGATCTCCACAGTGCACTGGAAGAGTTTTCCCCTCTTGTCAAGAGGATTTGTTGAATGAGACAAGAGGAACGGGCAGGAACTGATGCCCAGAAAGTTCCACCTGGGCAGGAGGCACAACTTCTGCCCTGGGCAGTGCCCAGCCCTGAGCAGAGAGCAGAGAGGCTGTGGGGTCTCCTCCCTGGGGATATTCCAGAGCTGTGTGCACACACTGCTGTGCCCTGTGCTCTGGGATGGCCCTGCTGGGGCAGGGAGGTGGCACCAGTGACCCACTGGGGTCCCCTCCAGCCTGACCCATCCTGGGATTCCGGGATTTGCTCTGTCTGCTTGAATTTGGCCTAAAACCACATTGCTCCTTTGTGCTCCAGCCATAGAGAGCTGCCCTACTCCATGCCTCCAGCAGCCAGGCCTGTTATCCAGAGCAGAGCAGCCAGCTTTTGACACCACTCGAAGGGAAAAAGGGAAAAAAAAAAAAAAGGAGTTCAACAAAAGGCTTCCCAGTCTGGCCGAGCGCGGTGGCAGAGCCACAAGAGACTCTTTGTGAGAGCGACAGCAGCCCCGCCGAGGGAAGGCAGGAACAGCACGAGCAGCAGCCTGCCACGGAGCAAAGATGAGCCTGAGCCAAGCCTGCTCTCAGCCCACACTCCCCAGCTCCCCACGGGCCCCATCCCTGGTGAGCAGGGGACGCCACGAGCAGCCGGGCACACCCTGCGCGTCCCTGTCCCTGCGGGGTGAGCTCCAGAGGGGACATTCCCAGGCACTGCTGCCCCTGACCCCACGAGCCCGGCCGGCCATCGGCCAGGGGAGCAGAGCCCTACTCCAAACCAGAGTCACCAGCACCCCACCGACCCCCAGATGAGGTGGGACGGGGACACAGGTCCTGCCGTCCCTGCCAGGGTGGGAGCAGCCGGCCCCGTGGGGACAGGATGAGGGACACGGTCCCACGCTGAGAACCAGGCACTTCTCAAAGCGCTCCTGCGGATCAAAGCACTGCAATCAGCTGGGTCGGGAAACCTCTGCCAAGGAATGGTCTGGGAAAGAGACATCTGGCAGCAGCTCACAGCCTGCTGGTGTTTAGTCTCTCTGTGATCCTACAAGAGGCACCTTCCCTGCATCCTCAAGGGCTGTCTGAAGAAACAGGGGGTGAAAAAAACCCCACAGCAGCCCAGGAGACAGAAGGATTAACAAGGAGCAAGCTCAGATCCCAAAAGAGGGGTGTCAGTCCTGGGGAAGGGCTCCAGCGGTGTGGCACCACGGAATTCCCATTCCGCGGCCAAGGCGAGCTGGGTGTGAGCAGTGTGAGGAGTTCAAGTGCATTTCACTCATCACCAGGAGGGGCAATCCCGACCCCCCCAGCACGAGGAAATGGCGTCACAGAGGCTGGATTGTGAAAACCTCATGGAAAACTTGAAGCGCCGCTCAGCAATCAACAAAAAAAGAATTAACTGAGGTCGGAGGCAAAAGAAAAAAGGGCCACACAGATCGTCAGCAGCTGCCCCTGCAGGAGAAATGTCCTGTGGAGCCACAGGAAGCACGAGGCACACGCTGGTGCCTGGGAAGAGCTCCTGGCACAGGCAGCAGTGGGGATGGGCAGGACACACCCTACACCCATGGGGACCCCAGCACTGAGCCACCACCAGCTCTGTGTGACCCCATGAACCACGTGGAACAAACCCAGGGAGCCGGGGGGAGGCTCTGCCTGCACGTGGGGGCTCTGAGGATGCGGCGGCTTCACATCTCCAGGTTTGGTCTGAGGACAGTGGTCTCCAAAAGCACCTGGGCAAAAAGCTTCCACTGCCCAGGGCAGGAGATGTTTCCTGCCTGAGCACTCGGTGTTCTGCAGAATCAGAATGGTTTGGGTTGGGAGAGACCTTAAAATCATCTCACTGCACCCCTGCCATGGGCAGGGACACCTTCCACTGTCCCAGGCTGCTCCAAGCCCCGTCCAACCTGGCCTTGGGCACTGCCAGGGATCCAGGGGAGCCACAGCTTCTCTGTGCCAGGGCCTCTCCACCCTCACAGGGAAGGATTTCTTCCCAGTATCCAATCTAAACCTGCTCTCCGTGAGTTTGAAGCCATTCCATTCATGTCAAGTCCTGGAAGTCACCTTTCTCATTACACTGGTTTCCTAATCCATTTTCCACCTAAATTCTGATACTTGCAGCCTCTATTTGGCCGTGGGGTGGCAGGGCCCAGGCTGCAGGGATGAGCACAGAAAGCAGCAGAGCATGAACACCCCAAAGCAGCAAGCCTGAACCCATAACCTCCCCCAGCTGTGGGGAGTGAGTGCTGCTGGAGACGCGCTCGGGGACAGAGCAGCAATACCCGGGGTCTGAGCCGCTTCCTCTTCCCCCTCCCAGCCATGGGAACGCCCCTGCAGCACAGCTGGGGCTGTGTCACACAGGATGCGCCCCTGGAAACAGCCTTGGGAAGAGCTGGTGCCAAAACCCACAGAACCACCACCAGAGCCATCGCCGGAGATGTGACGGCCGCCAGGAAAGCTGCACAGATGAGTCGTGTTCACCCACATCCCCCCCTCCAGCATCCCAAAACATCCCGAAACAGCATCTTCCCAAATGACAGGAAGACTGGGAATGCGTAAGGTTTGGTTTCTGCTGTGGAAACGGACACGGTGTGGAGAAATACCGACAAGTCTGCCCTGTTTCTTGTGGGGCCGGGGCGGGGCAGGGGCAGGGCTGTGCTCACGCCTCCAACCAGATCGCGTTCCACACCTCACACGGTGCTGCACACCCAGAGCCAACCCCACTGAAGCGTTTCAGGCTCACCGAGAGACTCCAAAACCTCAGCGTGACCTGTGCCCAGCTCCTCCCCCAGGCAGCTCCTGATCTGATTCCTCCTCCGCCCCTCCCTTCCCCGAACCCTCCCCTGCTCAAGGTGAGCAGCAGCAGACCGGTGTGCATTCCTTCCCTGAAATTAATGCCGAGTTTTAAACCTGTGGCAGGCCCAGACATGAGGAGACAGAGGAGGAGACAGAGGAGGAGGCAACGTCTGAGCTGAGCAAAGGCTGCAGCCCCAGCCCTTGGGAGGGCACTGCTGCTCGGGACCAGCAGCCTCATGACCCTCTTCTTGCATCACACTTCTTGCTAACCATCTATTTTCCCCGCTGTTCCTTCCCCAAACACAACCCCCATGCTCCAAGTCAGCAGAAAAGCCAGTACTGAGAGATTCTTGCCTCCACACGAGGGAGGATTTCATCGTTTGGGTTCACGTTGGAGTCACCAAGAGCAGCTCCAGGGCAATGCACGGGTGCGAGAGGAGGCACCGCAGGCCCTGAGGAGTCTCGACCCCCTTTTCAACACCCAAACTCCTCACTGAGGGAGGCGTTTCTCAAAGTCTGCCATAACAACTCATCTTCTTCCTCTCCGAAAATACCAAGTACCAGCCCACGGCTGCTGGTGAAGGATCAGCTTGCAGAGGAAAATGGGAGCACAAGGAATTCCCCCCAGGTTGCACAACAGCACCTCGCGTATTGCAAAATACCTGGTTTGGCCAACTGAATGTGGTGTCAGCACTGAGAAATGGCATCCAAGTGAAACCCTAAACCTTCAGTCAAAGGCAGTGTTAAAACAATAAATTCACCTCCCTTAATTACGCCTCCCCAGCCTCAGCTCCGAGATCTGATTTCCACGCTGCCAGGTGAAGACAGCCACAAACCTCGGTTATAACTCAGCGACTCAGCCCTCCTGCAAAGGCCTCGAGATGTGGTCCCAGTGAGGCAGAAAGGCTCAGGGAGGTGGCATTGTGACAGGGAAGATACCGGGTGTCCTCGTGCCACCGGAGATCATTTCGGATGTGTGGTTATCGCTCACTTCGCGATCCCAGACGACAGCAGAACATGGAAGGCACCACAACAGGGTGCACAGCAGCACCCTGGGGGTGGGAAGATGAGCAGAAGGGGTGCCACGAGCCCAGGAAAACCCTGGAGTCAGCATGGCACCACAGAGCCCTGCAGCATCCACCCACTTGGCACCACCTCATGTTTTCCCCTCTCCCTTTTCTGGCTAAAAGGTCCCTCCCCACGGCCTGGAAGCTGTGAGTCACAGAGGAAGGGCAGATCTGAGCTCTTCCCCGCCCCACGAGGTCTCCCCTAACCCAGCTGATGGATCCAGCCTTCCTCACACCCAGGAAAAGTCTGTGCTGCATCCCAGTGATGGGCATGAGGAGACAGGCAAGCCTCGGGGCACGCTGGATAATGGGGAAAACGTGCAAGGGAAGCAAGGGAAAAGGAGCACCACTTCCTGGATGGAGCAAAACAAGAGGTTAAATTGTTCCCCTGTGCCCAGGCCCCCCAGGAGATCCTTGCAGAGGTTCACAGCCCTTTGCCAGGGGACCCCAAACTGCCAGAAATCCCTCACCAAAAGCACTCCCAGCAGCCAGCAGCCCGGGAGCAGTGATTTACAGCAGCCTTTGAGAGCCTGATGTCATCCACCGAAAGGGACGGGAAAGGAGGGAGGAATGAGGAGTGGGGGGAACACCTCGTCCCTTCAGCTTCCTCACCTCCCCCTGCAGGGGCAGCACAAGCCCAGCTCTCATTCCTGTCTCCCCCTCCCCATCCAACTGCACAGACCCACGTCTCGGCTGCCCAGGGTGTGTGGGTGGTGCTCGCAGCAGTCTGTGCTGCACCAGAAGGGTTTAACAATAGAAACAGGTCCTGGCCATGTCACTGAAAATCCCCCGCTCTGAGACACAGCACTCCTTCACACCCATTTACTGCTCCCCGTCCTCAGCTTCTCCCCAGGCAGCATCCATCAGCTTGAAACTGGTTCGTTTGGGATCCAGGGCTGCTGCCACATGATATAAATGGCAGGTCTTTCCAGCAGCAGAGTGGGCTGTGTTAGGTTGATTAAAAGCACACGGAGACGCTGAGGCTCACGTCAGCCCAGACCCACAAAACCTCATCGAAACCCCCTGGCACAGGCAGGCACCTCCCCAGGGACAGAGCCCAAGGCAGAGGGCAGGAGAGGAGCCACCAGGGCCCTGGCAGGAAGGAGGCAGCTGAACTTCCAGAGAAGGGCCAATAATGAGTAGCTGCGCAGTGGGAGGGCATCAGCTCACCCCTGGCTCAGGGAGAGAGGAAACAGGAAAACCTTTAACCATTGCACTATCCAAAAACTCCCCCAAAAAATCCACACCGGATTGTCAGCACAGGACCTCAGCTCCATCCCCAGCGGATGGAACTTTTATCCCCTCCATCTTTTTGCCTCCACGGGTTTCACTCAGGCTCCCTCCCCAGATCAGATCCTGCAGTGCTTCCCCCGGGATGCCCTTCCCGCAGGGCTGGGAAGCAGAGGCCGGGAGCGCTGTCTCCCGCAGCTGCTCTGCCAAGTTTCCAGAGGGAAGGAGACCAGGGGTGCCAAGAGGGATGAATGAACAGAGAGCAGGCTCAGGAGCCAGCCCTCTCTTGCCTTGGGTGCGTCTGGGAACAAGGAACGACCCGACGGGAGAGGCGGCGACGGACTCACAACCAACCAAGGCGCACTCGGAGCAAAAGGAGAGGGAGATCAGCTTGGAATAAGAGCCATGGAGTGCAGTTCCCAGCCTGGAATAAGCCAAGAGCCACGGATAATAAGCCAATAAGCCAAGTGTCCCAGCACTGCTCGAGACAGGTTTCAGCTCCCAGAACTGACGATGATTCCTCCCGCGGCCGCGCTGCCCAGCGCCGCTGCACGTCCCGGCTGTGCTCTGGCCTGGGAATGCTCATCCAGCAGGGCTCCGGGGAACACAGGCTGCTGATTCCCAGCGGCAGGCACAGCTCTCAGCTGCCAGGCGCAGAAGGGGGTGCCAGCTCCAGCCCATGCTGAGTCCCTGACCCGCCTCGGCGCTGGCACGCTCGGGAATGCGCCGGCTGCCTCTGCCAGAGGCTGGAACGCTATAAATGGGAGACATTTGGAGAGAGAAAACATTAAGGAGCCAACTTCTAACTAGGCTGAAGTGCATCGGGCTGTGCGGGTTCTTTGCGGAGGGAGAGAGGAGGAGAGTGGTGAAGGTCTTTGATGCACTGCTGGAAAAACACCGGCTGTGCCTTCTGCAAACAGAAGGAGCCCTCATTTAATGGGAAGTGTTTCTCCTCCTCCCGAGTTCCAGGATGGGAATTCACTATTCCTGCACTTCTGCACGTGGTGTTTGAGCTCATGGCTCTGGGTGCAGCCTGGGCACAGAGGACAAAGCAGTTGCTGGAGCTGTGTAGCAGGGACCTCGCTGGAGGAAGCTGTGGGTTTTTCCCTGTCCTGCCTTTCCAAATGCCTGAGAGCGAGATCCTGCTGATTTATTTTTGTGGCAGGGCGAAACCACGAAGTTCACTGCACGCACAACTGCTCAGAATTTTGCCGAACTCCATAAACCCTGGAGAAACAAAAAAAAAAGAGAAAAAGAAATCCCCGAAGTGTTGAAATAAGATTCCTGTTACGAAAGAGCTCTTGAGAGAGCCCTGTTTACCATCCCTGCACACAGAAAAGCATCCAGCTCCTGCAGCCACAGCCTGGCTGAGCTGCCTCAGGGCTTTTCCATCAAAGAGGCCGCCCAGAGCAGGCATGACCCAGGAGAGGGGTGAATCCAGGCTGGCATTCCCACCTGGAGGAGCCCTGTGCTGCTGAGGGCACATTACTCAGCACGGCTGTTCTTCGCTCTCCACATCAGGAGGATTAAGATAACACTCACTTCACCTTTGAGAACTCCTGCCAAGAGCCTGGGTTAAATAATGGGGGAGGAGGAGGAGGAAAAAGTGGAGGAGGGAGAGAAGGAGACAGAGGAAGGCAAGCACTGAGCTCCCACTAATGGAAGCAAGAGGCTCATTTTAATTTTTCAAGCCTCCAACTGCCCGAAACAAGCTGATGAGAACAATTCCTCTTTGTGTGCCAGCTCCAGTCTTCGGAGCCCACTGAACGTGGTGGATTATTTAAAACCTCTCCGAATCCCTGAGACACCGAGTTTCCCCTGTCCCTGCCTCTGCCTGGCGCCTGTGTGCACACACCCGGCGAGGAACCCCCTCCGGAAGGACCAGTCTCCCTTCCACACGGAGATGACAGGCACAGACCTCTGCCTGCTGCCAGCTCTCTCATGGAAGTAGGCACCACTTCAACAGACTATTTATTTTTCGGTGTTCCACACAAAGCTGTTGGCCCCAGGGCCGCAGGACTCTCTCCAAGATGACACAGCTCCAGGTGGGTCAAAGCTGAGAGTTTCCAGCTAAGAACCTGCAGGATTTGTTAAACATATGGACAAACAAGAGCCCTGGGAAACACCCTGCATGCACAGACAGACAGGGGTGGGAGGGAGAGCCAGAGACAATTTTAATGTTGCTTCAAATTCTCAGTTTTTCAGTCCCTGAATCGCGCAGCGAGCACGTTGAGCCCAGCCTGTGTCGTGTCTCCAGCCCTGGCCTCAAAATTAAAGCTCTGTGCAGAGAAGCGGCCACAGAACATCACCCTGTGCTGCAGCTGGGACAAGGATTGAGGGAAAGGGTTTTGACTGCAAGGGGAAAAGCCTTGGGGTAGCCTGTCCCAACGAGGGGCACCCCTGAAACGTGCCAGGATAGAGAACAACACAAGATGGAAAAAGCCTGGCAGTGACTCCTGGGCAAGAAGTCCTAATTCATATGAGGAACGGCTGAGGGAATTGAGGGTGTTCNTTGGCAGGGGCTGCCCAGGGAGGTTTGGAGTGCCCATCCCTGGAGGTGTCCAAGGAAGGGCTGGAGGTGGCACTCAGTGCTCTGGGCTGGGGACAAGGTGGGGATGGGGCACAGCTTGGACTCGATGGTCTCAGAGATCTTTTCCAACCTCAGTGATCCTGGGATTCTGAGAATGTGGCTGCAGCCAAAAGGCAGAGGATGCCGAGGACATGGAGTGGGGCTCCATGGGGGGCTGGCAAGAGCAGGAAAGGTGTAAAAGGGTTGGATTTGGGATGTTTTAGGAGTGCAGCAAGACAGCAGTGGCTCTCGGTCACATGAAGACCTGAAGTGACTGCCAGCCGTGCCTGATGAGCTCAGGATGACAAAGGGGGGAAAAAATGTTTCTTTTTTGAGGTTTCTACAAGAAACCACAAGAGACCAGCCAGAATCTGTTCTCTAACCAGCAGTGCCACTCCTTGCAGCCAACGGTGTCAAGAGGATCCTTGCAAGGAACTAATCAGGCTCCTCCCGAGCGGTGCACCCCACACGATCCAAGGGAGCCCCGCAGTCACTGCACGGATTTTCCACTTCTGGAAGCATCTCCCAGGCAGGATCAGACCCTGATCCTCCCCCTCTGCCCACCACAGAAGCCACTCCCATGTCTGATCACGGCCTTCCATGCCAGCTGACACTCTCAGCATCCCTGCCAGCCCCAGTTAGTGTCCTGGATACAGCTGGCATCCCTGCAAGCATCAATCCCATTCCCTTTCTTTCTTAGGAACAGCATCCATCTGCTCCCAACAGCTCACATCTGGAGCAGTGAGTGCTGTGAAAGAGCCTCAGTCCTCTTTGAAGGAAATTATTCCTCCAGCCAAGAGATTTATGCAGAACTGAATTTAATACTTGGAGTTACAAATTTACTACAAACCCTGCAGTTACACCACGTTTCGAACTTCAGAATTCCGGTTTTATCTTCCTTCATTCCTAAAAGGCTGCTCTCAAGTAAATTGCCATGTGACAGAAAACATTCATGGAGAAAACAAGGAGGAGAGGCAGAGGATCTGCACAGCAAAACCCCTCCTGAGCACTGCCCAGGTCGCTGAGCTCCTGCAAAGAGCAGGAGGTGGAGTTGATCCTCAGCTTAAGAATTCTCATCCCAGTTTCAGCGCCTGGAATCCTGACCCCAGAGCAGGAAAGGGCAAAACCTGAGCACTTCCCAAGGGATGGGAGCCACCACTTCACCTGCTTAAACTGCTGGCCTGGGTCCAGGAGGAAGCAGCCAGTGCCTCGTGCTGAGCTCAGTCCAGGAGGGAGCGTTGGTCACCAGCCTCCAGAGGAGGTGACAGCCTCCTGTGTGACAGTGACAGGCCCCCGGTGTGGCCCAAGGAATGGAAAGAGGTGATTAGGGAAAAAGAGGAGGTCCTGCCACCCTTGGAAGAGAAAGGCAGAGTGGTGCTCAGAAAGGCTGCTGCAGCCATGAGCTGGAAACCTGGAATTCTGCAGGAGAGGGTCAGGCTTGGGTACCGAGGACAGGAAAGGGAAGAACTCTGCACGTCCACAGTGCCCAGGCAAAGCCTCAAATGCTCCTGGCTGGAACCTGTGGCATCAGTGTGGCCAGCAAGGTGGCTTCTGACACTCCTCATTCCAGCAGCTGCTCTGATGTCTCCAAGGCAGAGGAATTTCCCCAAGGAAAGGGTGCTCAGGCCTTGGCAGAGGCTGCCCAGGGAGGTTTGGAGTGCCCATCCCTGGAGGTGCCCAAGGAATTCCTGGAGGTGGCACTCAGTGCTCTGGGCTGGGGACAAGGTGGGGATGGGGCACAGCTTGGACTCTGATCTCGGAGCTCTTTTCCAGCCTCGAGGATTCTGTGGAGTGGGAGTCCAGCAGACTCCAGGCTTCCCTCCTGGTTCAGTGTGTGTTTGGAGTGTCCTTCCTGCCTGGCTGGGGAGGGGAGGACGCTTTGCCCCGTGGCTCCGCTGTCAGCGCCGAGTGTGCTCGTGTTTTCCTTGGCCCTGCTCCTGAAATAATTGTTCGGCCACAATGGAAGGTGACAAGTGATTCAGCTGTGAATTCCCCACTGGGAATATCAGGAGAAACTCCCCAGCCCAGGCTCAGCCCCACCAAGCTCCTCTCTCCCACTCGGATCCGGAAGCTCCCATGTCCCTGCCAAGGAACAGCCACTGACGGCCAAGGAGGGTGCACCAGCCTTCCCCCAAACGCACCACAGCTGCTCTTGAACAAACAAACCCCGCTCAGCCTCCGCCAGGAGCACGGGGAGTGCAGCCAGAACCACTGGGAACACCGACACCAAACGAACAAATACCCCGACCCAAACGTGCGTGTACTGGGATTGCTCCAGGCTGTCAGGATGGGTAAGTCTGGATGGATTTTCCCTGGATAACACGAGAGACAGATTCTTGACACAGAGATCACCTGCGACTCAAGTTTCCAGTTCTTCCTCCAGCACATCAAAAAGATCATCAGGACTGGACCTAGGAGAAATATTTTCCCCTCTTGCTGTTTTCAGAAGCAGCTGAACCGTTTCAGTCCCTCACTGATTTTGTGGGGGGTTGTGTGGAATTTTTTCTTTCTTTTTTTTAAATAACCAGAGGCACGAATCATTTCCAGCACGGAAAATTTCTGCCTAAAGAGCTAAAATTGGCATGGAATCATCCGAGAGTCACACAAGAAAGGCCTCCAGCAATGGCAACAGTCAGTGCTACCAAGCCTACCTAGAGCATTTTTTTCCACTGTGCTCAGAGGATCTGTTTCACTCCTCGCCTCTCAATCCAATTTCCACTGTCCCGCACCACAAGTTTAAAATAAGGACACCAGGAAGCATGTGTGATAAGGGGGAAGGAAGGGGAAAACCACAGCTTCTTTCATTCTTTCAACAGAGCCAAAAAGGAGTGGCTGTTGGGGTTTTTTTTAAGAAAAAGCTGCAGGGAATGGCGAAGGGGGGAGACGTTTGCTTTAAACTTCCCCACCTCCACCATGATATACACATACATATATATATATATAAAATATATGTATTTACAAAGTATCTCTGCTTCTAGAGGTGCTCCAGGGTGTTTTGCAGAGCCTCTGGCTCCAGTGATGATGTTTTCCATCTCAGGAGCGTGCACAGCTCCAGCCAGGATGGAGGGGAGGGGATGGAGGGAGGGAGAGGGAGGACAGCCACGATTCCCCACATTCCTTCCCCAGCCCAGGGACACAGCCCAGCTGGAGGCACAAAACCCCCAAAAGGCAGTGCCCCCCTTGCAGCAGACAATGGAATGAGCTCGGCCACCACCTTGGAGCACCGGAGAAGACGAGATGCTGCAGAGAAGGAAGCACGAGTTCCATTTCCTTCCAGCCCTGGCGGCTGCCCAACAGCTGTTCCTTGTTTATTTACTTTCGTATTTCCTTGGTTACACAGGCAGCTGCGCACAGCTTAACCCCTGCCTGGGCCACCCTACCTGGGGCTGGGTGACAGCAGCGCAGGGCAGGGACACCCAGGGTGCTGCCAAAGCTGGTGAGCTCACGGTCACAGCCACAGCTCTGCCGAAGTGACCCTGCTGGGCACGGGACAGGGCACCAGTGCTGCGAGCGAGCAGCATCTGCCCCGATCCCAGACTTCGGAGGAGCCAGCTGAACCTGGGAAAGCCATCTGCATTCCCAGGGGCTCGCTCTGCTGGGCAGGCTGTAATTTCAGCAGCGTGTTTGTGTCTGCACGCTGAGGTCTCAGGAAAGGCTTTCTCCTTCCCCTTTGGAACGCAGCCCACAGCGATGCTCGGCCTCACGTGAGAGGGTTCTGGGGGCAGAGGGTGCCCAGCTCCCCCCCGGTGCCACAAACAGCCCAGGAAGGGCATTCCAGTGGCCCCTCTGGCAGCTGCTGCCAGTCCAGAGATCCCTTCGTGCATTTTCTTCTCTCCTCTGCGCAGAGCCTGTTCCAGCAGCTCGGTTTGTGCTTTGGCTCATGAAGCCCAGCCAGACCCCTTGGCTCCTCTCCACCAAGGAGGAGGTGGAAAACACCCTTTGCCTGCTCACCCAGAACACTGGTTTGGGTTTTCTGCAGCCCAGCCTGTCCCAATTGCCTTTCCAGCCTCCTCCCTCCCGCTTCCACTCTCCTCCTGCCTCCCTCCTGCACCTCACAGAACCATGGAATGGCCTGGGTTGGAAGGGACCTCACAGATCATTTAGTTCCAACCCCTGCCATGGGCAGGGACACTTTCTACCACACCAGCGTGCCCAGAGCTCCATCCAGCCTCTTCTTGGGCACTGCCAGGGATCCAGGGGCAGCCACAGCTTCTCTGGGCGCCCTGTGCCAGGGCCTCCCCACCCTCACAGGGAGGAATTTTTTCCCCGATACCTGATCTAAACCCGCTCTCTCAGTCTGAAGCCATCCCCCCTTGTCCTGTCACTTCATGCTGTTGTAAAAAATCCCTCTCCTTCTTTCTTGTTGGCTCCTCCAGGTACCAAAGCAGCTGCTGCCAGCTGCCCTCTGGGCTGGCAGGGGGAGCGGGCACTTCCCCGGGCCCTGCTCCAGGGAATCAAGTTGTTTTCCAGTGGCAGCCCCGGTTTGCTGCGACAGCAGCTGGGGAAGCCACAGGAATGGAATTTGGACCTAACTCTAACAAAATCCTCCCCCAAAGCAAACAAACCCCCCCAATAAAACCCCCACCAACTGCACAGATAAAGCAGAACCCAGCAGCTCAGGTGACCTCAGCCTTTCATCCTCCCCAGCCCAAGCCCCAGGAACTGGAGGATTCCCCACCTGCAGGTCGAAGAACTTGCTGTACCGCCGGTAAATGACCTCTGTGGCTCCGTTGGACCAGGTGACCTTGATGATGTAGACCTGGAGGGGACAGAGGGACAAATCAGAGAGGGGGCACCCAAAAAAATCCCCACCACAACCCAAAAAGCTGCCAGTGCAGCCCCCACGGCTGGGTGACAACCGTGGGAACACTTCAGATCACTTCAGCAACACCACAACAGAGGCAAGCCTAAATTATTAAGCCCCACTGCCACAGTTTAACCAAATGTTTATTTCTAGGGGTGAACGGAGCTCTGTGGCCCTAAAGAGGGGCACACATTGAATGTGAAATGGCACTTCAGTGTAAAAACCCAGCACAAATCCCTCCAGACACAGGAGTTTATAACTAAACCTTGGATATCCCATCCACAGTTGCAGATGTTGAGATCCCAGGGCAGCACCTGCACCAGCCTGGCCCCTGGGACTGCAAGAGCTCAAGCCCCCAGGGCTTGAAACTCCTCCTGTTTGGGTTTGGGTTTCCTACACTTGCTGGGGTGCAAATCACCCTCCTGATCCTTAAAATGCCCCACAATCAACCCCGCCCGTTGCAGGTTATTCACAGACCCCATGACCAGGCTTTAACTGGTGATGAATGCAAAACAAAACACCAAACCCAGCCCATTTCATCATTAATTCTTCCGCGAAGGACGAATCACAGAATGAGGCAATTACTGCTCTGATGTCCTCCCTTGTTTTTCACAGAGAGCAGAGATAACCCTTGATGAGGTGCCAGTGTAACACCCAAGTGATACAGATCTCACATTGATAACAGATGGACTGAGCAGAACCAAGAGTATTTTTTTTTCCTCCTAACTCGCGTGCTTATTTCCACCAGAAATTCAAGTATCAGTTCCCTGAAGAAGGAAGAAAACATTCAGAAGCCCAGGTGAATGGACCTGCCGGCAAAATCAAGCATGAAGGCTCTTAAATGCTGATGTTTTAGTACTGAAAACAGAATCCCTCAGGAGTTTCACAAGGTTCTCCCCACTGAGATGCCCGTTTTTCCAGGTTCTGGAATGTGACCAACATCCAAGCTCAAACCCCAGGAGTCTCACGTGGATAGCACAACACGCAATTATTTGAGTTTATCAAACCTACTCCAATCCTGTCCTGAAAATCTACCTCAGATCTCACTCTGCTGCTCAGAGGGCTGACACACCCTGAGCCACCGAGGTGAGGACACTCCTGAGGGGGGACAAACTCTTCCCAGTGGAATCACTTCCAAATTAAGGCAGAAAACGAGGCAGCAAGAGGGATCAAGTTCTTATTGCCAAAATAAAGAACTGCCCTGCTTTCAAACCAGGAATTCAAAGTCCGCTTTTGTTGAACTTGGGTTGGAAGGGACCTTAAAGCTCATCCAGTGCCACCCCTGCCATGGGCAGGAACACCTTCCACTGTCCCAGGCTGCTCCAACCCCATCCAGCCTGGCCTGGGACACTTCCAGGGATCCAGGGGCAGCCCCAGCTTCTCCGGGCACCCTGTGGTGCTTCTTCCTCACCACCCTCACAGGGGACATCCCTTCCCAATATCCCATCTAAACCCACTCTCTCAGCCTGAAGCCATTCCCTGCTCTGCTTTCCTTCACAAACTCTGATTTGGAGATGCAGGACCTGCACTTCCTCCGTATTAACACGGGGAAGGACAGACGGATTCTCCAAGACAACATCTGCTCCAGCTGCGGAGGCCTGGAAGGACCACGCTGTGCTCCAGGGGAGGCAGCACCCTAGCAGCAAACCAAGGGTTAACCTGATGTTAACACACGCTCAGACTCCTTTACCCTCTCCCCAGGACTTGCTGCTGGGCCAGCATGAGCTCATGTGGGCTGGAAGCTCAGCTGATATCCCAGTTTTCTTACCAGTCCACAGCACTCCT
The DNA here is from genome assembly GCA_013397725.1 of Rhagologus leucostigma. Classification (NCBI taxonomy): domain Eukaryota; kingdom Metazoa; phylum Chordata; class Aves; order Passeriformes; genus Rhagologus; species Rhagologus leucostigma. The sequence goes on along the minus strand of VZTD01004942.1, from coordinate 870,132 downwards.
CGGGTTATATCACCGCTGGCCGCCTGCCTGGAGAGAGCCTTCCACTGGGGCAGCGGGAGGAGCCAACTTTTCCTCGTTGTTTATTCCTATCCTGCCTTTATTTGGAGTCAACAGCTTATTAGACTGGGATTTTAATCAGGATGTGGATACACTCGAGCCAAAATAATTCAGAGCTCTTCAGGGCGATAAAGCCACGAGGTCTGAGGGCACACCAGGCTTCCTTGTGCCCTTTGCAGCCGAGGGAAGGAGCGTTTCTCCTCAGCGATGAGCTCACGGCTGTTTGGCTGGAAGGCAGATCTCCCAGGAGTCAGGAGAGCAGTTTCTTGCACATCCCCTTCCAGCAGCACAGAGGTCTCCAGGGTTATCTCCTCAACCTACTTACGGAAGGCAGAGAAGATGGGGAAGCCCGCAGGAACGGGAGCTCCTCAGGATCCGTAAAACCTGCGGAAAGCCAACTTCCTCTCTCCTTGTGGATATTCCTCGTCCTTCCCACAGCCCCTTCCCACCAGATCTTGGTCTCTGCCAATACCTGATCCAGTCCCTGCTGTCCCAGGGATAAAAAAACCACCAGAAAACACAATTCCAGTGCTCTCCTCACCTAACAACGACAGTGCAGGTTTGGAAAGGTCTGAACAGTGCCCTCAGCCACCCAGCGAGGGTTTCCAGAGGGGCTGGACATGAGGCACCAAGCTCCTGCAGACCCACAAATCCCTTCCTCAGGTGCTTTTGGAAGACACTTTCACTGATCAAACAGCTTTAAAAACACTGCACTTGGTCTGAAGTTTCCCCTCCTGGCCTGGCACTGCACCATGTCCTGCCAGGAGCAGCCACCATGAAGCAGCAACCTAAATAAACAAATTTTGTCCCAATAGGAGCCACCCCATCAGCTGCCCCCTCAGCCCTGAGCCCTGCGGAGGCTGCTCCGAGAAAAGGCTTTTTCCCAGCCCATGTGGAAGCAGTTATTCCATGGGTCTTGTCCAGCTCTGATCTCCACGGCCCTTCAGAGCAATCCCGCGGAGAAACCACCTGCAGGGCTTTTCCGTGGAGAGGGGATCTCCCAGGGCTGCAGCTGGCACAGCTCTGGGATGTGGGGCTGGCACTTGGATCCTGCTCCAGCGATTCCTGAGGGATGGGAGAGCCGAGGGGATGGCAGGGAGGGCTGGCCGGATCCAGGCAGGGGGCTCTGGGCTGGGCCCCCGGCCAAAACCAACAGCTGAGCCGTCCAAATCCCAAATATCCAAATAGCTACAGCCCTTCCCGGGCCAGCTGCGGGGTCTGCACCAGGGAAGGGAAGGAGCTGAGTGAATGAAAGCCAGGAATGGCGGCTCCCCTTCCTCCCTCCCTCCGGAAAGGACGCCTGACCCTTCTCCCACCCCTGGGAGCCTCCAGTCCTGGGAGGTACAGAAGCCCCAGGGACAATTTTTGAGGTGTGGGTGCATCTTGTTTAATGCCAGGCCACAGGAGCGTTTCTCACGAACACCAAACCCTCTCCGTGCTCCCATCCCTTGGAGGGCAGGAATGGAACAGATCCTTCCCAGAAAATGGAAACTTGCAGGTGCAAAAGGCCGAACACAACAGACTCCACTGGGATCGGGCTCCCAAACTCCTTGGGATTCCCAAACTCCCTACATTACAAGGAAATGGTCACAAACCAACTCCTTCAAAATGCCCAGTTGAGACGTGTGACATCAACCACTGCCCAAGGTTCTCCTTGGTCACTAAATGCCCTAAATGGAAATAGAACATGGAAAAAGGCCCAGGGGATCCTGCAGCCTTCCCAGTGGGCACCACGAGCTTGGTCCCCTCCATCATCACCCAGCACCCGTCACTGCTGTCCCCTCCCCAGCACCTCTCTCAGAGGGAGAACGGGCCAGTGGAAAACGGGGCTGAAAACCTTTGGATGGGAAGTGTCAGAAGGATGGCAGCTTGCTACACGAAGTGCTCGTGGCACCCGGCCAACCGTGCCAGAGCTGCCAGAGGGAGCTGCCCGGCAGCCGGGGTGGCAGCCAGGGCTCCCGGGGGGAACACGCTGGCAGCTCCCGGCAGGAGAGAGCCACAGGGAGATCCAGGACATCCCTCCTGGGCAGGAGGGCAGCCCAGGCAGCGAGAGAGCTCCTGGGAGGCTTCAGGAGCCAGCTCAGACACATCCAGAGCCATGGGAGTCACGGGGACAGAGGGGATGAGAAGCCAGTGCGAATCTGAAAAGGGCAGCCAGAGATTTCATTGTTTTTCTCGCTTTTCCTCTTGAAGAAATGAAGCAGCAAGCCCCGGGAGCAGTCAGCCACCAGAAGTGTTTTTGCAGGGGCTGCTGGAAAGCCCTGGTGCTGCACACAGCAGTGGCTCCTGCTGACTTCCACTGCTCAGAGGGACCCAGGGCTCCGGAGCCATTCCCAAATCCTCGGTCTTGCTCTTCCCGAAGAGGCACGAAGTCCCACACAAGAGCACGGGGAGGGAGAGGAGCTGATTCAAACTGCTGACTCGAGGCAAGGAAATTAAGAACAGATACTGGAAAAAAAATAAAACAACAGAACCAGTTCCCCGTTCTTAAACACGAGGCCGTGTGACCTCGCAGAAGAATCACTTCTGGACTCCTTGCATAAACACACCAGGACAAGCTGGGAAGCAGCCTGGGCTGCTTAAATGGGAGCAGGAAAAAGGCAGAGTGAGGCTGAGGAAAACCTAGAGCTGCAGTTTCGGCCTCTCTCCTCCTACAGGAGTTTCCCAAAGTTTTGCACGGAGACTTGCAAGGCATCCTGGCTGGGGGGGACACGCAGAAAGCCCACACAGGGATGGCAGCTGCCTGGGGACTCTGCCTGGCACCCAGGCAGCAGGGCCACCCCACGCTCAGCACCATGCAGCTCAGCCATCCCGAGGGCAGCTCTCCTGGCACGGCACAGCCTGCCCTGGCGGCTCTGCAGCCATCCCGGAGCTTCCCTGGCATCCCTGTGCCCAGAGCTCCTGCACGCAGCCATGGGCAGGGTGGAAAGAAGTGCCGTGGTCACTTGGAAAGACACCTCCACGGGAATGCAGGGACACCAGAGGAAGTCCCCAGCCTCCAGCAGAGCTCCTGCAGCAGCTCCAGACATAACAGCCTCCAGCGGGGGCAGAGCTGTCTGCAGAGCTGTTTCCAAAGGCTTGGAGCCTGTGTGGTCTCGGGTCCAGGGGGGACTCTGCACAATAAACCTCTCTGTGGAAAACTCCACATATTTAAAGCATCTTTCACCAGCAAAGGGGGAAAGCATCAGTCAAAAGCATCAGGCTTTTGATTTCACCCACGCTACCCGGACCCTGAAACGAGGGGAGATGTGAGAGCCTCACCCTCCCTTCGGCCACCGCACGAGAAACCCAAAGGGGCAGAGAAACTGAAGGAGCTGAGCAATCCAGCCAAGCCAGAGTGGGTTTAATATGGAAAAGGGAGTGGGAAATTGTAAGAGGAAAAGGAAAAAAAAAAAAAAAAAAAAAGGAGGGAGGTGGCTGGAAACAAAGAAAGTTCTTGGCACCACGCTGCTGTGCTTGGCCCCTCTCCATCAGCCTTCGCTGCGGCAGGCTGCGGGGCTGGGCAGGGGAGATGGGGGCTCCTGTGCCATGGGATGCCACAGCTCGGAGCAGGAGAGGGAGAGCCGGCCCCCAGCTCAGCGAGCAGAGAGCTTGTGAGCCCCTCGCTGCTGCGTTGTGGCTGGGCAACTGGGAGAAGGGTGCCGGGGGAAGGTGTGGAGGAGGCATTCCAGCTACAGGGCACCAGGGAGGCTGCCCTGGGCCCTCTGGCAAAGGGGAGGCAGAAGCAGCAGGGCACACACGAGGCTGTGCCAAGGGCAGGGACCCCAAGGAGAACCCAGCGGGGCCAGCTCGGACCCCTCAGTCACGCAACAAACGCACCCGCCCGCCTGGCCCCGCTCACACTGAAGGTCGCACGTATGGATTCTTCTGTTTCCTATTTCCCACTGCGGCACGAAACGGCCGGAAGACAGAGATACCCTCCAAAGCCGAGCTGTGGGGGATCAAGGTCAGAGAGCTGGGAGCAGGCAGAGGCCAGGGATGGCCCCAGTGCTGCGGCTCACTGCTGGAATCGAGTGCGAGCATCAGCTTCCCACACGGAGCCGCTCCCGCCTCGTGGGCCGGGCTGGATTTGGCCCTTCCACATTCAAGGTTTTCAGCAGCCTTGAGTAACGTGACTGGGGAAGAAAGACATAGGAGAGTTTGAGTGCTGGTTTTCATCCACAAAGCTAAGAGTGCTCCATTAAACCCCAACTCTGCCGAGAGGTGAGGAAGAAAGACTGGTGGGCTCTGGGGAGCAGAGCAGGGCCAGGCACGAGGACAGGGCAAAATTCCTACCAAACTCCCTGCCTGTGGCCTGCCTCGCCGGGACAGCATCATCCAGCTGGCAGGAAACGGGATGAGGCAAGGCACAACCACAGGATACAGCAGCAAAACACCACTGAGGATGCTGAGAAAGCCCTCAAACCTTTAGAGGCCACCAAGAGTCAGACTGCAGCTTCCCCCTGGCTCTCTTTCACTCCTAGTTTGGTTATCTGGGGACACGACGCTGCATAGATTTCACACTATTCATGGCAACCTCCTCCTGCCTCACTCAGCTCCTCCGGCTGCCCACAGGACATTCCCGCCATACCAAGGGCATGGTCACCCTTCCCAGGGAGACAGCACAGGGGGAGTCATCCCCTGATGCCCCTTTGAAGCCAGAATGATTCACAAGGGCAGAAATAACACCGAAAATCCGCGGGAATAACTCAGCTGTACCAGGTGACACCGTGCCAGGTGCCCACCAAGCTCTGCTCCAGCTGGGCAACCAGAGGACCACAAAGCACAGTCCACGGGGCACGTGTTCCTCAGAAACACCTTCAGCTCTAGAAATGTGAGGCACTAAAGAACCGTTGGAGCGGCAGATTGGCAGCTCTGTCCTCCTGTCATTCAAACACCCTTCTCTTATCACTCCATAATCAATTCCAGATAAGAAATGGGGTTGGGCTGGACGAGGAATGAAACCACAAATGGCCTCACCACGACACGGAACAGAAAGCCCTAACCCCAACCTCCCATCACGTTCACAGATCCCACATCAAAAATATAACACCTTCACTTTCTGAACGTGGTTCTCCTCAAATTTGTTTTAAAATACCTGCAGATGCCATCAGCCAGATTCCACCACGCACTGTTAATTACTTCCACAATGAAGCAGCCACAAATGAGGGCTTCACCTTGTTTAAAGTTTTGCCATCTTGTTCCCTGGTTTTGCAAAATAAATGCCGCACGCTTCTTTTAAATTTCCCTTTTCAGGGCTACACGGAGGCTGGGAATGGAAGTCCTGTGAGACTTTCCCGGAAAACTAACCCACCCAAACAGCACGCTGCTCTCTCTTTCCTGCTGAATGGATGTACAGGATTTTGGATGGCGCTCCAGAACAACTGTTTAAACCTGTGTAAGTACGGAAACGTTCCTGGTAGGCAGAAATGGAGATGGGATTCAGTGGCACTGCTGGTAACACATACAAACACACACATTGCAGCTGTATCAAAACAAAATATCCTGAAGCTTGCCCAAGGGAAAGAAAACCACCCAAATCTGGATTTAGTAGGAAAAAGCTTTATTTTAGGGCTTCTACTCGAGAATAACAAACACAATACTATAAAAAGGTCCCGCGTGAAGTCCTTTAAAGGAAAATCCACTCTGTTTCAACTATGGCTTTGTTCTGGGTCTTTTCTGAATACACATTCGTTTATCAGAGACTTGGCCAGACCAGAGAAATGACAGTCTGCTGCTCTGTCTCTCACAATGATTATTTTTAAGCTTTACTCTTGGACTTTGCCTTCTCGGATTTGTAGGACGGCCCCGGAGCCCTTGCCGGCAGCATCGCTGGGCTGTGATCACACATAGGATCGGGTGGGAAATGTTACTGAAAATGCTACCTCAGCCACTGCCCGCAGGATGGAGTCCCCTTTTCACTCGGATAATGGGCTGCCATCAGCCAGAGCATCCTGCAACAAACACCTGCACAAGGATTTCTCACTGCCTCAGGTAATGCCCATGAAAAAAAGCCTAAAAACACAAGTGGAGTTTGAGGGCTGCGCTTGGGTCCCCAGCTGAACTCCGACACTCAGCTCAGCACCTGTACCCAGCTACCTGAACCCTGCCCAGCACCTTACTGGGTCCTTGCCCTGCAGTTTGGGGAAATTTTGTGCCTCCTGCTTCATAGCGGAGCTGCGAAAAACCAGCTTTTTGTCTCAGGCAACGCAATTCTTTTTGTATCAGCTACCCAGGTGAAAGGCAAACCACAGCAGCCCGAATAGAGCCAGCCCTCCCCACCGCAGGTGTAACGAGGACTTTGGAACACCGGCTTGATCTCACTTTTCTGGGAAAGTGGAAACTTTGTGCTGTGGCCTCACCACGAGCAACACAAGCGCGCCTTTGTGCAGCAAAGAGAAGCCTCTGGAGGATGCAGAGGAGCCCGAGCAGGGCAGCTCATCACAGAAGCAACAGGAGGAAAAGCCAGCATGGTCCTCCAGCCTCTCCAGGGACAGGAGAGCTGCCTCAGGGGTGGAGCAGAGCACATCTGTGCTCACAGGGAGAAGGCAGAGGGCAAAGGTTTTACACGGACACTTTGTGGTCGCCTCGGATTCGCGCTGTGCCAGCAGCCACTGTCTACAGATGATTCAGCCATGATCTGCTGCCTCTCCCTCTCTTTGCAGGAGGAGGAAGGGGAAAAAAAAAAAAGGTTTTGGTTTCATATAATTAACCGGCTTTGTGAATCCGCCTGCTTCTATTGATTCCTCCAGCAAGGCGAGCGTTCCCATTCACTCCAGCGCTGCTCGGGGGAGGCAGCTGCCTGCAGGCTGCCGGCCCCTCCCTGGGCTCAGCCCTCCGCGAGCCACGCTGGCTCCCGCTGCTGGATTTCGGTCCAAGACAAGTCCAGGGAAAGGCCGGAGGAAGAGGGATCCGCCGAGGAGGCCGAACGGCCGGGCTGCGCAGCTGACACGGACCGCGAGCAGCCGCCTTCTCCCACCGCTCCCGGAGCTCCGGTGTCCCCACTCACGGCCCCGCCATCCAGCTCTCTGCTCAGAAAACATCGCCGTCCCAGTTTCCCAGCCTCACAGGGATTATTTGTGCTATGCCCAACTCCACCCGACTCTCCGCGGCGGGCGGAGGGCGAGCAGGGACAGCGCACAAAGCAGATGGTGTGCGGCGCTCGGGGTGCGTGTCCCGGCCGCGGGGACACCGCTCCTGAGGGGCACGGGAGGGGCTGAGGGGACAGCAGAGGAGCTGCCTCAAGCCATCCCAGCCCGGCCTCGTGCCGGGACCTGACGGCGAAGCCCCGGATCCGCCAAGACAAACAGCAGCGCACAAAGCTCCGCACGTACGCGCTGCTCCGGAGCGGGGCACGGCACGGCCGCGATGAGTAAAGCCGGGGTGGACACGGCAGGGAAAGGGCACATCTGGAGCCGGCGCCAGGCTCAGCCAGGGCTGATAAAGCTCCAGGCCAGGGCAGCAGGAAGGAGGGGTGATAAGGGGGTGGGTGGCAGCAGCCACGCCACATCCCTGATGCAGGGAGAGACCCCTCTGCCCTCCCCTGCTGGAGCTGGCTGCCCTCGGCTTTCCTCCAATTGTTGCTCAATGCCACGAACCCGCCGAGGGGACCTGGAGAAGCCCTTGATCTCCCAAGAGCTCTGAAACCCTGGCTCTTGTGGCAAGAGACTCCAGGCAGAGCAGACACCACATCTGCACAGCGCGAATGTGCCACGAACAGTGAGTGTGTCACTGGGTCACCCCGCTCTACGGCAAAACGGGAAGAACATTTTGGTCTTTGTTTTACGGCTGTTGCCAGGATTCACCCACAAAGCTCTCCACGGGTGCCTGGAAGCACACTAAAGTTTAAATCATTTAAAAACAAAAAGGGGAAAAAAAAAGGGGAAAAAAAAAAAAAAGAGAAAACCACCTTCAAAAAATAGAGAAACCCACAACAGTTTGGAAGATGCCCCGGAGCACGCAGGAAGACGCTGGGCAGGATGCAGGGAACACGAGAGATCCTTCCTAGGGACCGAGCACTATCCAGGGAGCAGAAAGCAGGAGCCGGGGTGGTCCCTTGCCTCGGGACTCTGCGACCAACAGGTCCCACGGCCCCGGTGCCAAGCCACTGTCGCGGGGACGCTTTCGCCGCGGTGCCCGTGGCCGCTGCCCGGTGCGCGCAACCCCCGCCCGCATCCCCCGGGCAGCCCCCGCGGGTCCGCACCGGGAGCGGGGTCTGGGGGGAAGCGGCGGAGCATCCCCACGCCGGCAGGGGGGCACCGCGGGACCCCCCACGGGACACGCGTGAGAGGCACCCCCGGCAGCGCTGCCGCCCTCCTCCTCCTCCTCCTCCGTCCTCCCTTCCCGGAGCTCCGCGCGGGAGCGGGGCCGGCAGCGCCCGGCCTTTGTTCGCCCAGGGCCGGGCTGGGGCACTCACATAGTGCTTGTTGGGGATGCGCCGCTTCTGCACGTCCAGCACCTTCACCTCGGCGATGCTTCGCCTGGGCATCG
>VZTD01004942.1:821505-861581 GCA_013397725.1 Rhagologus leucostigma | reverse complement strand
GGCCTATCCCGGCCGGCGGGGCGGCCCCACCGCCGCCCGCTTAAAGGGGCGGCCGGCACCGAGCTTCCCCCGGTGCGTCCGCTCCGCGTCCGAGCTCAGCGCTGGAGGAGAGGAGTGTTTCAGAGGGCGCAGCGCCCGCCGGTCCCTCCCGGGGAGGGGTCCCGGCTTGCCCCGCTTGCCGGTGCGTGCGCTCCATCACCCCGTGCTGGGTCTGCACCCCGCTCTTGTCCCGTCACAGCAGCCCCCCAAAGCGGCCGTGGGTTGGCCGGCAGCAGCCGCAGCCCTGAAGGATGCAGGAGATGAGCAGGGAAAGGTCTGTCTCGGTCAGACGGGCAGAGCTGCCTTGGCCGGGACAAGGCCGCATACCTGCGTGGAGAGACTGTGTGCAAGGGCGTGTGGGGACAGGACCAGGGGGAATGGCTCTGGACTGAGAGTAGGTTAAGATTAGATATCACGAAGGAATTCTTCACCGTGAGCGTGGTGAGGCACTGGCACAGGTTGTCCAGGCAAGTTCCATCTCTGGAAGTGTCCGAGGCCAGGTTGGGTGGGGCTTGGAGCAACCTGCTCTAGTGGAAGGTGTCCCTGCCCATGGAATGGGACGATCTTTAAGGTCCCTTCCAACCCAGACCATTCCATGATTCCATCCCTGTGAGCCAGGAGCTGACCCACTGCACCCACCCCTCCTCCTGGCAGCCCCGCCTCGTGCCACACTCTGTGTCCAGCTGTGCCCCTGTGCCAGCAGAGGAGCCAGCGCAGTGACCAGGCACTTCTCTACGTCAGCACTTACCCACGGCCTCCGTCTTCCCAGCAGCTCCTCAACACGTGGCATAACCACAGCTCTCTCCCCCGTTGGGCTTTTAATTACATTATAAAGTTACTCAAGGCTTACACTGGCAGGTCATTAGTTTTCCTATGAATTTAATTTAATCATAAACAACTCATCTCACTCCTTAGCGGCTCCTTAAATGTGGCTCTTTTTAATACTGTTAACTTTGCTACAGCCACCCCAGAGAATTAACGGAGGTGCAGGCAGGTTGCCAGTGCTTTACTGCCCCTCCCCAAGGGCTCGTCTTCATCCTCCTCCCCCTCAGCAAAGCCCCAGACCACAGTGCCCCTGCAGAGGTGGCTGCAGGAAGGTTGCTGGGTTGTCTGAAGGGGACATCAGGCCACTGGTGACCTCCCTGTGCAGGCTGGGGTGCAGACACAGCGCTGGGTTACTTGTGGACCAGCTGCACATCACCCCTGCCCCAGCCATCGCTCCTCGGTCACGTTTCGAAGGCAGGAGGACGTGGAGATGACCTGTGGAATCCTCCCTCCCTTCTGTTGTTCTGACATTCATGTGGGATGCTGGGGCTGGACCTGCAAGTGCTCATCAAGAGCCTGGGATAGCACCAACATCTGGAAGTGCAGCTTCAGATGTTGCGTGGAGTGCCCAGGCTGGAGCAGAATTTTACTGGTTTTAAAAACCCTGAAAGATGCACAAACCCTCCAAAGGATGGTGAGGAAAACATCCAAAGCAGCTGGTGAGAGAGGGAGTGTACGCTGAGATGTGGAGCAAAGGAGAAAGCGGATTAAGAGAGGAATGAAACAATTTCTGGTCTTCACATGCTGAAAAGAAAAATGAAGGTACAGAAGCACTTCAGCATCAGCATGGCCTTCCCCCCTGAGCTGCTGAAGGGATTCCATCACTCCTGGCCCCAGCAGCACCAGGCACTGGCTGGCAGCTAATGAGCACCCAGGAACGAGCAGGGCTTGCAGAGAATCACGGCTCAGGCTGCAAAATGGCTCCTGTGTTTAATTAACAAGTCTAATGAGGGCTGTTGAGAGGAGAGTGGCTCTGCATGCTGACCAGATCACCTCCCCAGGGAGAAACGCTGGGAAGCTCTGTGGAGAGGCAGAGCCTGCCTCGGGCTCTGCTGTGCCTTGGTCATTTATCAAGGGAACTGTCAAGGATTTACTAAAGGAGCCCAAACCAGGAGCTTGTGAGTGACCTGGGAGTCCTGTGCCCGGCCCACGCTCCGGGGATGCTGTGCAGGAGAGCAGAGATGTGCCAGCCGCACGTCCCACAAAAAGTTTGGGTGGTACAGGTGCAACTGAGGGGAGTTTCAGGATTAACAAGTCATCCCCTGCTGCCCTAACAAGAGGCCGAAGCATCCTTAAGCCAAATAAAATAAAATAACTATAATAAAATAACTACACCGGAGAGGTCACGACCTATACAAGCACGTGCACTCTCCCTTGTGTCTGTCAGGATCAGCTGAGCCATTTAAAGCAAGAGGGCAAATGACTTCTGAGAAGCCACCTCTCAGCTCGCATGTACAAATGGCTTTGTGCACGGCTGTAAGTGGGCTCCAGCTGTTTGGGCACACCTGGGCAGTCCCTGAGGTCTGCCTGGTGTCAGGGAGGGAAGGAAATGAGAAAGCAGTGCCCCACCATCAGCCCTGAGCCGCAGAGGGAGCGCTGCCTGCAGTCACCCTGGCGTGGAGAGCCCACTGCTGCTGCTCACCTCTCCGTTTTAGAACTGGGAGGTTGTGCCAGGTGACTGAATGTCCTGGTGCTCCCTGTGTACAGAACAAATGCATCCATCTTCCCTGAGCCGCCTCACAAAAATCAGTCAAAAATGCTGATTGTCCCTACAGAGGACAAATGCCTGCAGCTGGCGCCCAGCACAGCAGAGATTTCCCATTTCACCAGGGCTGGATCTCTCTGATTCTCAGCTGTCACCGGGAATGATTTTCCTCTGCTGTGACCCTTGTACTGCAGGGTTGAGGTGCCACCCGTGACAGCCAGGCTGGCAGCAGGCAGCGCCCGTCCTGCCCAGGGAGAACAGAACCCACTGGGGATGCTCAGCCCTCAGATGAGGGAGCCCTGGGAAACTCCTGAGGACAACGCTAGAAAAGTCCTGAAACCCCGAGGAGAAGCAGAGATCTGGTGGAAGGGGTGCCACAGAGAGTGAAAATCCAGGGAAAAGAGCGAGAGAGCCCTTCAGGAGCGCCAGTGTTGTGCCATCTAGTGAGCGAGAGGAAGAGCAGCAAACATCCAGCCCTGCCAGCCTGGGAGTCGGGTCCAGAGCAGTCCGGGACGGGCTGCCAGGGCAGCGTGCCCCCAAATCCAGCCCCATCCCGGCCAGGAGAGCGGCAACAACAACCACCAGCAGCAAGGCAGGGCCAGCACCTCCGGAGAGGCTCGGATTGCTCAAGCCACGGGGAGTTTGGCATCGGGAGAATAAACCAGGGGCCACTGCAGCAGGAGGACACAGCAGCGTTCGGCTTCAGAGGGTGCGGGTGACTTTCAAGGACTCGTGCAGAGGCAGCACAGCTGCAGCCACGGGAGGAGAGCACTCAGGCACAAGCCCCAAGGCTCTCCCCGCCTGCCCTGCTTTTGCTTCCCCCAGAGAGCTCCATCATCAGGAACTGCAGAAGCCCCTTGGGCAGCCCGGAGGAGTTTGGAGCCCAGATGTGACAGGGCACGAACCACAGGGAATGCTGCAGCTGCTGCAGCACCGGGAACTTCTCAGGGCTGTCAGCTCTGTTTTTAAAAATTCAGAAAGATTTCTACTTTTGCTCTGTTTTCAGCACAGCATGGGGAGGAAATGGGAGTTAACTGTTATTTCTGGAATATACAGTACTTATAAATGTATGTTCAACCCTCATGGTTGAAGCTCCCCTCAGGCACTGCCAAGGACATGCAGACGAAGTTAAATATTCCCAGGAGATCTCCTCCTTCACTGGGATACTCTGAGTGAGACCAGCGTGTCCCAGGAGACAGTGCAGTCCTGGTATACATAAACAAAATGATTAATTAAGTGTCCTCAGCTACTCCGTTCCTTACTGTCTTGTGGAGCAAGGAGACAGGAACCCTCAGGCTTTGCTCATCCTTCTCTCTCTGCTCATTTAAAACCTCACCACCAACAACTTCCAGGCCCAATTCCCTCTCCTTTTCAGCACCTCACCTGAACTCATGTCCCGCACTTTTCCCTGGGGTGGACGCTGCCAGCAAGGTCATTTCCTGCCTGAAATCCAAGGTTAAATCGGCAGCTTCTGGCACAACCTTCCAAAAATCAGGGTGAACCCACACCAGCTCCATGGGCTCGTGTCAAAGCTGCCCTAATTTCATGTGGTGTGTCCTTGAGAGAAATCAATGAGACCAGCAGGTGAAAAGCTCTGAGCAGGGAACAAAGGGCATTTGGGTTCTGTGGTGGGTTACAGAGGTGGTGGGAGCTTTTGTGAGCAGCCCAAGGGAGCAGGCAGAGAGGTCCCTGGTCCTACAACACACCCCAACTTCTCCTGAGCAGAGGCGAGCGTGGAAAGAGACAGGGAGGCATCCCTAGGACCTCTTTGTCCCACAAAAACAAGGGAACCTGAGGCTTTTGCCTGAGATTCCTGTTAAAGCCGGGCCAGCTGGTGAAGAAGGAAGACTGATCCTTGCAGAAGTGCCGTGCACTCAGGGTGCAATACCCGCTCTTCACCAAGCAGGGTCAGCCCGGCACCATCGGAACACGCGCTGAAGTCCTCCAGGGAACGGCTGCCTCTCTTCAGCTCCACCACAATTTCAGCCTGGTGGCAAAGACGGCCCTGCCCCTGAGCAGCAGGAGAGGCTCCAGCTCAGTTTTCAAGAACTGGAGGTTCAGCCTTGCAAAGTTCAAACGCCAGCAGTTTCTCTAAGTCAGTAAAAGCCAGACCAAAAGCAAAGCTGATCTGAGGGCACAGCTGGCAACCGGGCACAGAATCAGGCCCACGCCCAGGTTTCTGAGTCTGTTACTTTATTAGAGAGCTCTTTACATCCGAGTGGTGGCCCCACTGACGATATTTTACAGAATATTAAAAAAAACCCTTTTTATTCAAAGCCACAGTTTTAAAACCGGTGTCCCATCCCCCCCCGAAAAGCAAGCCGGGTTTAATCGTGGTTCCTTCTGGACAGGGAACAACAAAAACATCCTCTTTTGAAAGGAGGGAAGATGATAACCACGCTGTAAACGTGACAATCGGACGATGTGCTCCCCTTCTAGGAGAGGGGCACAGTCCTGGAGCCCTGGCACACCCAGAGAGGGAACACAAAATAGGAAAAGGAGTGGGCAGAACCATTCCTACCTCTGTCAGCAGTGCTGTGTTGCTCTCTCCAAGCTGAAATTCATCCGCACTGGAGGAAGGGACAACTGATTAACCACGGGGGCATTGCATCAGCTCTGAGAGCCCCCAGAAACAGTCTCTCCTCATGGCTGCAGGGTGTCCAGAGAGGGATGATGCTCCCTGGGCTGGTGGTGAAGGCACCAGAGGCAGCAGTGCCCTTCAGCTGAAGGAGGTGACAGTGTGCTGCAGGTCCCTGCAGGGACAGGCACCGGGCTCTGATTCCTGTGACACAACCACTGCACACAGCAGCTCCAGCCTGACCCCAGCAGGACCAGGACCAGAACCACAATCCTAACGTGATTAAAAGTCTCCAATCAGCCCCTTGCCCCTTGCAAAGGAACACCCCTTTGCATTCATTAACCTTACATCCGTTCCCAACCTGGCGTTACCACATCTCAAAGGCACAATCCACGCTTTTGGAGATGGGGCAGGAACCCCTCCTATGTTCCTTAACAGACACATCACTGCTGTGAAATCAGAGGAAACCTGGACGGGCCCGAAGAGACAGAGTCTTGCTCGCAGGAAGCTTATAAATATGGATTAGGAGCTCTAAATGGGTAAGAAATGCCCACCCCAGGTACAGAGTTAAAGACCTGAGGGCTGCCTCCTTCAGCCCAGAACCTAGAACTGAGGCACATCACATCCCACCTTTCCCTGAAATGCCAGTAAATCAACAGAGGAGACTTGAAAACATCCATTTTTTTCTTTTCTTTTCTTTTCTTTTTTTTTTTTAAGCAGAAATATTTTTTTCTTGCTTGAGAAACAGGCCTAGAACAAACAAATGTTGTCCAGAGAAAAACTTAAGTGCTGCCTTACACCTCTGGGTTGTGTAAAGAAGGTGCTGCCAGTGAGGTCCCTGACCCCCTCCCCAGCTCTGCGCTCCCAGTCCCACCCAGCAGCTCAGCCAAGCCCTGCCTTGTGCAGGGAGAGGGGACAAAAAGGACAGAGGACCTGCTCTGCCACTCTGCCCACGACTCCCAGCCAGGAGAGCCATCCAAGAAGCTGTGGCACATCACGAGGAGATGAGACATCAGCGGACAAAGAGATGCTGGGAGCAACAAGCCCCCTTTGCATCTCCTCTTCCCTTGTTTAACTCTCTTTTGTTCCTCCCAGAGGATGCTCTGCAGCCGTAACCCGCTGGCCAGGCTGGCTGAGCCACACGGCCCCACACAGAAAGGGCTTAAAAACCAGTCTCAAGCACCTGTGTGATCCTGAGAGCTCTGGCACTAACACCCTGCACCCCCCGCTCACCCAAAAGGCACACGACAGCGACAGACCCTTCACCGTGTCACCGCAGGACTGAGCGCCGTCCCCAACCTCCCCCTCTGCACCTGCACTTACACTTCCTCAAGGACCAAAGCCTGCAGCCGGCTGGACAGTTTAATCACCCCAGAATCCTGATAACACGGTGTCAGCTCAGAGCCAGAGGGGCCGCGGTCACGGCAAAGGAAGAGCAGAAGCATCTTTGGGAGGACATCGAGTCCCTTTCTGCACGCTCTGTGTGGGGAAGGGGAGGAAACAAGAAACCCAGCCCTCCCTGGGCAAAAAACCCCAAATCACTGTCTCTCTGTGGCAAAAAAAGGGCCCTGTGGAGAGGAGTAAGTCTAAGGCAAGTGCTGGGGGCCTCAAGGCCAAGGTGAGCTTAAGACGCTGCCAAAGCTGCTCTGCCCCAGGCCAGGCCTGACAAAGGACTGGGACAGGAGCAGCCACGGTGGAGAGGGGGGTGTCAGCCCTGCCCCGAGGGGCTGCTTCTCCCGATCAGAGCGGTCACTGCTCCAGTCTGAGCTGCGGAACCCAGTGAGCACCAGGCTCACCCAGGAGGGAGGCATCCAGCCAACAGTGCAAGTACGATTCAGAGAGGGTCCTGCCCCACTTCCCAGCCTGGAGCTCGTGGGAAAGCCACCCCGACCTCCAGTCAGCATCCCTCAGCGCAGAGGCCACGTTTATCCCAGGCAGAGCGAGGGGACAGGAGGGTGCTGTGGTGAGAAGGGGCTGCTGAGAGGGTCTTCCAAGTCCAAGACGTCCCTCTGCAGCCCAGGAGGACACAGCCAGTACCAGCTGGTGGCCTGCCAGGTGTTACAAGCTCTCTGAGGAGCTGAAGGGGACGAACTTGGCATGTTTGGTTGGGGACGCTGGCATCTGTCCGTCGGCCTCCTCGCTCAGCTTGAAGAACATCTCCTGCTCACGCTTCTTCTGGTTCAGCTCATCCTCCAGGGCCTTAAGCAAAGAGAACAACACAAGAGCTGTGTTTGAGGTTGTTCTGGAGCTGTGGGCACTGTCCCCCCCTGCCAGCCAGCCAGGACACCCTGCTCCCACCCCAGCAGGCCTCACCTTCTTCCGTGGCCTCAGCTTGTCTCGCCACTCCTTCATGTGCTGGTTGTGGTTCTCATCCAGGGACTTCAGCTTCTGGGTTTCGTGCTCGATCAGGAGGTGACACTTTTCATTCTAAAAACACATCACCAAGCACAACACCCGTCAAGCAGCTGCAACTGTACACCCAGTGGTCAAACAGGATTTGTCTCGGCCAGAGCCGTTCAGAGCTCTGAGCTCCACATTTAGACACGGCAGCAAAAGCCTCTCAAGGCAAGAGCAAGGGGACATCAGCTCACTGACAGCCCTCTGCAGCCACTTCCCGAGAGGCTGAGACCTGCATGGGCAGCTCTGGGAGGCCAAGCCGTGAGGGACGAGTACCTGCAGATGCTGGAGCTCGTTGGTGTTGCTCTCACACTGGGCCTGCATGTCCTTCATCTGCGACTCGTGCTTCTGCTGCTGGTGCAGCCGCTCTGCCTTCTGCCTCTTCTCCTCCTGCAGAGCAAACTGGGGGAGAGAAAAGCAGGGGCCTGTGTAGGCAGCACTGCCCTGGTCTCTGGGGCTGGCTGAGGGACCAGCCCAGCTTCCATTATTACACAGGAAAGAAGGAAAAGCCCCGAGGATGCTTCCCAGTACAAGCCACGATGGAGACGGCGCTGAAAACCAGGCGTGATGCCACGAAACGGAGCCCTCTAACCCAGCAGTGGGTTAAAAGCTGGAAATAACTGCATTTTCCCAAATTCCCTTCTCCCACCAAGCCAAGCCTCAACTCCTGGTGCCTTTTCAGGCCCCGACCTGTTTGATCTTCTCCCTCTGCTCGGCAGCGCTGCCGCTGGAGTGGATGTGGAGGCTCTTCTTGTACATGGCCATGCGCGTCTTGCCCTCGCTGCGCTGGATTTTGGGCAGCCGGGCCTTCTCCTGCTGCTGCCGGACCTTCAGCTGCTCCAGCATGCGCTGGTTGTAGCGCTGCATTTGCTCCCTTTCCTGCAGACAGACAGGGGTCAGGGGAGCAGGGACACCTCTGCAGAGTCCTGGGGAGAACAGAGGGAGCCGGAGAGCAGATTTGGGAGTAGCGCGGAAGCGCCTGGTGACACTCCGAAGGGACGAGAGCGGGTGGCAAGGAGTGAACATGCTGGGAAAGAAGGGGCTGGAAGTGCCAGTCTTCACTCCCCGCTTTGGGAACCAACCATGTTAAATCCTGGGCAGTGGCAGATTTCCAGAAAAGCCCCCCAAAATTCCCAACTTCTTGCATGTAAATGCACACACCACAGAGCACGTGTCCCAAGCAAGGTGGCTTTATTGCCTTCGTGACACCAGCTTTATTCTGGCCCTTTTTCATCAATAACGACCAAGCCCTTTAACTCCCAACGCAGCCTTCCCCCCTTACAGCCTGGAAAGGAAACCCCCAGGGACAGCTGGACACTTTGCTGACCCACAGCAGCGTGGGAAGGTGCAAAGCCCTCACCTTCTCGTGCTTCCGGAGCAGCTCATGCCTCTGGAGGAAATACTGGTCCTTCAGCTGCTGCTTGACGAGCTGGTGTTTCTCCTGCTGCTGACGCTCTTCCAGATCCCAGATGCAAGCTTCCCGGTCTGTGGGGAGAAGGATCAGGATGTAACCCACCCTGGCCTCTCATCTTGGTCCCAACAAAGTGTCCCAAGCTCAAGAGACCTCCGTGCACGCAAACAGCGCAGCAGATGTTGGGGGTGATCATTCACCTCCTGTTTTCCAGGAGAAATTGGTTGCGAACCATATTGGAGCCTGATTTCTTGCAATTATGAACCTTAATTGGCTCATATTTGTAAAGCACTTTGAAGAGAAAAGCACTAAGTATTATTACTGTTAAAACATTTAGACAGGACCTGGCAAGGCTGGTTTTTTCCACATCCCATCCTGCCAGCTTGCAACTCTGTCACAGCATCTGCTGCGTGGGAAGAGCCAGGGCTGGATAAACCCATGGTTACAGCACTGCCTCCCCTCCCTCACAGCCTTCGCCACCCACCTCTCATGAGCTGCTGCTTCTTGTTGAGGCACTCACGCTCCTTGTCGCAGATCTCCTTTTTGTTCTGGGCAGTGATGTTCTTCATGGCCTGCTCCAGGTCCTCCTTCTGCTTGGCCAAAAACTCCTGTTCCTGTTAAAAAACCAGCAGTGCCACCATGAGCCCTCCTCCTGCTGCAGCTTGGAAAGCAGCTGCTGGTGTTTCAGAACCTGCCAGTCCCTCCAGCAGGAGGGATGCTTCTGTCTACTGCACACTTCCCAATCCTGGACTTGGGGGGGATCTTCCCTGAGCCTCACCATGGTTTGTTTTTTCTGGGTGAAGTCGTCCATCTTCGCCTTCAGGTTCCCTTTGCGCTGTTGCCGTGGCAGCTTCTCGACCTCGTTCTTGACCTGTGGGGAGGGAAACGAGATTTTCCTGCAGGTAACTGTAGGTGAGGAACAACCCCACCTCGTGCCACGGAACAGCTCAGGAATCACCCGAAAGGCCCTCAGGAATCACCCGAAAGGCCCTCAGGAATCACCCGAAAGGCCCTCAGGAATCACCCGAAATCAAGAGTTTCCTCATGAAACACCAACTGCTCTCCTCTCAAGTTCTGCCATGAGAAATGCTGAAGCTTCCTGGGAAGAAAGAGCTGCAGGAAAACAGCTTCCCTCCATCCTATCCCCATGTTTACCTCCTTCTTCATCTGCTTGAGCTGCTCCAGGAACCTGGCGTGGTCCCGCTCCTGCTCCAGCCGGATGCGCTTGGCCTCCTCGCGCCGGCGCAGGGAGTGGTCCTGCTCCATCCTCTCGATCTGCTGCTTCTGCTGCCGCTCCAGGTTCTCCAGTTCCGTGTCGTAGAACTTCTTCTTTGCCTGCCCGGGAAGGCAACAAAGGGAACAGGTCAGCCTCAGCCTCCTCTCTGCTTCATTGCCTTCCAGAAGTTAAAAAGGAAAAGTGAAAAGAGAAAAAAAAAAAGGGCGGGGGTTGTTCCTGCTTGGATTGAGCCTCTTTGCAGAGGAGGGAAACTTCCAACCAATGCCTCACAAAGTGTGAAGCTCTGTGCTCCAACAGTGCCCTCGTGCCATGGAAGGAGAAGATCTTTAAGGTCCCTTCCAACCCAAACCATTCTCTGATTAACTTCCAAATGATTTTACTTCAACAGAAGCTGCCTGTGAAGGGACCAAGTGTGCGAGCCCAGTTTATTCAATTTACACTCAAAGCCTTGCCAGATTTCCTGCTGTCACACTCGGGCCATGCTGCTTTCTCGTTTAAAGGGTTTTTTTTCCCTGTGAATTACAACAGCACTATAAACTGTTTCTCACAGTAGCCATGAACAGACACGAAAGAAAAGACCATTAAAAAGAGAAAGCCCAGAACAACCCTCCCCCCGTTACACCCTGCCAGGCAAAGGCTGCCAGTGCTTCCCAAGCTGCAGGGGGCTTAATGCTCACAAAAACCTCCACCCGTGCTTCAACTCCCAAAGGGGCTCCTCAGTGGTCCTGTGATGCCCGAGGTTGTTGCAACCCGGAGAGCATCCCCCTGTGTGAGGAGCTGGATCCCCAGCTGATTCCCAGGGGTTTTCCCTGCCCTCCTACCATCATTTCCTGCTCGAAGCGCCGCAGCATCTGCTCCAGCTGCAGCTGGTGTTTGCTGTTCAGCTGGGCCTGGTTCCTGTGCTCCTCCTTCTGCAGGAGACGCAGCTCCCGCAGCTCCTGGCGCCTGCAGAGGGGCAGGGAGGGGCAGGGGGACGGAGAAACGCAGGGTCAGGCAAGGTCGGAGGGATGGGACGGGCAGAGATGGTCACATCCACAAGCAGAGCGTTTCAGCAGGGAGTGGAAGCTGCAGCACCTCCACCCCACAGCCCCTGCCCTCCTTTGAGCACAGGCAGGAGGGAGATCCCAGCTGCCTGATGTGCTCCGGGCGCTGGGACACTGCAGGAAGCAGGAGGCTACTCATGGGAACTGCTGGAAAGCCATCAGCTTCCACAGGTGAAGCCCGTTAGCCTTCACAGCTTCTCAAACAAGCCCTGGCAAGGCTCCTAAGGTGATTCTGCAGGCACCGGTGTCCTCCAGCACCCCAAATACCCATTGGGCCGCTGGGTTAGTGCTCACTGCTCCTCAAATCCCAGCTCAGGCCAAGCTGGACTGCTCTGGCCTGGCCTCTATGCTCTGTATCCATTCTTACTCACTCCTGGGTGGCAGAAAGGGCAGCTTTCCCAAATTCTGACCCATTTATCACGACATTGCATCACTCCCCTCATCCAGCTCACCAGCAAATGAGCTCTGCTAACGAGCTTTCACGTTTGGGGCCGAGGAATAAGGCAGCCACAGGGACACAGAGTGTTTAGGACAAATTATCCTCTCAGGGAGTCCCCGAGAGCAGCACTAGGGAGCCTGGAATTGGGCATCAAATGAAACAATTAGTATTTTAATTATTTTAAGGGCCTTTTCATTTCAGTGCTCTCGAACCAGCAGCTCCTCTTTCTGAGAATAAGTCAGGGAGCTTTGAAAGCTGTAAGAGCTGCTAAGGAGTCATCAAGGAGGGAGGATACACCCATGAATATTAAACGATGCTCCAGGAGTTTACAACTCCCTTGGCCTTTCTGCTAATGAAGTCTGAGGGGACGCGAGAACAAAAGCAAGAGGAGCATCTCGAGGAGATTTCTGAGCTTATTTCCACTGAGCCAGGCATCCCCAGCCCTGGGGACACATTCAGTCATCCCCAGAGGACAGAGGCACACACAGCAAAGCTCCCCTTGTCACAGTCTTGCTGCATCTTGAGCTGCGTCCCTCTTTCCTCTGTCCAAGCAGGACCAAGTCAGAGCACAAGAGGACTTTAGGTCACTCCTGGAATAGCTCACAGAGAGGAAAACCCTGCCCTCCCTCCGCCCCAGTGCCCCACTTGCCTGAGGAACCTCATTTCTTCATCCTTCTTCTCGTCCTCGCTGATGATCTTGGAGGTGGTGACGCTCACCTCCACCCCGTCCACCACGAACTTGCGGGTGCGTTTCAGGGTCTTCTTGTTCATCCGGGAATCCTGGGGTGGGCAGGGAGGAAAGGAGGAGCCCGTGAGGTAGCTCCCCTGCAACAGCTGGAGCCCTCAGAGCAATTTTGATGCCGTTGTTCATGAGGAACACGCAGAGGGAATCCACATGGAGCACAAACCCTCAGTGAACTTGGAGATCCAGCCTGGCTACCACAGCACAGAGCAGCAGGACTTCCACCCTGCAGAAACCTGACCCACACCTGCCAAAGACCCTTCCTCACCATGACCTAACACAGCTTACTCCCTGAAAAACCCAAAAACCTCCTTTCCCTTTCTAAAGGAGCAACTCAGAGAGCAATTCCGTGGTGTGTGGCATCGCATTCCTCCTCCTCACGGAGACCAGGTGTCCTGGGAAAGGTCGTGAGGAGGCGGAAATTCCCGTGCAAGAGCATCACATTTGCAATCATTAGGGATTGCAGGCTCCCGTGGGGGGTGCTGGCTCTCCAGCTCACGGCAGGAGGTGGGGAAAGCTTTGCCAAGAAAGGTTTTTGGGCACATTTCTGTGCCGGGAAGTTCTGACTCGTGCAGGCAATGCGATAAAGATCTTGTGCAACACATCCCCCTGCCCCCTCGAGTCACAACATTTCTTCTCCCGGAGCTCAGCAAATACCATTCCAGTTATTCTGCCTCTTCCTCTAAGCCACGCTGACCTGGTCAGCTCCAGGTCACCAGCCTTCCCAGCCTCCAGGAAGCTTTAGCAAAAGCCAGGAAGCCTGGGAGGTCTTTGTGCAGTCCCTGCTGACACAAACCAGGCCAGATGTAGGGCAGGCTGGGGAAACTGAGAGAGCCACACGCCCAGATGAACTTTTTCCTGGGATCAGGTGTCCTAGGGAAGAGCAGCAGAGTGATGGGCTGTGGGTGAGGTTTAGGAAGTCACATTTGGGGTTTCACACTTGAGCAAGGACAAGTCAGGCTCGTGGCGTGGTTACTTCACACAAAATAGCCATGAGACATCAGACTTCCCCTGGATTTCAAAAAGAGGACACAGGAACCTTCAGCAGCTCCACCAAGAGCTTCTCCTTCACTTGAGGGCGTCCCACGTCCCCCTGGCACAGCTCAACCCAGCTGTAAATGCTGTGCTGGCCTGAGCCCAGCCGGGACAGGCACCATGGAAAACAAACCCTGGAAAGCTTTCCCTAGGGAAGGGTTCCTCCCTCTTCTGTGTCCTCCAGCACCCTCTGGCACCACTCTCACCTTGAGGGAGATGGAGCCGCTCTCCCTGTTGAGGGCCAGGTCAGCAGACAGGGAGATGGTGAGGTCCATGCTCTCGGAGGCCGAAGTGCTGCCGGAATCCGAGTCCCCTTTGGAGCGGCTGCCGGGGAACGGCCCCGGGGGATCCAGGGTTCCATTGGCCAGCTTCTCCTCGCCGAAGTTCTCCAGGAGAACGCTCTCTGGTCGCTCCGCAATGCTCTTCCTCTCCCCAAGGCTCTTCCTCTCCCCAAGGCTCTTCCTCTCCTCCCTGCCTGGCGTGGGCTCCTTGTTCCCCTCTGTTGAGTTGCCCAAATGTCCAGGCTGCAGGATGATGTCCGGCTTGTCCTGGCTGGCCGAGGTGGCCAAGGTGGCTTTTGTGGAGTGGTTGCTTTCCAGTTTGTCATTGTCACTGCTCATCCCTTTATCCGAGACTTTGTCTCTCTGGCCATCTGTGGTGTCCTTGCCAGTCCCCACGGAGCCGTTCACAGCTTTGGGCAAGGAGGAATCTGGAGGTTTGTCCCCGTCAAAACTCAGCTGGCTCGCCTCGGAGGGGTCCCGCTTGTGTTTCCCAGGGGGCTGCAAACACAGGGAAGGGAAATGTTGGGTTTGGCACCACCACTCAACACAGCTGCAAGGGCCACCAGTCCCTTACTCAGAGCAAAGTCACCCACAGCTAAAGAGTTATCGGGAGGAAATTTCCCTTTTCGGACATCTGCCCTGGGATGCTTCCATCCTTCTCCAGGTTTGTGGCCCCAAGGACTACGGATGCTGGGTGGAAGGAAGGGGAACAATGAAAAAGCTCCAGAACCTGCACATCCTTAAGTGGCAGACAAGGAATTTGCACACCAAACTCCTTTTCCCAAGGCTAGCTCCGCTATGAATGAACCATTTGCCTTTGTGACAGAGGAGGAAGGTCGAGACATGTCCCCAGGCACCCCTGAGATGTCCCCTTCAAAGAGCCAAACTCAGGGGCAGATCTGCCCAGCTCCCTCCTCAGGCTGGTGGTCCCTCCCCTTTGCTTCCACTCCAGCTTCTCCAGCCTGCACCAGGGCTTATTTTCCTTTTTCTTTTTCCCTTTTCCTTTTGTTTTTTAACCACTTTTCACGAGCCCCTCCTGTGAGCTGGCACTGGGCCAGAACCATTGTTTCTCCATGCCCTTGGCAGCCACCGAAACCCAGCCCCTCCCTGGCCGAGCAACCACTTCCCCTCCACCTGATGTGGCCCAGAGCAGTTTTTGGAGGCTGGAAAAGCTGCCGGGCTCTTTCCCCCAGCACAGCCACACTGGTGAAGCCGCTCACCGAGGCAGACTCCGAGGAATCATCCTCCTCTGCTTCATCCCGGCTCTCCTCGATCTCCTCCATCACCTCAGCCTTGGCCTCGGCCACCAGCTCCCGCAGGGCCCTGTTGCTGGTGACCTTGCTGACGAAGGGATGCTGAAAACGGAGCACAGTGCACGTGTGAGGTGGCCAAAACCACACCTCGGGAGCTCAAGGAGCTCAACTTTTGGCTTTTCAACTTTTGGGGGTGTGGTTCTTCCCAGTGCCACCGGGATTAACCTCCAGAGGAATTCCCAGGAGAGAAGGTGGGGCTGAGGTTAAGGGCACGCAGATGCTCCCCCCCAAAGCTGCTTTATGGCAGCAGCCTCCCCCCACCCAAAAAAGCAGCAGCAGCATTAAAACGGGGGGACATCTGCCCACAGAATGTCACCAGGAGCAGTCTGCAGGGTCCCTGGGAGCAAACAGAGCCTGGGGGAAGGTTTAATTGGAATGGGGCTGGAATCACTCAGCCCTCACAGCGGGGTGTTGGTGCTGAGCTGCAGCAAAAGGCCGGGCAGCCCCTGGGGTCTGTGTGCCAGCACAGAGTGTGGGAGCTGCAGCCAGCAGGGAACAGCAGCTTCCAGGTTTTTGCTATGATTTTGGAGAGGGACAGGAGGAAAGGAATTGAATTTCAATCAGGGCTAACCAGGTACAACCCAAGCTGGCTGCCACATGGGCATTTTCAGGCAGCAGGAGCCGTTTCTATTCCAGATGATGTCCACAGGGGCCCTGCAGTTTGCTCCAGCGGGAAGAACACTGCTGATCCTTTTCGGAGCGTTTTAGTGGCTGAAAAATGCTATGAACTGTCTAAACAGGACAAAAATAATCTAAAACCAGTCTGGGGTCACTGCTCTGGTCCCTACCTCCAGCAGCTGGGCAGCACTGGGCCGGGTCTCCGGGTTCTTGTCCAGCGCCTTCTTCAGGAAATCTCTGAACTCCAGGGACCTTAAAACACAGTTGGTGGTGAGAAGTTCGGCAGAGAAAAGGCCTCAAAGGGCACAGGGCTCAGCTCGATCCCTTAGCAGGTTCTGTCCCAGCTTGCAACTGGCCATAATGAGCATTTTCCTCCCGCGGGAAACCCTGTGCTCAGTTATTCTGGTTATTTGTAAGAGAATCATCCACAGGGCCAGGTCAGGGACCAGGCTTTGCCTTTACCTGTGCTGGCAACAGATGGTGGGGACTGAGCCCCGGCCCCTGTGCCCCAGGGCCAAGGCAGAGACAGGGGAGGACACAGCAGGAGCTGCTTGGGGACAAGGAGCCATCCCCACATCCCCAGTGGGTGGCTGTGAAGGACCAACAACCCCATAGGAGGGCACCCTCAGCCTGCAAAGTGCAGCTCTGAGCTCCAGAGCGTGTCCCTGATGTCACTTCTGGCTTCTGAGCAGCTCCAGAGGCAGCGCTCCCACCCTGCCCGCTGCCAGCACTGCTGTGACAACGCTGTGGCTCCAGTGCTCTGCCAGCAATTCGCTGCTGGCTGACCCACAGCAGGTTTTATGATTTATAAATAAATTAATTAATTAATTAATTAATAAAAATTAACTGGCTGGTTTTCTTTCACGTGCAGAAGCGGCTTTCCAGACTTCAGACTTCAATTCTGGAGCTCTTGGCCATCTCCAGCTTTAGAAAAAAATCTGCCTTTCGTACCCACAGGATGTTTTGAGAACAGCCAAGGGGTCAGCCCTGGTTCTGGTGGGGCTGGGGGTGAGGAGCATCTCTCCCTGTGCTGCTCAGTGTGAGCACCCTGCCCTCAGCCAGCAGTGCCTCCCCAGCCCCTTGCACACAGCCGGGCCTGGAATACAGCTAAAATCCTACTCAAATTAAACAAAACTGCTAAAAACGACTGGTTTTTGTCTGTGTGTAAGCTGGGAACTGCTCCCCGTGCTGCCCCAAGCCCCCCTCACCATTTGGAAGGGCAGCTGAGCGTGGGGGGGTCGGACTTGGCGATCTTCAGCAGGACCCTCATGGGGTTGAGCTCGTGGTGGGGCGGCTCGATCTGGGCCATCTCGATCAGGGTGATCCCCAGGGACCAGATGTCGGCCTTGTAGTCGTAGGGAGTGTCCTTCATGGTCTCACACATCACCACCTCCGGGGCCATCCTGCGAAGGGCAGAGCAGGGCCGGGGTGACGCTGCTGCCACCCAGCGCGAGCCTGGCAGCGGCAATTAAACGCTTCAAATAATCCCCAGCGCTGCAAAAACCCAGCTTTTCCCCCCCAGGCTCCGGGTTTCAGAAGCAGCAGCATCTTTTCCAAGGGATGCAACCCCCTCCCTCCTCCGCAGAGCAGCCCAGACAGCCCCTGCAGACCCCCAGGCCGCCGACATCTGGCGCGGATGTTGCTCCAGAGCATCAATTAATCCCCGCGGTTCCGTTCCTTCAGCGAGTCGGGTGATTTAGAGGTTGTGTTGCTGGGGCAGGGACTCGTTCCCATGTGCTTGGAGTGGCTTCAAAGCCCGTCCCACCCCCGGGGTGAGGGGAGCAGGGAGAGCACACTCGTGTGTCCCTCGCTCCGGGCCCGGAGCACCGCGGCCCCTCTGCTGGCTCTGTGGCACCACACAGAGCTCCCACACCGCCCGAGGCTGCTCACAGCTCTGCTCAGGCAAGGAAGAACCTTAAAAACGCAGAAAATGGCCAAGAATCCTCATTAAAACCCTCCCACCCTAAGGCACCGTGGTCCAACACACCCCAAAGCTGTGAGACCCCGCTTCAGAGCAAAGCTGATTTTCAGGAGCGAAGCCCCTGGTGAGCTCAGGATCTCTCAGCAAGCAGGGGCTCACCAGTAAGGGGTCCCGATGAAGGAATCTCGCTTCTGCAAGGTTTTCATGTTCTTGGCAGACACTCCAAAGTCAGCTGCAAAGAGCAGTAATGTTAGAGGCCAGAGGAAAACTGAAAAACCCTTCTGAGTTAGCACATTTGGCTGAGGCTGGAGAGCAAACACGCACTGAAGGCAAGAACGTGATACCACGGGCTGTGTCCTGCGAGCTGAGCATCAGGAATTAAACTTGGTTTGGGGTCCATGACCCCCAGGATTTTCCTCTCCCATTATAAAACAGGCACAGCATCCCCTTCCTGCCGAACCTGACACATCTAGGAGGAAGCTGAGCTCTTTTCTGCAAACAAAAGCAGCTCCATGGCAGATTTCAGGACTTATTTCCTAGCAGAAAGCCTGATTTTAGAGCAGAAAAACCAAAGTGCTGTTCCATTCCTCCACAGCGGATTTCAGGACTTCTTTCCTAGCAAAAAGCCTGATTTTAGAGCAGAGAAACCAAAGTGCTGTTCCATTCCTTCTCTCCCCCCCAGCCACTGTGAGATCCCTCTCCCTGATTTTGCCCCTTCTGTAGAGAGCAGCTGAAGTCAACCCAAATCAAACGGGTCAGACCTGCAGAAGGTACCGAGCCCACTCCAGCTGGGTTTGCTCTCCAGGACAGCCCCGGTGGCAGCTGGAGGAGCTGTCACCCACCTGCAGCCTGAGCTCAGGGTGTCCCTGCCTGGGGGTCACCCTCTGAGCACTTCATGGAGATAACTCCCCCCCTCTCCTCCCCCAGCAGGTCGCTGGGTGCCAGTTTAACTCCAAACCAGACCGAGCTGGCAAAGCAACCCCTTGGCAGAACTCCCCGTGTCACCACCAAACCAGCTGTGCAGATAAGAGGAATTCTTCCAGCTCCCAGCCCTGCCAACTGGCACCCTGCACAGGACGCTCAGCAGGCCAAAACGCACAGGAATCGGGTTCAGAGGGGGATTAAACAAACTCAGGGAAGAAAAAAAAAATCCATCAGGGGCCTGAGCGTGGCTGTGGTTTGGGGGCTCGGCACAGCACTCAGCTCCGTTTGCCTTTCCGTGGAACAAAACCTTCCCCTCCTCGTCCTGCTGCTCCTGTCAGGCAGCAGACGAGCATCCCTCAATCCCAACACACTCAAGGACATCCGAACCCTACGATCCAGCTCCAGCCGTCCTTGGTGGAGCACGGAGTGGCTCCTGCCCTGCTCCTGTGCCAGGGACTCACCGAGCTTGATGTCCCCGTCCTGGGTGAGGAGCACGTTCCCGGCCTTCAGGTCCCTGTGGATGATCCTTTTGCTGTGCAGGTAGTGGAGAGCTTCCAGCATCTGGCGGCAAATCACCTGGATCTGAGGCTCAGTCAAGCCCCGGTCCAGCTCTGCGGGGAGGGACAGGGATGTTAAACAGGACAGGGACAAGGTGATGCTCCAGCTGAGCAGCAGGAAGGCCCAGGTTGCCCAGCAGAGCGTGGCAAAGCCTCTGTCCCTGTGTCAGAGCAGCAGGAGACGATGGAAATCAGCTTGTTAAGGTGTTTTATTCCCGAAGCCAGCACTTGCTGCCGAATTTCCACCTCTTGGAGCTGCTGGCTCACAGCTCCCTCCTGGGAACGCACAGCTGAGGCCCTGGAGCAGGGGATGAGGGGGACGAGGAGGGGGAGCCAGAAATGCTTGGGATGGGGTCTGAACTGCAAATTCCCTGACAGTTTGGGAACACAAACAGGCTGGGTGTCGCCCAGCTGCTGCGAGAGGAGGGGGTGGAACTGGGCTGCACGACAGCAGGGTCAGACACAGGCGTGAACATCAGCAGCTCTCATTCCCCAGGGAATGGGGGAACTAGGGAATTACTGCTGCTGTGGGGATGCAGTGTAGCCCCCTAAACATCACCAGGGACACACCAAAGGAACAGGATTTAAACGCTCTGAGCTGTTTTTTTTGAGACACGCAGTTCCTACTCTGTGTGTCCCAAGAGTTCAAGGAGTGTTTGGACACTCTCAGGCACGCAACGGGATTTTTGGGGCTGTCCTGTGCAGGGTCAGGAGCTGGATTTTGCATGTCCCTTCCAGCTCGGGATGTTCTGTGATTCTGTGATTCTATTCCTGGTGCTCGCGGGGACTCGCGTGACCTCCCTGCTGAGCTCTGCTGGGCCACCTCCACCACCCCGGAGCGCCTTCCGAGGCCACAGCTCTGCAAAGCATCACCCTTCCAGATGGTCAGCATCTCCCGAGCTGCCCTCCCTCCCTCGGCGAGGCCTCTGCAGTGCAGATCCCTCCTCCAGCAGAGCAGAGCAGGGCTCAGACAGCACCAGATGGGGCTGATGGAGGGACCCCAGCAACTGGGACACGTTTGTCCAGAGAGGATCTTAACCACAGCCAGGGGGTGCTGGGGCAGTCACTTTGTTCCTCCTTTCCTCACCAAGATCTCCCCTGCTCTGGGGGAAGCTGATGATTTTCACTCTCCGTGGATTTTTTGGCAAAGGGAGTTGCCGTGGGCCACAGGTTTTGTACATTTTTGAGGGGCAAACCCCAGCTGCTGGTGGGGATGGGGAGGTGGGACAGGCAGCATTCAGCAACTCCGAACTTACGAGTTCTGGGAGCATTCCTGAGCTCCAGCTCCTCCTGGCCCTCACTCGGGGGTCACAGAGCTACAGCCAGGCCACTCTCTCATGGTTTTCTACGCTGCCCTTGCCAGATCCTCTGGAGAGGACCCACGAATGCTTAGGAGCATTTTCATGTCCCAAGAGATGGGCAGAACTCCCCCCTGCTGAGGTTTTCCACGGGCAAGGCACCATGCCCTGCAGCACTTCAGGAAAGGTATTTTTTCACACCGTGACTTGGACTCGCTTTAAAGAAATTCCCTAAAGGAGGGCCGAGGTTTAAGGGCTGAGTGAAAGATGATAAATTGGGTTCCTGGAAATAAAAAGAAAGCGAGGCCTTTGGAAGGACCAGGGCTGGCAGGGAGCGACCCCCGGGGAGAAGTGGCTCTGTCCCAGGGCTCCGGGCAAGGTGACGTCCGAGCGTCACATCTGCCGTGCAGAGGGGATGTCACCCCAGAGCCCATCCACAGAGGGGATGTTTTGGGGTACACCCCCACGGCCCTGCTCCCGGCAGCTCTCCCTGTGTGGAAGGGAGGAGTTAAGAAAGGCATTGCTGCAAACTGCAGTTTACCAGAGCTCTGCTGCCTCGCCGGATGACCGATACCATACGGAGGAGTCAGCACGGAGATCTGGGGATATTCACGGTGACAGGCACCCAGCTTAAACATCTCAGCCCTGCTGCCCTCCCCGGGGAGCTGTGGGAACGGGATCCCAAGCACCCAGTGCCTCCAGCAGATAAATATTTAAGTTCAGCTTTCCCCTGCAGCCAGACTCTCCCTGCTCCCCGTGCCTCGCGATCTGCTGATCCCAGCAGCATTTAAAGCACGAAAGGACGTTAAAGCAGCTCAACACCCACCCCAGGGCCGCCACACCTTCTGCTCAGGGTATGAAAATAGGCGAACTCCTGGGAGAGAAAGGGCAGCTGTGGCACCCCTGCCTGCCATCTGTCTGAGGGCTGCTCCCGGGGTCGTGCCAGGAGGCTGGAAATGCCCCGCGGGCACAGGGCAGGGCTGCACTCACCCAGCATCGTGGCATCCACGGCCCCGCCGGGGCAGAACTCGATCATGATCTGGTGGAACAAAGAGAGAGGGTTAAAGCGGGGCTGTGTCTCACTGGGAAGAGCCCACCCGGGAGGGGAGAGGAGACGAAAGCTGGGTTTGCTTCCCCGCGTGGCGAAGCTGCCCCTCAGCCCCACCCGGCGTGCGGGAGCTGCCCGGGACACATCCCTTGGGCGCTCCCAAGGATCTCCGAGCCCTGGGGTCAGGCCCCACGCTCTGCCCACCTCCCAGGGACCTTCCCGTGGCTGTGACATCCCCCCAGCAGCCCCGTACCTCACACCCACCCCAGCAGCAGCTTCAGGATTTCCAGCTGCCCCTGTTCGCATCCCTTCCCGCTGCCTTCGGGAGCAGCCCTGCCAGCAGGATGGGATAACTGTCATAGCTGGGAGCTGACGTGGCTGCGAGGCATCAGGCAGGATTTTCCCTGCCAAATGAGGCACGGGGAGGGTTCTCGTGTCTTTAGGGTGGTGGTGTTTGGTGGTTTGTTTTTTTTTTAACTATTTTTATTTCCCCACATTGCTCAGTAGTTCATTGCTCTCTTCTTTTGAGCAATTTGAGGGGGAATTGTGTCAATAAAGAGGGTGAGTACAGCCACCAGGCTTTGCCATTTCTCCCGAGGGATGTGCAGAGCCCTGCCAGCCCCACACATCTGCCTGCCTGGTCCCTGCCATCCCTCCCAGCTGTCCCCAGCACCTCAGGGATGCAGATCCTCTCCCCTCACCTCTGCACAGAGTCACCCAGAGCCGCCCCAGTGCCGGCCTCAATTCCCCGCTCCCCTCTGGGGCTGCTCAGATAAACTGATTACAATTTCAAGCAGCCAGGGATTACAAGGGACGAGAGATGCTTCACCTCTCCAACCAGCTCTTCTCCTTGCCGAGGTGACACAGGGCAGCATTCCAGAGCGGTGAAATGCCGGAGTTTACTCCGAGGACAGCGCCCGAGCTGTGTTTACCAGCTCAGCTCTCTAAACCCTTCAAGTGGAGGTCACGTTACTCAAAGCAGCTCCAAGCTCTGGCCCAGGAGCTGAGGGGAGAAGGTTCAAGCTCCCTCTTTCCACTGGTTTGATCCTGCAGCTCCAGGAAAGCCACATCCCACCCTTCAGCTCCTCTGCACGGGCAAGGGAAATGCAGTTTTCACCTGGTGGGAGACAACTGCTTTGCCCTGGAGGAGAACGGGGAGCAGGGGCAGGAGCTGGGATGCAGCAAAGCTGGAATTGCTCTGTGGGAATCAGCCCAGGTCCGAGGAGTCGGAGAGGGGACAAACCGAGGTGACAAACCCGGGGAAGATGTGACAGAGGCACCATCGGAGGAGCATAACCAGGGGCCAGGGCTGGGGGAGCATTTGAGACAGGCAGGTGGAGAGGAGCAGTTGGGAAAACAATTGAACCATTCCCAGACCAGGAGAACCAAAACAGCCGGCACAGATCCAGGTGGGAACCTGGC
Source organism: Rhagologus leucostigma (assembly GCA_013397725.1). Classification (NCBI taxonomy): domain Eukaryota; kingdom Metazoa; phylum Chordata; class Aves; order Passeriformes; genus Rhagologus; species Rhagologus leucostigma. The sequence continues at coordinate 838,748 of VZTD01004942.1, read as the reverse complement.
AGCAGAGCACCAGTGGGACACATCAGCACTTTTTTTGTTGTTTTATACCTCGAACCAGAGCATCAGCAGCTTCCTGAGCAAATGGAAAAGCAGGAATTGCCTCCTGCCACGGTCTCCCCAGGCAGGGAACTGCCCTGTGCCCCATCATCACCCCAAACAGCTCCGGGAGGCTCATTTCAACCCATTATCTTTGTGGCGTTCCTCACCACGTTTATCGGAGCAGACTCAAACCACCAGTGGCCACCAGCCCCTCCTGGGCTCCTCAGAGCAAACCTCACGAAATTCCAGTCAGGTTTGCAGTCTGGCAATGAGAAGATTAAGGAAATCAGTCCCTCTGAAGCAGCGTGACCCTGTGGGTTTATCCAGGCACAGCAAGCTGCAGCCGGGCACCGGGAATACGGGAAACACGGAAAACTTCAAAACACGCGTTTTCAACAACGCCAAAGAATAATTATGGGTGTGGCCAGATGGTCCGAGCAGCTAGGAAAACAACGAGCTCGTTTCAGGCCAGAAAATCCTATTTAAACAAACACGACTGGCAATGTCCCACATCATCCTCCAAGCACACTTCCTTCCTCCCAGGAGCGGGGCCAGCCTGGGAAACATTTTGCCATCGAGGCAGTGGGAAGGCAGGGCTGGTGCCATCAGCATCTGTGCGTGCGAGCTGGGAGCACCCACACCTCCTGCTGCTGCTGCTCGGGGTCCGGGAGCCCTGTGGGGTGTGCAGGGAGCAGCCTGGAGCAAACATCCTGTCCCATAATGGTTTCCTCTGCACGAGAAATGCAGGGACTTCCTCACCCAAGGCTGCTGGGGGGACACAGGGTTCCTGTGCCACATCAAAGCTGCTCCAAATCCCAGGGACCACACACGATCGTTTCCAGTCTGTTACAACCACCCCAAAATTCACTGGTGGCTCCATCTCTGAGTTATTTGAGCAACACAACGGAGTGACAGCCACAGCCAGAGCCCCCAGCTCCAAAATCACAGCCAAGGAACTCACAACCCCCTGGGCTCACTCCCACATCCGAGGGATGCTCTGGCTGCACACACAGGAACAGATTTGGGCAGCTGGGCTGTAGAGAGAAAGGAATTTGCTCTCACTACCTCTGAAAACCTTCGTGACAGCTTAAATAAAAAGGGCCCTTTTCTCCTACAGCTTTAACAAAACAAACATGCAGAGGTCTGCACGAAGAAGCCACAAAACCTTTCCTTGTCAAGAAACCTTTGCGACGGGCAACATTAAATTTAAATTTGGAAGCCAAAGTCCGCTCAAGTTAAAGGGCTTTGCTGGCCACCTCGATTTTTCCCATACCTCATCCTAATCCTGTGTTAACCACAGCAGGATCTGGAAGCATTTTGGGCCTGACAAAGCAGGGCCAGCATCTCCTGCCCAGGTACCAAGGTGCCCCCAGGTGGCACCGAGCCCCAGCTCCTCCTCCCAGCCTGGGCAGGACCTGCTCCTGCCTCCCGGGTGTGTCCGAGCTCCTGGAACTTTCTATAATGCTAAGAAAAACCAACAAACCGCACACAAAAAGCTTATCTCGAAAGATAATTTCAGCAAACACTGCCCGGTGGCCAGGGGTGGAACAGCTGATGGCCCCGAGCGGGGTTTGAAGCCCAGTTAAGAGGGGGGGACGCGCCCTCCGCCCGGCTCGTACTCACCCGGCTGGCACTCAGAGGGCAGTGCCCACCAACCCTTCCCTGGCAGCACGGCAGAAAAGCCTCTCGCAGGCAGAAAGGGACAGGGGGGCGGAAAACAACAGCCATCAGCCGGGAAAGCTGGGGGCAGCTCCTGCCCAGGGTGCCCCTGGGTGCCAGGCGCTTCCCACGGGCACCGGAGGCCACCAGGTCCCCTCAGGACAGAGCAGCCCTTGGCTGGCAGCCCAGCGGCTGCCGAGGCACCCTAGGTGACGGCTGCCTGCGGGCTTTTCCTGGGACTTTGCTGCTTGTGCAGGGCACCTTGAGGAGTTTGGGGTCACAGGGGTGCTCCAGAGCTCCCAGGGCCATTCCTGTGTGGGGACACCGTGACGAGAACTGCAGCCACCCTGGGCATCAGCACCAGCACCTTCTGGTGCCCCCTGCATGCCCCTGCCCCCACATCCACCCTGCCCGGCCCAGGAACTGCAGCAGAACTGAAGCACCTCGGCAGTTTCCTGCCCCGATCTGCAGCAGAGGGGTTCACGTTGTTTTTGTGAGCAGCTGCCAGAACCCGCAGCATCCTGCTGCCAGGGCCACCTCCGGCGCCCACGCGCTGCCCCGCGGCTCTGCCACGTGTCTGGGGCAGCTCGGAGGTGTCCTTGTCACCCACAGCGGAAAGCACCCCCCGGCACAGCCTTGTGCTGGCACAGAGGGGCTGGGGAGATAAGAAAAATAAATTTGATAGAGGAAACCGCGCTGCACTCGCAGAGAGAGCTGGGGAAGGAAATGCTGTCAGGTTCCCTCCTTGCCACCCATCACACCTGGTCCTCCTTCCCTCTCTCCAGACTGTGGAGTTGGTGCAAAGCTCCTGGGGGTTTGCTGCTGTTTGCAGCGGTAATTTCCAGCCGGGTGTTCTCCAGGTTGGAGCAGGGCATGGAAGAGGAGTGGGGTGTGTCACAGCTGGCCCCAGCCACGCTCAGCAATGGAGAATTTGGCCCTGGTCTGCACGGAGCTGACACTGCAGGGACACCACGGCAGGCTGAGCTGGGATGGAGGGGCAGGAGCAAGGAGCCAGATGTGCCCACGTGGGTGCCCCAGCAGGGCAGAGCAGGGCTCTCCTGGCACCACCACCCACTCGGAGCAAAAGCAGAAGAAATGCAGCAAAACCAGCAGCTCCCATGATCCAGAGGGGCAGGAATCCTTCACATTCAGCAAAAACACAACAAAGGGAAAAGGGAAAGAGCCAGAGCGAGCTGGGGGCCCTGGGAGCAAGCTGTGCTGGTGCTGCAGACAGGGATGAGCTGCCCGGTGTGAGGCTGGCAGTGAGAGGGGCACAGAACTTACAGCGACTCCCAGCTACAGAACCTCCCTGCTCCAGGTGCTGGCCTGGCATTCTCCAGGCTGGCTGGCCCTGCCCTCACCCTGCCTGGCCCTGGCCCTGCCCTCACCCTGCCTGTCTCTGCCCGTCCCTGGCCCTGCCCTCACCCCGCCCGTGGTCAGTCTGCTGAGTCAGCACTGCTGTGAGCTGAATCCCACCCTTCCATCACATCCAGGTGATGGACGCTTCTTCCAGAGCTGCCTCATTTGGGAGCCAGCGGTTTGTGAGAGAACAAGAGGACCCCTGCTCATGCCGGGGTACAAAGGAGGGAAGAAATCCCCTTAGAGTGAATTTTACAAAGCTGCTTTTTAGCCAGCAGCCCCTGCTTTTCCACAGGGGGATTGCCCGAAGGGGGAAGTCTGGATCCTCCTCCTGCTGCAGTGAAACTCGTGGCTGGGAGGCGAGAAGCCACCGAGGCAGCAGCACGGGGCAGCATCACCTCGGTGCAAAGCCACAGGGCACGTCCCCCTGCCTGGGTTTCAACAGAGGAGCGCATTGAGCAACAGAGTGGCTGCAGAGCCCTGTCAGCGGTGCAGGGACAGGCCTGCCCCTCCCAGAGAGCCCCTGGAAAACATTTGCCAAGCTCCCTGTGCCGCCAGCGATGAAGGTGAAGGTTCTGGCCATGAAATCTGGTGCCCCCCTTGCTCTGCCAGGCACCAGCCCGGTGCCCTCCTCCTGCTCCTCTGTCCCTGCACAGCAAACACAGGCAGGACCCCTCACACCACTCCCTGGCCACGCAGGAGGAGCCCCACGTGGGGAACAGCCCCCCCAACCCAAAATATTCCCTGGCTTTGGCACAGGCACAGCATTTCCCTTCAGTGCAATGAGCCCAGGATGGGACTGGGGTTCCCGGAGGCTCCTCAAAGCCAACATGGCATGGGAATAGTGCCCTGGATCACAGGTGCTGGTGGGAAGCCGCAGGAAATGGTCCAGACCTGCCCATGAGCGACAGAGGAGTCACAGCAAGGCCGGTCCCTGCTCGCAGCACTGGGATCACACCCCGGGCCAGACAGGCTCCTTCCCCGGCCCCGCAGGAGCAGGGGGAGGCTGAGAGCCCAGACAGTCTCCAGGGCTTTTGGTCTTGACTCAGAGGCAGAGCAGACTGAGCAAGCCCAGGAGAGCATCTTCCTGCAGCCCTCAGGCCTGGCTGTGGCAATGCAGGAACTTCCCTGCCCCGTTACCCACAGCGGCTGCCGAATTCCAGCTCTCCCATCCCGTTCCTCAGGATCACCCAGCAGCTTCCCTCACTGCTGCCAAGTCCCACAGTACAGATGCTGTGGAAAAGAAAGAGCAGAGGCAGCAGCTGGCTCTGTTCTCAGACTCTGCTCATCACCGTGGCACTGAGAGGACTCCGACAAGTCAGGAGCGCCTGGAGCAGGGGCCAATATCCACACAGATCCCACCGAGGGGATGATCCTGGCCCAGCAGCACTGGCTGCAGCAAACACGGAGCACAGCACAAAACACAGGTGGTCATTTGTCCAAAAGCTGCCCAGATAAATGATGGACACAGACTTGGGGCCCCATCCTGAGGCCACCCTGAGCCAGAGGCCCAGCCCTGCACACAGAGTGGCCACGGGGACAGGCAGCAATGTCCTGCGTCCTCCAAGATTCCAGCACCTTCTCCACAGCCCAGCTACGGCCTGGATACGTGATCGGCTCATATCCAGCCCCACTGGGATCTGGAATCTATCAGGGGTTACACCTGCCCCCAACACCTCCAAACACCTGGGTCACTTGGCTCCATCTCCTGTTCCTCCAAGCCCATCACAGTTCCAGCAAAACCTTTGGATACATTTCTACTTCCCAGGGCTGAGAAAGGGGCTCCAGCTTCTGAGCGACACCAGACACAGAGCCATTCCTCACTGGTGGAAAGAATACAGGGATATACTTAGGCACAGGAACCACATTTAGTGAGGGTCAAGAGCCACATCCTTTATCTGTGTGACATCTGAACCCAAGCTCTGGTGGTTAAGAGCGAAGCTACGCTGTCCTGGTGGCTGCAAGAGGAGGCAGGATAAGGAACACGGGATCAGAACTTCCAGGAGCAGATCAGAGTGGGATCAGACCTCCTGGGAGCCGCTCCCTTTCCCCTCACAGCACAGGGGTGTGGATTTGGGGAGCACCACCTTGGCTTTTAAAGCCCATTTGGTCAGATCTCCTCTCACCCTCACAGTGGGGCTGTGCTGGAGCAGCTCAGTCTGAGCCTCCCCGTTATCTCCCCAGCCTTCCCCGCTCCGAACAAAGTCCAAGGATTCAGTTTACATTACGGAGCGGAGGGAGGAGGTGGATCACATTCCTACACCCACTTCACTTGGCACCTTCCCCGCCAGCCTCCTGCCCAACGCTCTTCACCCCACACGCGCCGAAGGGCTGGGAGAAAACGATGCCAAAGGGCTGGGAGAAAACGGGGAGCAGATCCCGCCGGTGCTGCTCATAAAGCGCCAGATGGGCTCACCCAGAGCAAGGCTGAGCTGCTCCTGCTCTTTGCTGGGGGCTGAACACAGGGCAAGGCACAAAACCCTTCCCAACCTCATTCCTAGAGCCCCACGAGGCCAGAGCAGCACCAAGACAAAAGGGGACAACACCCAAGAGCTGCCAGGACCCGCAAAAGCCACCAGCTCCGGCTGCAGCTGCCCTCAGCACCCACCAGGGAGGGCACAAAACAATCCAGAAGCCACCAAAAGCCTCTTGGCTGTCCCAGAGCAGCACAAATGTCAAAAGCTGGCCTGACACAGCAAGTATGCTGTAGGTGGAACTGAAATAATTCGCTCTCTGTAAGAGAAGGCTCCGAGCTTGCCAATTTTCCCTCACGGACAAGGACACCATTCAGAGACTTTAAATATAATAAACCTTTTCTGTCCCGTTTTCTGGACAAAATAACCTACAGGGAAAAATATTTGAAATCAGAAATGAAAAAAGGCCGTCCCCATAAGGGGTTGGGGGAAGAAGATGCAGGGCAGGAAACAAGGAACACAACGTTTAGGGAGTTTCAGAGCAGGAAAACTTTATGGAGAACAAAGTCAATACTCCTGGCGAAGTGCAGAGTTCCCTGCTGATCTTAAGGAAACTGAGGACAAGTTCTTCACATTTAAATCACTGCAAGATGACAAAATATTTCCTTGGACTGCCCCCCACACTGGGCAGAAATATTCCCATCCCTACTGCAATTTTGGCAGAACAAATTAAAACTCCTCTGAGTTCAACCAAAATGGTTTTGATGTTGCAAAAAGCATCTTTTGCTGCTCGGAGGGCTGTGAGTGGGATCTCTTTTCTCACCGAGTTATCAGCATTTAGAGGCCGCTGAGTTCACTTTGTTACGGGATGGGAAGCAAAACTCCAAGACTCATTCCAAATATAAATAGCAAAAAGGAAGAAGTTGCTGCTTCAGTGGGAAGATTCCCCAACCTCGAGTGCCCCGAGTCTGTGTCAGCACCTAAAAGAGATGGTGCATTTCAGAAGGGCAAAGCTCACTGGGAGAGCTGGAGTTTGACCCAGGACAAGTTTCCTGGTGTCTTTTATTAAAAGTCAGCAGTTCCAGCACAGCCCCAAAGCCTCGCCTGGCCACGGGGACGGTTCAGTGAAGGGGTGGCAAAGGGCTTGACAAGCTTTCCACTCCTGCCTGGTACATCCCTAGAGACAACCATTTGTCCTAATCATCCCCAAAATTCCAGCACAAGGTGCCTGGATCCATCTCACAAGCTGAATGTTGCTGTTTAACTGTTTCAGTGAGGGCTCTGAAGTCAAGGGATCACTCCAGGCCATGAGGACTGCAAAAGGACATCCCTCCCTCCAAATGACAACTTGCAGGCTGTATCTGAAACAGAATAAAGTTTAAACCTGCAAGCTATCCCTCATCGCAGGGTTTAGGCTGAAGTTGGGTTCCAAGGCACTGTCTCCTATCCATGAGTAGTTCATAAATATTCCTTTATATGCAAACACTGCTCCTTAGCATTCCCTTGGAGATCCAGCCAAGTGGGAACGCGGCTTATTGCAATGCAGTCCTAAACAAAGTTTTCAAGTGCTTTGAAAGCTGATTTGCCTATAAGGCTTCTTGTCTGCTCTGCTTTTCTTTTCACGAAGCTCCGGCCTCCTGTTATAACCCCGGACTGGGATTCAGCACCCAGGACTTATTCCCAAGTGCCATTTACCCCCTGGGGGAACTGTAGGCAAATCCCTGTCTGTGCCTCCACTCCCAGAGCCAGGATAATGACACCAGGTCTTTTATAAAGCATTCCGGGGTGTTCAGAGGACAAGGCTGTGCAATCACAAGGAATTATGATGGCTTCAATGACCTCTTCGTGCAACGTTATCCTGTGCAAAAGGTGGCAGACAAAGGCTTCTGTTCTGCTTTGGGTTGTCACGTTGGTACCTGTAGGAGCACTCCTGAGCTCGGCTGGGCTGTGGCAATTTGCCCGATAACATAAATCAGTTTTGGGGGTTGCTAAAAATCATTCAGTTTCCATCTGTTTTAAGGGAAAACGCCCCAGTTTTACCCAGAATAGGATTTAGAGTGATTTGCCAGGAGGCTGAGTGCTAAAGCTCACGTTCACAGCACGGAGCGGGCTCGTGGAACCTGCTGCCCAGATTTCCAGCAGAAGAAGATTTAGCCCTCCAGGTCTTTGGGAATGGCCAGGCAGAGAGAAGGGAAGGAGGATGTCACCCAGATCTCTGATCCACAGCATCCCAGCTGGCAAAGACACGGTCCCAAAGCTGGAGCAGAAGTGACCACCCACTGCAATTATGCTACTCTGAACGGCAAATTGCTGACCCTGGAAATGCAGGAAAGTGCCAAAAAAACCACTGAGCTCCATCACTTTTTCCACTTTGCAGCTCTGGCCAAGATGCTGTGCTTCCAGCTGCCCCTCGGGACAGGGAGAGGACACCGTGATATCCCTGCCTCTCTCCCAGCTCCGAGCGATGCCCTGTCCCGATGTGCGCTGATATCTGCCCACACCCGCTCCTCTCCTACCCACCCTGCTGAAGTTCCTGGGGGTGTTTTGCAGTTCTGCCCGAATTCTGGACTGGTAGGAATTTGGAAACCGGTCCAGCAAACCCCACCCCCACACCGGTTTTCCCAGCGGGGCTGATCCTGCAGCAGCTCCCGAGCACCGGAGCACGGCCCAGCCCGGAGCCCTGCGTGTCCCAGGGAACAGCCAGATCTGGGAGGGATTGGGGTTTCTGTTCCTGCAGCTGGGGCAAGGAGGAAGAGAAAGGACTGTTGTTCCTCTGGGACGCTGGCGAGCTGTTTAGCAAAGTTTGGGATCGCTTTGTTTTCCTGGGTTTCCCCTCGGCCACGTCCGACTCCCGCGAGCTGCAAACAACAAAGTTCAAGAACTTCTGGGGGAAGTTTGGGACAAAGCTCCAGCAGCAGGAAGCCAAGTAGGAAGGGCTGCAGCTCTGCTGCCAAGTGGAGTTTTAAAGGGACACAGAGAGCCATGGGATTCCTCAGGGACAGAGGGCTGAGCCCTGCTCGGGTCCAGCACTCTCACAAACGGCTCCCCACAGGCATCCAGCCAAGCTCGGGCTGCTCACCCTGCAAGACATCCCTGCAAGCTGTGATAACCTCCCTTTGCGAAGGAAAACTGCGGGGAATCTGATCCTGCCATCGGCTCCCTTTTCTGTTTGTTTTAAAGGAACGGCATTGCCAACCTCAGAGCACGAAACGCTGCGGATGCTTTACATAGCCCGGCAGTCAAGGGCATGGGATAATGAGCATTTCTTTATGCTACAGGATTTTCAAGAATGCCCAAATCTCCAGTCAACATCCATATCAAAGGGGGAGCAATCCCAAAAGTCCCCGGCTGAACAGGTCAGGGCCTGCCCACAGAAAATGCAAAGGGCTTTTTTAAGGCGAGTACAAAGAGCAGCACAGAGCCGGTGTCTCTGTGCCAGCTGTAGGAGTTTGTACCCACACAGAAGAAACCCTGAGCTGATTAAATGAACCATTCCCCAAACGCCCCAGCCAGGCAGGGTTACCTGCACGGTACAGCAATCCCTGCTTTGATCTCCAGGAAACGGCTGTTTAGTCAAAAACCCGTTTGCCATGGCAACCGTGGGGCAGAGAAAAGGAGGGAGGGGGAGAGAACTCCCCGGGGCTTCCCTAGAAAAGTTGTCCCACCACCAGCACAGTGGTTCAACGCCTGGGGCCAAGTGATATGTTAATAAATTTCTAGAGAATCCTGCAGACTCGGTGCTGGAGCATCTCGACAGGTTCCTGGGTTTCCTGCCCTGCTGCCACCCTGCTGGGTTGTCTGGACACAGCCACCGTCCCCCGGGAGCAGAGGTTTCCTGCAGGAAAGTTCAAGTTCTTCACAGCAAACAACACTCTCCTCCCCGCTCTTCTTATCACTGCTCTGGCTGCGGGAGGAGACACTCGGAAACAGCAGAGGGATTCAGCAGCAGCAGATCAAAAGTTCCTCCCTTCCTTTGAGGCCTCAGACTTTTTGCTGTTGTTGTTTTGGAAGGGGAAAAAAAAACCCCAAACACGCAGCCCTGGAGAGGGACACGAAACACAAGAGCTGTTGTTTTTCTTTCCCACGCTGTAATAATTATCAGTGAAAATTCTGTTCAAAGCAAGCAAACCCACGTCTCAGTCCCATTCCTCAGCCACAAATAGCTTTAAAAAGTCCATTTTTAAAGCTGTGTTATATTGGGTGAGGGGGATTTGCTTCTGTGTTTCCAAGTCCTGCATTACGCTGCAGGAAAAGAGACTTTAAAATGTGTCCCAGCCACAAGGACTCAAACCAAACTCTTTTTTAAAAAAAAGTAGGAGATTCTCAGCTTTCATTTGGTGCCCCCATTTCCAGCAGCCGGGATTTATGCAAAAGAACATGAAATGCCACGGGGCTTGTAATAAAAATAAAATCAAATCCTGAAAGCTCCCACCAGGGCAGTTTTGCAGCTTCCCTGGGCTGTTTTCAACCAGCACAAGACTTCTTGGCCTCTGCCACGAGCAAAGAAAAGGAGATGGAGGGGGATGGAATGAGATAGGAGCTGCTGGCAGGGCACGGCCTCTCTGCAGAGGATTTATTTGCCAAGGAAGTTCACGCTGGGTGTTGTTATCCCACCAGTTTTATTCCTGGGGACTCACTGGGGCTCTCCAAACCCTTGCTCGCAGTGGGCTTTGCTCCATCCCACACAAGAACTGGGGTTTTCCTCCATTTATACCTGATGCCAGTCAGGTATAAAACCCAGAGGAATTCTCTGGTTTGTGCTTTCCTTCCGGTGCCGTGGATTTCCGAGCGGCTGCTGGAGGATGAGCCACTTCCCCTTGCACAGAAAGGGCTTTTGCCCCAGAAATATTTCGTGTCCCCTCCTGGCTGCTGGAGCACAGAGCCAGAGCCTGGCAGAGGAGCCACGGGAACCTGACACAGCTCAGGGGGACGAGGAGGCTCCTGCAGCAGCAGCAGCCACCCCGAGGGCCGGGTTTCCTCACGCATTTTCCTTGTTAAGCCAAGGAAACAACAGCCAGACCGATTTAGGAAGAGCCCCTTCGGGCCGAGCCTGCTCGTGGCACTGAGCTGTGAATTATTCAGGAGCCGTCCAGGAGGTTGGGCACATCTGGAGCTGCTCACTTGGAATATTCTCTTTCCATGCTGGGCTGTGAGGAGCAAGGAAACCACCGTGGGTTCCTGACCGGACAGGCACCCCCAGAAGTTTTAGCCAGAGCCACTCTGAGCCAAGAGCACAGCAGAACCCAGGCACCCACCATGCAAACGATCCAGGAAAATGCTGATTTCAACAACTGCACAGACAGAACTGGGGATGGGATATGGGCAGAACAATAAAAGCTGGGGTTTATATTTGGATGCAAAATCGCCCCAGCAGCACTGGTCACCGAGAAGAGGAAGCTTTTGACTTTAGGGAAAACCTGGTAGGGACTAAAAGCCTCGCAGAAGTAAAGCAGCCTGGCTTAGTGACTCCCCTCCAAGCCAGGAAAACACTGGAGCATTAACAAAACCAGCCTGAGCAACGAAATGCAAATACTCCTCCAATAATTAAATAAAGAGAAGGGTCCTGCTCCCAGAACAATGGCCGGGGCTGTAACGTGGGTTTGACAGAATCCCAGATCCTGCCCTCGCGGGAGAGCCCGGACAGGAGGCTCTTGTTGCAGTGGTTCCAGAGAGGCTGTTTAATTTTAGTAGCTCGGCGAGCACTTGACATCACAAAGCGGTGCCTGGACAAAGCGGAGCCGAGGAACTCTGCCATCCATTTTCCCCCCAGGAAGGAAGGCAAAGCTTCCTACGGCAGGGAGGAGGTGGAAGAGGGAAGGGGAGGGGGTGACACTTGAGAGAAGGAACAAGGCCCGCGTGGAGGATGCGGGAGAGCAGGGGGGTGAAACCAGGCAGATAAAGCAGCCTCATCTCTCACCCCGGCTCAGGGTGTGGCTGCCGTTTTACTTTAGCCCAGATTAATCCTGGCTGCAGTTGCAATCCATCCAAATCCTGAGTCCCCTCCTAGGAGGGATGTTTGCCCTTCCCTTCCTTAGCAGGGTACGTATTTACTTTGTTCTTTAACACAGAACCCGTCCAAAATGCCAACTGGACAACTCAGCTCCCTCGAGACCAGAAAACACAGCAGAAACTCTCCAGCCCTCCAAGCTGGGTGTCCCGGAGAACTTGGGGGCTTTATCCATGGATTTTTAAATAAGAGACGCGTGCTGACATTGCAAAAGCTGCCGCTGAATCAGCCCAATAAAACATCCCTCTCCTGCACTGCTCAGCCCAGGAATGAACCAGACAGGGCTTGCGTTACCCCACCACAGGCAGGGACTGGCGGCTCCAGCAGCTCAGCTCGCACAAGTGCAAGTCCCCAGAGCTGAGATCTCTTTTTTAACACTATTAAATTTACTCAGGGAGGCCACAAAGGTGTCTGAGACATTAAAAACAGGAAGGAAGAAGTACCACGGCTGCCGAACGCACCCATCGCCGCTCTCCTGACTTCCTGCAGTTAAAGGAGGAGCAGATGAACTGGCCGAGGAGATGGGTTTGGAAATCCTCCTGCTCACCTGATTTCCACAATCCCGACACAGGCACAGAGTTGAGCATCCAAGGGATCATTCCCTCAGCCTCTCCATCCCCTGCACAGCACAGCAAGGTGCCTTTCACGCTCAGCTTGCTCTGCTGCCAGGCACTCAGAGAAAACAGCAGGCAGAGGAAATAAAAAATAATATATAAACCTGCCGGGCTAGGGGAGAGAGCTGCAGGAACCTGCTGTTCCAGCCCTTGCACCAACCCGCTCGATCACATTTTATGTCCCTGCACCTCCACAGCCACGGGAAATGGAGCTCTTGCTGTCAGGTGCCTCTGCATTACAGGTGCTGAGCCAGAAATCAGCCCCAAATCCAAAAAATCCGTTGGAAGAGTTACCCTTCCAGCTGATGTTTTAAAAGAGTGGCTTGAAAACAGAGGGGAACTTATCAGTGATGCTTTTTCTACCTTTACAACCCCTAAATGGTGGAAAAAACACAACTCCAGCTTCCCCGTGAAGATCCCTTGGCCTTCCCTTGGGCATTTACGAGCAGCTTTAGTTAGAAAAGAGTTTGCTCATAAAGACAGCGGGGAAAATCCAAGCCCTGATCGCACAGTGACTCATTTCTGATGTTCAAGCAGCTCCAGAGGTTTTGCTTCACCACGATCAGCCCCTTCCTGCGAGCAGAGCGAGGATGCCACAGGTCCCAGCTGGGGACAGCCCTTACCCAGAGCTTGCCGTCCCAGTAGAAGGCTCCCAGCAGTTTGACGATGTGGGGGTGGTCGCAGGTGGCCAGGATCTCGATCTCCACCATGTAATCCTCCAGCTCATCCTCGCTCTTGGTCTCGATGACCTTGGCAGCGGCCAAAGCGCCCGTCTCCTTGTTCTTGGCCTGCAAGACAAAACCAGGGTGAGTCCAGGGAAAGTGAGGAGAGCCAGGAGCGCGAAATTCCTGCTGCTCCAATTCCTGCCAGGCTCCGCTGGCCCCAGCCGTAAAACCAGGAGGGAAACTTGCAGAGGCATTTCTGCTTCCTAAAGCTGCCCACAGCTTCGCAGAGTGCCTGGATCCTCCTTCCTCCCTCCAGACTCCAAATCCCACACCACTTCCCATCACGGGGAGATGGGAACTTTTAGGAAAGGAGATGGATCCTGTTGTTTGGAGCATGGGGAAAAAGAAAAGGAAGCGAGGAAACCTCAATAGGAGGTTTTCTGATGATATCACAGGTGAATTACTAGAAATCCTGAGTATGCAGATAATCCAAGCAAGACCTGTGTTAGGGTGGAGCCAGGGGGGTCAGGCTCTGCTCGCAGGGAACAGGGACAGGAGGAGAGGGAACGGCCTCAGGCTGGGCCAGGGGAGGCTCAGGTTGGACACCAGCAGGAATTTCCCCATGGAAAGGGTGCTCAGGCCTTGGCAGGGGCTGCCCAGGGAGGTTTGGAGTGCCCATCCCTGGAGGTGTCCGAGGAAGGGCTGGAGGTGGCACTCAGTGCTCTGGGCTGGGCACAAGGTGGGCATCGGGCACAGGTGGGACTTGACGTTGAAAGCCTTTTCCAACCTCAAGGATTCTGGAATTTTGTAAAATTCACAGTCCAGCTGCGCCAGGAGATGTGTCACACGTGGGAGAGGGGTGAGACAGGAGCTGCTGACTCAGGAGCATCCCGACATTCCCAGAAGTTCCTTGAGTCAGCAGATCCCGCACAGAAATCCCTCCAGCTCACCCACTGCTCCCCACTGACACAATTCCAGCTCCTCCCCCATTTTCCTTCCATCACACCCACCCCAGGCTGCCTTTCCTGCAGGGAAACAAATCCCACTGGGGATGGAATCCCTGGAGGAGCCGGCCAAGCTCTGCTTGTGACCTTTCTTCCCACTCTCCAGTTTACATCTCCGTGTTTGGAAAACCTACGGGGGAGCTTTCAGGAGGATTAATTCCTGCTGGAAACACCACAAGCCCCTCTGAACAGCTTTACACAGCTTGGGTGACGCTATAACCGTGTCCCACGGGACAGGCTGGGAAAGGGAGGAAGGAATATTGGGAAAACAGAGGGAGGAAGATGAGGGATCCTTGAGCCTCTGCTGTGTTTTGAAGTCTTGCTGCATTCCAGGAGCTGGCAGGGACAGCCGTGTCCTTACCACAGGGGACAAATCCATTTCCATCTGGGCTCGCTGCCCAAACGCAGGACAGCAGCTCCTGCTGGTTTCAGGAGAAATTAGGGGGTTTCTGTAGCTCAGCTTGGTTGGGTTCTCACCAAGCTGCCACCAGATGCTCTCACGCAGAGAGCGGGGCAGGGGGAGATGTGGAAGCAGCACGGGGAAAAGCACAGCCCTTCCAACGGGAGCCAGAAGTGCCCCACGGTGTTTGCTCTGCACTTACGGGGCTGGAAGAGCTCCAAGGAGGGGAAGTAAATATTTTGAGAAGAGGTGGGGCTTCCCTTGGAGGTTTGCTTCCCACCGGCGGGGGCCCTGCCAGCTCAGCCCCTGCAGGATGCTGGGGCCCAGCAGGCACCTGGAAAAAGCCAGGAGCAGAGCACGGAGCCGGGCTGGGGGTCAGGGCTTGCAAATCCTGCAAATTGTGGGTGGGGGAGTGACCACAGCTCAGCCTGGCCTCGTCCAGTGTTCTTCCTACACCCCGTGGGTGACCAGCCCAGAGACCAGTCCCTGCCCAGCTGGGAGCCCACCTGCACCTGCCTGGTGCTCAGCTTTAAAGGTGGCCAGAACAGAGTGACCTCTGCATTTCGCCACCACGCTGAGCTGTCCTGAACAAGTGTTCACCCACCCTTCCCCACTTCCTTGTCCCCGAGCTCCAAAGGAGGAGCAGCACTTCACCATCCCGTGTCCCACCATCCCATGTCACCACTTGGGCACCCCAGAGGAAATGAGAGCAGCATCTCGAAGGAACAATCAGCTCAGGACATCGCCAGCTCCCGATGTGACAACACTGGAGCCAGCGAGCTCCTGTGGGCAGGGGTGGCACAGGGACGGTGTGGGCATGACCCTGTGATAATGTCACTGCTGCAACCAAGGACACTTCCCAGAAGGGACCACAGTGCCCCTCAGGATGGCAGAAGAAGCTGGAGTAGGAAGGAGACCTGAGATCGTGGGGTGAGCAGGAGATTTTGGGAAATTATCTCCTCTGTAGTGTGGAGAAGACACTGGTTACCCCACACAGCAGCTTTGGGAGGACCAACACCAGTACGGGCTGGACAGTTCATCTCTTCCTGAGGTGCCCACAGCCCCTCTGAGCCCAAATTCCAGCTGTCCTGTTCCCACCACATGTGACAGAGGGAGATGCAGAGTGCCTGGCATGGGCACTCCTGAACTGAGCTCAGTAAGTCTCGTTTGTCATTGCTCAAGTTTTGGAATTCCAAGGATCTTCTGCCCATTTCTCCACCTCCACCTGCTTGTCCCCCCGCCCTGACACCAGGCGACAGCCACACCCCGGCAGCCTCCCAGACTGTGAGATCCCAAGAAACTGTTCAATGCCAGTTCCTCCTCCACTCCTGGACATTTCAATCCCACAGATCATTTGTCCTTGGGGTGCTAATTAGCACCAAAAAAAAATTGGAGCGGACGGCTGCCAGCATGGTGCCCAGGAGGTGCTGCTGAACTACAGGCGGGTTCATTACAGTCACTTAAACCCCAAAAACCCCTCGTGGCCACCACCAGCCCCTGGGCAAGTCAACGGTGACAGGTCCGCGCAGGACCGGGGCTGGAATGTGCATTCCACGAATGTCACATAAAAGTTACTCAGTAAACCACTTCCAGAGGGCCGTGCCAGGAGCCAAGCGGGAAACAGTGCCAAGGATCTTCCTGGAGAACTCCAGAGCAAAGTGGGTGCTGGCCTTGCCATTGCCAACCACACCAGGAATACCAGGAAATCGGGGATGAGTAGGATTGCTCCTGGAAGGCAGAATGGGGAAACCACTGCTCGGTTTATGGATTTGAGGGGTGAGAGGTGCCTGCTCAGGTGACAGAAGTGGCTGTTTGGCCTTTGCCTGTGACTCATCCCGCAGCTATTGTGAAATCCAGAGTGTGACAAACACAGGAACTATTTTAAGCTCTGAAAGAACACATTACCGGAAGGCTGGATGGTTCGGGACGGCCAGTTTCTAGGTGAGGCAGAGGAAAGCCCTGCCTGAACTCTCACTGGCACAAAAAGGAGAACTGAGAGCTCCCCAGTTGCTCCATCTCCGCTCGTTTGCACCCGGTATCTTCCCAAGCCATGGGATCATCCTTTACAGGCTATCGTGCCACCATATTTTTGGTGTGAGCTCTTCTTCCCCTCCTTGCCAGCCTTGTCCCCATGCCAGGAGAGCTGATGCTTCAGATATTAGCGAGTTAAAGCCACAGGAGCAAAGAGCCTGGAGGTCCCAGCGATGCTGCGTTTGGGGGGTGATAGCTGGGCCTGCCCCACCCCACCGCGCTCCTGCTCTGTGTCTCCCTGTGCGACTGCTCCCTCACGCATTTCTCAGCGATTACATAACGATTAATTGCCTCCTGACGAACCTGGCCCGAGCTCTCTGCACCAATAAACAAACACAGAACAGCCGGGCTTGAGTCAGCGCTCGTGGTGGTGTCAAATAATCAATGGGAGCTGGAATGAAGGCACCTCCCCTATGGGGACAGGCCGAGAAAGTTGGTCAGCCTGCAGAAGATTGTGTGGAGACCTCACAGCCCTTCCCAGTGTCTGAAGGGGCTACAAAGAAGCCAGAAAGGGACAGTTCACCAGGACCTGGAGTGACAGGACAAGAGGGAATGAGTTCACACTGACAGAGCAGGGTCAGATGGGATATTGGGAAGGAATTCCTCCCTGTGAGGGTGAGGAGGCCGTGGCACAGGGTGCCCAGAGAAGCTGTGGCTGCCCCTGGATCTCTGGCAGTGTCCAAGGCCAGGCTGGACGGGTCTTGGAGCACCCTGGGACAGTGGAAGGTGTCCCTGCCCATGGCAGGGGGTGGGATGAGCTGACCTTTAAGGTCCCTTCCACCCCAAACCATTCCATGGCTTCCAAGCCTAACAACCCCCCGAGAGCCACTTCAGTTTGTTGCCATAAATGAGGCCTATTTGGGGTTTTGTTGGAAATGCTGGACTCAGGCCCTGGTGCCACCAAACAGAGCAGCTGGTGACAACTGGGACGGGGGACAGCAGCACAGCCCTGGTCCCTCAGCCCCCACGTCGGGCAGGGCCCCAACTGCACCAGCACTGCTGCTCTGGCAGCTGTGGCAACACTTCAGCAAGGGAAGGGGAAGTGGCTTCT